>OY757187.1:9682700-10072700 GCA_963583895.1 Melanophora roralis
CATTGCAGAACGTTCTTCAAACTAGAGATGCTGTCAATAGTTCGGAGAAGACAAAAAGTACTTTTGGCACTTATTTGGTACTTTTTTTTTACTTTTTGAAATTATGAGCCTAAAATTATTAAATTAAATATTATTGACCCAAATAGAGGTCGGAAGTCAACCATGTTAGTAAAAAGTACTTTTTTCACATTATTAGTTCTTTTTTAACCTTTCAGACTATAAGCAAATAAATATGAAATTGAGGACTATTGATCTATAGAGGACGGTAGTCAACCATGTGGACAAAGAGGACTTTTTACACATAAGTGCCCCTCCTTTGACCTTTGGGGATTATGAGGTTAGTCATATAAAAATAAGTACCATTGACCCATATGGAGGTCAGAAATCAAATATGTGGGCTAATGGTATTTTTTTCGCATTACTGAAACTTTTTTTAATTTTGAAACCATGGCTGTATTCCAAAAAGCAGTTTGCTTTGCATTACAAATTTTCAACTTCTCCCCTTATACACAATTTTGACAACGTTTTTTACTTTCAGGACATTAATATAACTGTAAACACTCATTTGGAAGTAGAAGATATTATCAAAAACCTCATCTTTGCTTTCAGGAAAAACTTGAAATTTTGTAATGCAAGGCAAACTGCGTTTTGGAACACAGCCTATATAAAACTTGCAGTTAACTCATTGCGCAAGAATTGCTTAAGGTAACTAGTCTATAAATATGTAAACAAGTGCTCCTGACCTAGAAACAAAGGGCTATGGCCCTGTTTTGTTATACGATGTGAGTCTTAATATATAATACTAAAGCCAATGACCTATATTGAGTTCAAAAGTCGAGTGAGAAAAAACTATGAAAGTTTTTTCGTATATTGTTGCATAAATTATTTTCAGTAGATGTATAAGATCGCAAGATCTGCGGGCGTAGCGTCTATGTCTGTTAGAATTTTTTCGCTTATATTTTATGTAGAAATCCTTATGAGAATGTTTCCATTTCGACCCCTTTTAAACAACATAATTTTTTCGTGACCCCATTTTTGAAATTTTAATTAACAAATCATACTTTTACTTTTCTTAGTAAATGGAAAGATGAAATATGATAAAATCCATTAAAACGCATATAAGGAGATAATTAAATTTTTCCATAAACTATAAATTTCTATTTCGTATAAAGATGTCAAAAAGTTTTGCTTAATAATACAAAATAATGCTGCCGAAAAATTTTCATAACTAAATTAAGAAATTGTAAATATCAAATTTAAATTTTTAATATTTTATTAACTTTTAAAGTTAAATATGATAAATTACATAAATTAAATTGCCACTTTAGATAATCTTTTTTTCAATTTAAAATTAAATTGTGCAGTTATTTTTAAGCTAATAACCACTGTTTTATACAAATATTTTTAAATAGGCCTTAACAAATTTTGTAACACCAATTCAAAAATAAATTTAACTTAATATTTAAAGTTTATTTGATTTAATTTTATGTGCAAATTCGTTTCAGGCCAAAGCATTATAAAACATATAAATTTAAAATGCACTTTTGTGTTATATAAAAATTTTATATGAAAAAATTAAATACAAAAGACTCAAGACACATGCAGTTACTAAGACACATGAATGTAAGAGAGAAGAAATTATTAGTTAAAACCACAAAAAATAATTTTGACTTTTTTTTTAAATATTTTTTTGGTGTTTTGTTAAAATGCAATTTATCATTTTAAACATTTATTGCAATTTTGCTCTTTTGAAACTCCAATTCCATTTTATAGTTTTTGAATTTCTAAAGGACTGTAAAAAAATGAGATTTTTCGTTCATCAGGTTAAGTCAGTTGTTACGTATTAAATTAGGTAGACAGCTTATATAATACTTTACTGCTTTTGAGAAATTTAAGTTGTTTAGGAAATATTCAATTTAATTAAGGAATAAATATTTTAATTTCTTTTTTTATGTTATAACGTATTTAAGGCAAATCGTTTATAGAAGAAAAAGTTTGTGTAACATGCTTTTATTTATTAAATGTTACCAGCCCTAAAATTTTGTTCCTTTAACTACAGGGGCTCGTGTCCTTTCCCTTATCCTCAAAATGAAAACTTTCTTAGAAAAGAAGAAAAACATGATAGATTAATGAGGTTGGTGCAAACATTAGCTATAACATGCTATGAAGCATGTTTGCCCAAATTTCCTCAAGCAAAAAACGCCTACCTCAAAGATGCACTTTTCATAAGAGAAAAAATAAACAAAAGGTTTGATTATTTCTTAGCTTTTTGTTACCAAATCACCCTTTAACAACTGCGCCAAATTTTTGTGAAACTAGAAACATGAACACCTTAGGAACTTTAGGAAGAGGGAAGATGCACCGCCCACACTACTTAAGATCTACCTGTACTTCCACCGCTAAAACTTAATTCTTAATGCTGTGACCGACCAAATGTTTTAAGATTTCGTACGCATAAACAGAGCCTTTAGCGGAATAATTTCTATGCCAACAAGTTGGGCGAGACTACGCCCACAAACATTAAAATCTCAATTTATTACCTGAGTGATTTTTATGAAACTTTAAATGCATATTAATCTGTTAACATTCTAAACTGTTTCAAGTTTCTTCGGGATCATATTATGATTTCATTAGTCATTTTGTGGTCATGGGGATCATAGTATGATTAGAAGATACCATATTATGATCCACTGAGACTATACAATTATGGTTACAGCTAGTAACTATTTTGTTTGGCTATAATCATACAATCCAATCATAGTATGATGTTCTTAAATTATGATTACCGCAATCATATATTTTTTGGGGACTTTGGCTGCATTTATTCTTAAGAGAAAAGGTAAACGTAGAGGAAACTTCCAATAGAGAAAAAAAACCAAAAAGGTAGGCAGTGTCATGACTATAAAATTGAATTCTCAAATAAAAATACTTTTATTCGACTCAGTTTTATGAGATTTTATACAATTTTAAAAAAGCCTAAGCACTCAAATTTTACAATAAGTTTTACAAGTAAGATAAATGTGCAGTCATATATGTATATGAAAGAGTAGATTGGAGAATCTTAAATATTAAATGGGGCACAGCGACGACTATTAACAATATGATTGTCAAACTTCTCATAGGGTAGAACTAAACTGGATTTAATATTATACTAGCTAAGCCCCGGTGTGCTTCGCTACACAAAAAATTATAAAATTACCAAAATATGTAAACAAAAGCATTTATATATTTTTTACTCCCTTATTTTCTAAGACGTAGCGCTTTTAAACAAAAACAAAATATATTGAAAATTTTTTAAATTTTAGTTTTTTTCCATACAATTGTTTTTGTATTCATTTGCATTTTACGTAATAAGGCCCTTAATTTACTGGTTGCCCCATAAAAGTTGCAACCAATTATTAGCCAGTCCTACTATTTAATAAACTTATAAAAATTGGGAATTTACCAGGTTTATAGTTTTGAAGATATTCGAAAAGCTTAAGTTAGCAAAAATTCTTTTACAAACTTCTACAAAGTACCAATATATAGTTCTAGCCCTTTAGTAACCCTTAGCGCCAAAATTGAAAAAAAACGTACTAAAATCATATTAACTATTTTGATAACCTGACGAATGCAATTTAAATTATGTTTCTATCTTAATTGGTTTTAAAGTTACAAAAGGTACTAAAACATAATTTTAACCCTTTGCCCCCTTAGGGACCAATAATTAAAAAAGGACCCAAAATCGTACCCATATTTTTTAGGCCTATCGTACCCAATTTTAATTATGTTCCTATCTTTATTGGCTTAAAAGTTACAAAAAACGCATAAAAAAATCAAAACTTATTTTTAACCCAAAGGGGGAATTTTGAGCCCGAAATTGACAAAAAGTACGAAAAAAGTAATCATATTTTTTTAATACCTACCGAACGCAATTCGAACAATGTTTCTTACTTTATTGGTTAAAAAGTAACAAAATGTACCAAAAAGTACCAAATTATAATTTTAACCCTTTTTCCTCCCTATTGATCCAAAATTTAAAAAAAAAAAAACACTAGATAACTGTCTGTTTATTTCTTAAGGAAAACGCAAAACTTTTTAAATTTTGGTTTGATCTTACATACTTCAGAAGAAAGTAGGTTATAGATTTTTCCCTTTTTGACCTCTTTTTATCCCTTTAAGGGCCGAATTCATTTTAATTAGAGAACTAAAATTAACTCAGGCACTGGTTGGGATGATATTAATAATTTAATATCTAAATCCTTTCTGTTAGTTTTATTAAATAAAAATATATAAAAAAAATTAAAAACTTCAAATTCGATCGTTCGATTTAATACCCCCTTAAGTTCTCAATAGTTTTTTTTTCTGAAAACCACATTTTGGTATTGGTTAGTTTTAAAATTTTTTTAAAACACATGAGTTTAACTTTTTTTTTCCAGTAGCCCGATCTTACGTGAACAGTGCCTTAAAGAAAATTGTAGATTTTCTAAACTTTACATATTTAAAACATTAAAACAAACACATGGGGTTTTCTTTAAAAAACAATATTTAAAACCAGAATGTGTCAGAGACATTTGAAAGGATGTTTGTAATTAAGTTTATTCAAGCACTTTAATGCGAATATTATTAACGATTAAAGTTATTGAATAAAAGAAATGTCTTAAAGTAGATGCCGTAAAATAATAGTTTTTAATTAGTCAGAAAATAAAGCCTGTATTAGAGAAAAATTTAATAAAGTTTTTTCTTTATAAAATATAACAATTATTTTAGTTTATTTTTCATGTTCATTAGTTTAATTATAGTCGTCATGTGTGTTGCATAATGGGGAAAAAAGTGAAAAAATTTTTTTTTTCCTTTTTGTCTTTGGTCTTAATTTTTTTTTATTTAGAAATAAATTTTATTTAATATTTTAGTTTGTTGATAACAAAAAATTTTATTTTCATACTTTGACATCGATGGTATTGAACTTTCAATACAAAAGTTCAAGTACTTGTCTAAGGTTTTAATTTAATTTGATGCTTTTTAATTTAGTTTGATCTTTTGACATATTTGAAACTATTAAAATTTTTAGTTTACTTAGATATTTATTTTGTTTGTTAAATTAAGTCTTAGCCAGCCTAATAAGACTTTAAATAATTGTTTTAAATCACAACTTTTTTTCTGCTTCAGGTTAAATGTTTGTTGAGGCAACACAAAAGTCCTTCCCATCTGAACTTTGGAAACTTTGGCACAAAATATTTACCTTGATTTAAGCGTAATAAAGTTTTGCTAGTAGGTCAGATGGCTAAAACTTGTGACTAACATAGAAATTTAGAAATAAATTTTTTGATTAAGTTTTTTTAGCTTCTCTCTTTAAATTGAAATATTTGTTAATGAATGTAACTTGTGATGAGACATTCACCTGTTTTTTGTCTGAAAATTAATTGTCCTAATAAACGCTAAAATTGTAACTGAAAGCCAACTACCAACAGTGGTGCTTATTTACAAATTTAAAAAAGAACAACAATTTTGCATAAGATTTTAATAATTTAACGGCTGTCTGAAATTGTTTATGGTAGTATGCAGCACAGTTAAGTATACGAAAACTAGTAGGAGCGTCGAATCTTTTATACCTTTCACATTGGTCTTTTTATATGCCCAGCCATCTGAACTAGTCAAGTTATTTCTTTATTATAATAAAAATACTTTATGCCGTGGTTGAAGTCGAAATAGAAATACCCTGAAGAAGGTTTGAGTTCGAGCTTAATAAAAGTTGTTTAGTTGTGTTGGAGCTACCTCTTCCCCTGCTTCTAACTAAAATTTTTTTTTCCAAAATGTATATGGGGGGTTCCCTTCGCTCTTTTCCTAAAATATAGGCCGTATTGTCTAAAACTGAAACACTTTTCAAACAGCCCCTCATGTTTAGGTACTTAGCCATCCTCAGTCATACGATTATCATTCATAATATGAAAAACTTTTATTTTGCTTACAAAAATTGCAACTTATTTTAAAAAACTAAAAAATTAAAACAATGAGGCGAGTTCATTTGACAACAATATACTCAGGGTACACCAGGGTACACTAATACAGGTAGTGTTAAGAACCCAGCTGATTATGAATTTGTCTTAAAATTTTGGGAAAGTGATTGTCAGATTTAATAATTTTATTTAAAATTTAAATTTTTTTTAAACATTTACTTTCTCAAACACAAAAAGGAAATGCAAAGGGCGAATTTTTTGAATTCCCCTAGCTGTTACCTTGTTTAGTTTTTTTTTTTAAATTAATAAATGTCAAATATTGACGGGGTGTATGTCTAAAAACACAACAAAACAAAAAAAAAAGGGTACACTCAACAAGATAATATGAAGAGCCCAGCTGATTATAATAATTTTCATGTTGCAAATATTTAGTTTTGTATGAAATTTTTAATATTTCTGACATTCTACCGTTCAAACACAAAAAGGAAAGGCGGAGGGCAAATTTTTTGAATTCCCCTAGCTGTTACCTTGTTTAGTGTATTTTAACCCTGACAAAAAAAAATACTTTTGTTTGAAAAATATTTCGCCGTAAATTGTAAAAGCACATCGCCACTGTAGCCCAATAACGTGCTTCGCTCTTTTAATCGTAATCTGACCCCCATTTATCAACGCAATTACAATGTTTTTTAAGCAAATTTTTTAGAGTCAATAATGAGTTTTATAGCAAATTGAGTTTAGATTACCATTACAATAGGAAAAAAACTCCATCTCTAGTTTGAATTGATTGTTTTTTTTGCACAGTTGTATTAAAAACTAAAAACAAAAAAATACGAAACATATAAATTTATTTAAAAATTTTAAAAACCTTAAAAATTACTTATTTCTAGGCAACAGAAAAAACAAACAACGGTTGATCTCAACTCGTAATGTTAACACTTCGAATTATGTTGGTAACTTGGAGAGCGAAGCAGGTACACAATTGGTGTTCATGTGTGAACATGCTATAGATATCTTTTGTAAATAATTTTTCTAATGAGCAAATAAAAAAAGATAAGACCAAGGCGCATTTAACCAGGTAATATTAAGAGCCCAGCTGATTAAAATCAATTTGACATTTATACGAAATAAAAATTAATTTTATATGAAATTTTTAATTTTTCTGACATTCTACCGTTCAAACACAAAAAGGAAATGCAGAGGGCGAATTTTTTGAATTCGCCTTGGGATTTTCTTGTTGAATGTGCCTTGGGCAAAACCTTGAAATTCTTTAAATTCTAAAGTACTATACAATTATACCTTGGTCAAAGGAAGGAAATATATCAAATATGTTAAAAATCATGAAAATGTCTATCCAGATACATAAAAAAAAACAAAAAAAGCGAAAGAGCAAAAAAAAAAACATTCTTTAAACCATACTTCCCTGTAAAATTTAAATAACTTATGTCAGGTATTTGTCTACGTAAATAAAATGATACAACTTAGAAAATATTTCAAGTGAAAAAAAATATTTCAAATACATATTTTAATTTATTTTGGGTTTACCTTGTTGAATGTGTCTTGGTTTAGACAAAGATTTTTTTAGTTGTTCTATTTGCAGGTGTGGATATATTTTTATATTTCTACATTAATACGGAACTATCATTTTTCCAAAATATTTGTTATTTACCAAGAATTTTATTGAAGAATTTCAGGGTAATATTATTTATTTATTTACAAACAAAAAATTCTTTTAAAAACTTTTTACAGTCTCTGTAAAATAAATAAAGAACATTTTATATAACTCGTAGTTGAAACTTAACATTTTAAATAAATACATATTTGGAATATTTGGTAAATAAGTTAACCTTGAAATTAAAAAAATTTAATTGTATAAAAGAGGATGTAATTTAAATGGGCTGAAACAGTTCTTTGTGTTCGATTTTACAAAAAGTCTCTCCCAAATAAAATGCTTGAATTGATAAATATAACCAAAATATTTATACTCTGTCAGCTACTACTCTTAGAAGTATCCTATGTTTCATCCAGAATTCGGGCGCGTATTCATAACGGACAAATAATAAACATAAAAGATGCGCCCTTTGCTATTCAAGTGTATGTTAATAAAATATTTAAGTGTGGAGGCTCCCTGGTATCACAACGACTTGTTGTGACTGCTGCACATTGTGTGTCTAAAAATAAATCCAATAACGTGACTGTTAAAGCTGGAGCTACTACTAACGAGAGCAAAGAAGATAATGAGTATCATGTAATTAAAATCAAGCGGCACCCAAAATATTGGAAGATAACTCATACAAATTCGTATGATGTAGCAGTACTAAAATTAGCTTCCGAAGTGGTTGAAAATGAATTTGTTAAAATAATTCCGTTGTGCACTCAAAACATTAATAAATATGACTTACTTCAAGTATATGGTTGGGGATCACAGGGACGTGCTTACCCTTTCCGTGCTTTAAGCACAATTACAGCAAAAGTTTCGGATAAAAAGACTTGTAAGAAGTTTTTTGGTTATCTGTCCGAATCTCAGTTCTGTGCTTTGACAGGAGAGGGTGAACAATTGGGTGATGGAGATTCAGGTGGTCCCGCCGTTTTAGATGGAAAGCTTTGTGGCATCATATCGTTTCAGCCTAACGAATACCCGGATTTGGGTGTTGCGGGATATATAAATATCAGTAATGAAAAAGTTAATAAGTTCATTATCGAAAACATGTTAAATTAACACAAAAATAGGGCCATAACTATGTCTCTGTATGTAAGTTTTTGGTAACAGAAATATTTATTGTATTAATAATAATATTTTTGTTAACGCCTTTTCCAAAACAAAAAAAAAAATAAATAAATAAATAATTACATTGACTTTATCGTTACCTTTTTATAGAAGGTTTTTCATTTATTTCAATAAATGATCTGCTTATATATTACAATTAGCCAAAAAAAAACCCCCCGACTTTAAAAATACGAGTTGGAGCCTTTCTATATTAGGTTTACGGTATAAAAACTAATCTGACCATTTCTGGGCTTTAAAATATGAATTAGTTAAGTTAATTTACAATCAAATAAAAAACCAAACTTCAATACACTTTAACCTTTTTGCTCATTGAATAATTGATTTTCATCTTTAAAAAAATGTGGCAACGTTACATAAAAAAAACAAGGAATAATCGAAAGTTTCCCCTAAAAATCGACGTAAAAGCAGAACAAACAATGGAAAATGTAAACACATGTTTTTCTGTTCTGAAAATATCCCTGCAGATGAAATAACAAGTATGAATTACAAATATACTACATAGTTGATTTTGAATTCAAACTACAAGGTGGGTCAAAAAAAGTCATCCGATGTTGTTTGGCTCTCATTTTTTTCTTTTCTTTATGAAAAACTTCGATTTTATTTTTTGATTATATTTATTAGATTCTTAAGAATTTAATGGTCAAGTCGAGAAGATGATTTCGGCCAAATTAGAGCCATCACAATTGATTGCTATACAGACATTAACTAAAAAAATATTGTTATATGATTTTAATTCCTTACTCTTTCCAAATCTCAGGTGCGGAACAAAGTGCTAGGGGTTTTCAATGCCTCAAAAAACTGATTTCCAATCTTATTTGGGGCTTACTTGAGGTTTGCGGAGGACAGTTTAGTGTTTTTTAATCAGACGAATGTCTTCGCCAATTTTTGAAATTTATTAATTTGTTTAAAGAAATATCTGAAATATTTCCTTCATTAGACTTAAAAGAATATAAAGTTTTATCTTTTAATTTACTCAAGGCATTTATGTGTTTTTTTTGTGTATTAAAGCATACCCCTTCAATATATTTCCATGAGCTTATTCAGGGCACACTCAACCAGGTATTATTAAGAGCCCGGCTGATTAAAATAAATTTGACATTTTCACTTTACAAATATTTAATATTGTATGAAATCAAGGCACATTCAACAAGGTAAATCCAAGGCGAATTCCAAAAATTCGCTCTCTGCATTATCTTCTTGTGTTTGAACAGTAGAATGTTAGAAAAATTAAAAATTTCATAAAAAATTAAATTTTTATAAAGTGAAAATGTCAAATTGATTTTAATCAGCCGGGCTCCTAATATTACCTGGTTGAGTGTGCCCTGTCAAAAATATTAAAAGAACGCTCTTGTGCTGGTAAATTCTTGCCAGTAAAAATTTTACTTGTAAAAATTAAAAAAAAATTTTTTTCGTCTCAATTTTTTACTCTTTTGACGCCCCCTCCATGCAAGGTTTTGAGTTAGTGAGCACTTTCTAGTAACAATTGTTACAAATTTATAACAACTTGTGGGTTATTAAACACACCTATTATTCAACAAAAATATAAAACTCAAATATTTTATTTATTTTTCAATAAATAAATAAAAAGTAAGAGTTATTTTTAATTATTTTAACCAGAATTGAAAACAAAATTTTATTCCATATTCTGAAAGTACAAAATAAAATATTATTTTTTGAGTCAATATTCTGTTTCTAAAATTACTGGGTCGGTCATATTGATATTTTGGCTGAAAAATTCAGCAATAGTCCTTGTTTTCGGAAGAAGAAGAAGTATCAAAAATGGTTACGAAGCTATGGATTCCATTTAGTTCTTTCAAGAAACCACAAAAACTTGATTACTAAATCAATTATACAATACCAAATCTTAAAGAAAATATTTCATGTTCAGACAAAGATCTTTTTCAGTTTTTCTTTTAAAGTAATTGGTGTTTATGTGTGAACATGCTATACATATCTTGTGTAAAATATTTGTTTGATGAATAAATAAAAAAATGTAAAACCTTTAAATATTTCAAAATATGTAAACAAGGAAATATTTTAAATATTTTCTTTAAGTTGAAATAATAGTTTAAATATTGACAAAAGTATCAGTCGAAATACAAAAAATATTTCAACTGTTTTTAAACCATATTTTTCTATAATATGTTTTTACCAAGGCTAAATTAAAACGCAAAACCTTGAAATTCTTACAATTCTAAGGCAAGGTACAGTAATACCTTGATCTAAAGAATAAAATATTTCAAAAATGTTAAAAATCGCAAGAGTGTCTTTTTAAATACACAAAAAAGCAAACAACGATCCTTAAACCATACTTCGCTTGTAAAATGTAAATATCTTGTGTCAGTTGTTTGTCTAAGTAAATAATAAAATAAATGTATAACCTGGAAATTTATACAGGGTGCAAAAAAAAGTATTTCAAAATTTTAATTTTTTTTGCATTTTTAAACATATCGTCGTTGTTTAGTTATTATGTTTTATCGAGCTTATTGAACATAACAATTTAACAACGGCGTTATGAACAAGTGTCAAACATTAATTAAGGTATCGGTCAAAATTCTCAAAAAAACTTTTTAAGACTTCATTCACTTTATTAGGAGATTGTTTTGTTGGGAAAAAGTAAACAATTTTTAAATAGAAGTATATCGCTCGTTAAGTTTAATTCCAAACTCTTTCAATGCCTTAACAATTTTTTTTTTCAATGATTTTTTAATTTCGTTCATCTGCATTTATTTGTTAAACAATAAAAATTAATGAGTTCCCTCCCTTTAACCTTCGACAAGCCAGTGGTTGTAAAAATAGGTGTTGTTTGAAGGCAAATTTTGAAATTCTTTACTTTTGCTGTTTTATGATCTGTGAAAATGTTTAACAACAACAGCATTATGTTGCCAACAAATTTGTTGAATTTAGAGCGTAGGACAGTATTTTTTCTCCACTTTTGCTATTCTTTAACTGGGGTATCTAAGCCTTCTCAATAGCAAATTTTTCGAGATATCTTTATTTTTACCTTTTAAAGGAATCTCGTAATTGGCCGCCTGCTCGGAATACTTTTGCCCGGAATTAAATTTTTAAAACTTTGCTCATTGGCTATGCATGAGATGCAGTGTCTCAAATATAACTCCAAATATCGCGCCTGCACTTTTTCTGCATTCTTTCTTTTTTGACTAAACTTTTTTCAGGCGCTAAACATTTGTAGATGTTCCTTTTTCAAACGCTTGATAAACCTGGGCCTACACGCATAGATCTTCTTACCTGTTTTCAACAAACTTGGCAAACACCAACCAAGCCACACATTTTATTTGATGGTGGGTTGCATTCGTCTACATTTCAACAAAATTTTAAACCATTAAACTTAAACTGATTGCATATGTCTTTAGGATTTTCCGATTCAACAATTTTTAAAAAATTCTTAACTAAAGAGAATACTGTTTTACATTCGTTTAAAGTTTCACCTTAATTATTTAAAAACCTTTGTTCCGAACTTGGAAGATTTTCTTTGCTAACAAAATCTGGATTATTAATTAAATTGTCACAACCGAAATTTGCAATAAAATTTATTTTGCATTTTTTCTTACTTAAACGACTGTATGTGAAATGGTAGCAAAGTTCTATTGTAGAACAAAAATTAGGTTTGGTCAATTAATTTACCAAAACTTAAAAATTATAGTTATTTTTAATCACAAAACAAAGTCAAAAAATAAACGTTATTTGTTAATCAAAAAATAAAATTTAAAACAAAAAAAAAAAGAAAATCAAAACAGCTCATAGCGAAAAATGGTTTGTTGGGTTTTTCAAAAAAACTCTTAAACGTTTTGGTTTGTTCTTAGTAATTCTCAATAAGTATATTAGGGTTATTTTATAAAGGCATAAAATATTTATGAGGGTTTTTAAGAACCAAGGAAATGCATATGGGCAAACTTAACCTACAACAAACAACAAACTTTCGATTAGGCCAAGGCACATTTAACCAGGTAATATTAAGAGCCCAGCTGATTAAAATGGAATTTGACATTTTTACGTTATAAAAATTTAATTTTATATGGAGTTTTTAATTTTTCTGACATTCTACCGTTCAAACACAAAAAAGGAAATGCAGAGGGAGAATTTTTTGAATTCGCCTTAAATTTACATTTTGAATGTGCCTTGAGTTGAATCAGTAGTTCAAATATTGACAGAAGTATCAGTCTTTATTGAAAAAAAATTGTTAATTTTTTTTTAAATCCATATTTTTCTATAATAAATTAAAAGATAAAACCTTGAAATTCTTTAAATTCTAAAGTACTATACAATTATTCCTTGGTATAAAGAAGGAAATATATCAAATATGTTAAAAATCTTGAAAATGTTTATCCAGATACATCGAAAAAAAATAAGAAAAGGGAATAAGCAAAAAAAAAAAAAACATTCTTTAAACCATACTTTCCTATAAAATGTAAATGTCTTATGCCAGATATTTGTCTACGTAAATAAAATGATATAACTTAGAAAATATTTAAAGTGAAAAAAAAATATTTCAAATATTTTAATTTATTTTGGGTTTACCTTGTTGAATGTGCCTTAAATGTGCCCAAGGCACATTCAACGAGGTAAACCCAAGGCGAATTCAAAAAATTCGCCCTCTGCATTTCCTTTTTGCGTTTGAACGCTAGAATGTCAGAAAAATTTAAAATTTCATACAAAATTAAGCTTTTATAACATGAAAATGTCAAATTAATTTTCATCAGCTGGGCTCTTACTATTTCCTGGTTGAGTGTGCCCTTGTAGAGGGGGAATTTTTTGAATTCGCCTTGATACTACCTTGCTTAGTGTACCCTGGGCATATCCAAGAAAAATTGAAAGAAATATACAATGCAGATGAAAGATCCTACTCTAGGTGTCACATACCGAAAAATTTAAAAATTTGGTATTCATTAGTCAGGTTGAAGTAGAAGATGCATATGTTGGATTAGTCACATCCAAGAAATTACCTTTTTCTATTTTTGACTCGATCCCTTTTCAAAAATTCAGCCTAACTGTGTTTGGCGTAGTCCTGTCGATTGTTGTCGAATTCGACACAAAAGCGACAAGGCTGCTATTTATATAACATTGTCGTATTTATTGGACAGTACCAAAAAAATTAAACGACTAAGCCAACGCCAACCACAGTAAGGGTGAATAGCAGCACAAATTCTTTATGGCCTGGATATTAAGTCCGTAACATCAAAAAGTATTATGGAGTTAGTAACAGAATAGTACAAAACGAGAAAAAGAAAATAATACAGCTACAATTAAATTGGAAGGAAAACACACAGCTGTTAATTTGAGACCTGAACTCGAGGCCATCTTAAAGGACTTCGGCATTTTAAGGAGACAAATTGATTTTATACGACAGATAATGGACGCCAGCTGTAGAGAAAATAAAAATATATGAAGAAGTATATAATAAAGAATTGAAGGCGTCTTGTTCTGCTAGTCAAACTCTTGTTAATATTTGAGACCCATTTCATAAAAGTGCTTATAAAACCTAGTCCGTGTTCCTCAGCGCTACCCATATGCGTTTAGAGTCACGTTCTTAAGAAAAATGCAAAACTATTTAAATTTTGTTTGTATCTTATATATGTACTTGAGAATATAGAAGGTTACAGATTTTTCCCTTTTTGCCGCCTTTTTATCGCTTCAAGGGCCGAATTTCTAAAAATTCATATGTATATAAACAAACATGGAAAGTTTAACACCTGCTATAAATTTCATATATTAAGCTCTACGCGTTTGATCAGTATGGCTACGGTTAATTTTGTTAGGCGATTCATAGCCTGACCTTCCCACACAAATGGGCGTAGTGTGGGCGTGGCAGCAATAATTTCCAAAAAAAGTAGCCTTATATTCCTTCCAGACTTGAAGTAACTCCCTGTAAAAATTTCAAAAAAATCGATCCACTGGTGTGGCCATCTATAAAATACAAGCATACATACATACATACATACAACCCTTCTTTTAATAATAGATTTTAATGTAATTTGGCACTTACATTTGTTTAATACATAATAATAACCATACCACCCAATTTAATGAGAATCGGATAACTTTTGTAAAAGTTTTAGCATTTTTGCAAAAAAGGATATATGACAGGACCTAGAGTCCTTGCGTCAATCCCAATGCAAATTATCACACAAGTTACTAGCACGAGTTGTAAATGATCTACGGACTATTCTAACTTTCTGTGCAGTTATGTAGTCAAAATAGAAAATTTCGTCCTTTCTATATATGGGCAGTAGGCGTGTCCTTTGCACGATTTTTTCAAGAAATTGAATTTTTCTTAATTAAAGTATTTTTTAGTAGTGTACCAAATTTCAACACTCTAGGACCATCACTATATGGGATTAAAGACTGTGTGTGCGTCATCTTGTTCTTCTTTTCAATCAAAAAAAAAACTTAAAAATAATGGTTATTTTTAACCGAAAAAATCAATAGTCGTTATTGTTCAATCAAAAAATAAGAATTAAAAACTATTGCTATTTTCAAGCGTAGAAAAAAATCAAAAACTGACAGTTATTAGGTGTGTTCAATAACTTTCAAGTAAATATTTGCAGCGAGAGATTAACAAAAATTTGGAAACATTATTCTCGAAAATATTAAAACGTAAATGAACGCTTTACCAGCCAAAATTTGCAATAAAATGTATTTTGTTATTGTAAATTCTTTAGAAAACTTTTTCTGTATGGATAAACACAAAACAGCTGTTAAAAAAATTCTTGCAAGTAAAAATTTTACTTGTAATTTGTAAGAATTATTTTGACGCCTCATTTTTTTAATCTCTTTTGACGCTCTCCCATGCAAGCTTTTTGAGTTAATGAACACTTTCTAGTAACGATTGATACAAATTTGTAACAAATTGTGGGTTATTGAACACACCTGTTATTCAACAAACATATAAAACTCTAATATATATTATAATCAAACCAAAAATTAAATTTTTAATTTTATTAACAAGAATTGAAAATAAAAGTTTATTACATATTCTGCAAGTGCAATTAAAAATATTATTTTTTGGGTCAACATCCTGTTTCTAACATTACTGGGTCATATTGATTTTTTTTTGGTCTTTGCTTTTATCGGTTGATTTTGGGTAAGAAGTATCAATGATGGTTACAAAGCTATGGATTCCATTTAGTTCTTTCAAGAAACCATAAAAAATTGATTTCTCAGACAACGATCTTTTTTAGTTTTTCTATTTGTAGGCTTGGACGGACATCTTGTCATATTTCTTCATATATGTAATTCCGCATTTTTCCAAAACATTTGTTATTTACAAAATATTTTATTTAAGAATTTCAAGGTTTTATTATTTATTTTTTCACAAAAAATTCTTTTAAGAATTGTTGACAGTGTTTGTTAAATAAACAAAGAACAATTTATTTATTTTAACTCGTTAAAGAAACTTAACATTTAAGTAAACATTTTGTAAAAAGGTTAACCTTGAAATTAAAAAAAAAGAATTGTATAAAAGAGGATGTTATTTAAATGAGAAAAACAGTTCTTTGTGCACAGGGCAAAGTCTTACCCGAGTAAGATGTTTAAATTGAAAAAACTTTTCAAAGTATTTTTACTCTGGCAGCTATTTTTCTTAGAAGTATCCTATGTTTCGTCCAGAATTCAGGAACGTTTTTATAAGGGAACAAGTGTCGACATTGCTAATGCGCCCTTTGCTGTTCAAGTAAAAACTCGTAATAAATTTTGTGGGGGCTGCCTTGTATCACTGCGATTTGTTGTGACTGCCGCACAATGTGTGCCGGATAATAAATCAAAGAACGTGACTATTAGACCTGGATCTAATTCTATCCGGAAAAGAGAAGGTAAAGATTATGATGTGATGAAAATCCGACATCACCCAAAATACAAAAGTACAGGTTTTGCATATGATATAGCTTTACTTGAATTAGCTTCGGAGCTGGTTGAAGATCAATTTGTTAAACCAAGTCGGTTGTGCACTCAAAACATTAAAAAAGGTGACGAACTTCAGGTATATGGTTGGGGAATACAGAATATGAATTCAAATTATCTTAATGCTACTCTGAACACAATAACAGTAAAAGTTTCGAATAAAACGTTGTGCAATCGGGCCTTCCGTTCTCTGTCCCCATCTGAGTTCTGTGCTACAAGTAAATATGGCTTGGCTCCCTCTATTGAAGATGCAGGTGGCCCCGCCATTTTAAATGGAGAGCTTTGTGGCGTACTGTTGTTAGGTGATAATATTGATCGGAAACTTTCTCTTTTGCCCTATACTGATATCTCTGATAAAAGTGTTAGAGAATTTATTCATAGTTACATGTTTCCCAGGAAAAAAACGTATCAAAAATTTTTGGAAAAATTGCCACATTTGTTACATAAATAGAAAAATATTATTATTATAAATACAATAAATATTTTTGTCATCGCCTTTTTAAAAGCAAGCAAAAAAACTCCCGATCTTTTTTATTTTTATCCAATTTTTATGTATGACTACGGCGAAGCTGTACGGAGTTTTCCCTAACTTCTTAGGGGGTGGAAACAGGGGGTAAGTATGTTCTAGAAAAATGTTTAAAAGGAAAGATTAGTTGGGGTCTCTGGGTAAGTTATTAGCTATTTTACACCATTTTTGTAAATTTTGTATGGCAACCCACTAAGATGATGGTGATAGAGGGTCAGCGTGTTTGGAAGGAAAGTTTATGGGGGTCTTTGATTCATTTTATTCCTGTGAGGGCGACTTCGGGGAAGTTTCTGGCTTATATTTCTTCCAAAATTTTCGTATGTACACCTGATGTTTTGATGTTTTTCGTTTCCAATCTTGTTCGTTGCCAGCCTTGTAAAACCGTTTTATTTCTTTAACTTTTTTTGCTTATTTAAGATATAAGATATATCTTAGCGAAATTTGCTTCAAAAAATTGATAATAAATGCAATATTTTTAAGAAAATATTCAATAACAAAAATCAAGAAACACGGTTTTCCTGGATATGTTAGATAAAAAATAAGGAACTCAGCCTACAAAGCATTATTTAAATTATATTATTACCGTGTTGCCACTCCATATATAAAAAAACAAAAAGTTTACCATGTTAACCATGGTACAAGAAGCAAGGTTTACTAGTTTCTACCACAACAATTTTTTATACAAAAACAACAGGCGATTTGTTTGTGTAAATTGTGCGAGTTGTCAAAAAAAAAAAAACCCCGCACATCAGGGAACGAAGTTGCATGTTTTTCGTTTTGTAAATACTTTCTACTTTATAGTATGATCTGATTTATAAACAAGTAAGAGCACTATAATCAGCAGTGCCGAATCTTACATACCCTTCACATTGATCTTTTTGTACACCCAGTCATATGATCTAACCAAGTGATTTCGTACTGCAAATATAATAACAAAAATTCTTTGTGTCAGATTTTGAGGTCGATAGTTATTCTAGCTTTTGAAATATAAAACTTTAGGAAATAATAACGTTTGTATGTTTAATAGAAATATCATGTAGAAAGTTTGAAGTCGAAAGTTTTAACAGTTTTTGAGCTATTTCATATAAAAAGTTAAAAAAAAATGTTATTGGTTAAGGAGGCTCCCATCCCCCTTATTCTTCCAAGCTAATATTTATTAAAATGTTGGCGTAACTATACGATTACTTTTTGTAGAATATTTGAGTCGATAGGTGTTACAATTTCCGAGATATGGCATATGAAAAATTTTAGAAAAAACGCTTATTTGCATTGCGGGTGCCCGTCTCTGTGCACCTATTCCGCTAAATTTTTTTCCAAGATGTAGGCACTACACTAATAATATATTTGTATGACAACCATGTTAGTGGCTGAAGATGGTAAATATGTTCCTCAAAATTGTTTGGAAGAACAAATTAATTAGGGTCAATTTTACATTTTACCTTTGTAGGCGTACCCTGGAAGCTGTGGGATTGATTAAAAACAAATTTAAAAAAATGAAACTTTGTATGACAACCCTGCTATGGGTGGGTGGTAAGTATGTTCCAAAAAAATGTTCGTGGGGAAAAAATTAATCGGAATCAGTCTTACACTGGCCATTGTGCGGAGCAACTCTGGGGCGTTTGTAGAGGTTTTTATGTTCAAATTTAAGAGAAATTAACAGAGGTAGTTTTGGTTGTTGGCTTATATCTCGGTCAGTTATCGGGCGATTTTGCTGGATTTCAATAACGATTTCCTCGCAGATATTTCAACTAGTTTGAAAGTTGATTTCAACCATAACACAGACAGACAGACATGTCTAAATCGACTTTCCTATCTATAAAGATCCAGAAAATATATACTTTAAGGGATAGCAAATGCATAAAAAATGAAAAAACAAAAAACTGCTGATTTAAAATATGAATTTGTAATGTTAACACTTCGAATTATGTTGGTGACTTGGAGAGGGAAGCAGGTAATTGGTGTTCATGTGTGAACATGCTATATATATCTTGTGTGAATTATTTGTCTAAAAAAATATAAGACCATGAAATTTTTTAAATATATCTAAAGAAGGAAATATTTTAAATATTTTCTTTAAGTTGAACTAATAGTTTAAATATTGACAAAAGTATGAGTCAAAATACAAAAAATATTTTAACTATTTATTAAACCATATTTTTCTATAAAATGTTTTTACCAAGGTTGAACTAAAAGGCAAAACCTTAAAATTCTTCAAATTATAAAGCACGGTACAATTATACCTTGGTCCAAGGAAGGAAATATATCAAATATGTTAAAAATCTCAAAAATGTCCAGATTATAAAAAAAAAACAAAAAAAGCGAAAAAGCAAAAAAAAAAAAACATTCCTTAAACCATACTTCCCTGTAAAATGTAAATATCTTATGTCAGTTATTTGTCTGCGTAAATAATATGATACAACCAAGGCCTTGAATACAACTTAGAAAATACTTAAAGTGAAAAAAAAAAATATATCAAATATTTTATTTTTTTTTTTGTATTTTTTAACATATCGTCTTTGTTAAGTTATTATGTTCTATTGATCATACAAATTCTATGCTTCTAGGACATAATAATTTAACAACGACGATATAAATAACAAAAATGTCAAACATTAGCGAAGGCATCTATTAAAGTTGTCAAAAGAAACTTTTTTTGCTACTTTTAAAGTAACAATGCAAAATTATATAAACTGGGCAGAAAACCAATTTTACGAGTTCAAAAATTTTTTAATCGTTTTTTAATTAAAGAAGTTTTCTATCTGTGAAATGTTTGACTTGTAGATTTTAATAAAGTTCGATCTAACCTTACTTTTTTCGAATCGATTTAAGTGCTGTTATACAGCATTGAACTCTATTACGTGCTTTTGCCATTCTATTTCTGGCATATCTTTCGCGATATCTTTATTTTGGCTTTTTTTTACAAAACTTTGTAATTGACCGTCTGCTTGGAATACTTCTGGCCAGCAATAAATTTTAAAAACTTTACTCATCGCCTATGCATAGGGAAGATGCAGAGTCACAAATAAAATTCAAAATATCATGCCTGCAATCTTTCTGCGTTTCTTTTCCGACTAAACTTTTTTCTGGCCCTGAGCTCGCACGCCTAGACATTTTTACCTGTTTTTCACAAACTTGGCAAACACTTATTAAGCCACACATTTCTATCTGAAGATGTGTTGCGTTCATCTACATTTCAACAAAATTTCAAATCATTAAACTAAAACTGATGGCATGTATCTCAAGAATTTACCAAGTTAACAGTTTTTCAAAAATTGCCAACTAAAGATAATCTTTTTTATATTCGTTTAAAGTTTTACCTTAATTATTTGAAATGTTGTTCCATTTAAAATATTATGTTCCGAATTTTGAAGATTTTCATCGCTTACAAAATCTGGATCATTAAGTGAATTGTCATTACCGTGGTTCGCAATATCATTCATTTTGAAATTTTTTCACACTTAGGCTCTGTGTAAGATGGTAGCAAACTAAAATTTTAACAATTTTGAGATGAACAAAATCTCATTTGCTCCAGAGGCTAGTATCCATCAAAAAAGTTTAGAAAATGCAATCCAGTAAGGAATTAAGTATTTTCGAAGAAGCGTTTGCCAACTGCATTACAAGGCATGAGACTAATGAAATCTAAACTTTTGTCTCTTTTAGTTTAAAAATGCGTAACTGGTTATTTATTTAAATATTAATGGAACTGTCATTGGTAATGCAGAAAGGAAGATTAGCATACAAGAAATGTATTGATTTATATATAAACTTTTAAATTGTATTGTCTAATTTTTTCAGCCGAAAATAGATATTTTTTCTAGAACAAAACAACTACTTTTAAAGGATTGTGCAGGGGACACTCAACCAGGTAATATTAAGAGTCCAACTGATTAAAATAAATTTAATATTTTCAAGCGACAAATATTCAATTTTGTATAAAATTTTTAATTTTTGTCACATTTCACCGCTGAAATACAAAAAGTAAATGAAGAGGGCAAGGCACATTCAACAAGGTAAATCCAAGGCGAATTCAAAAAATTCGCTCTCTGCATTTCCTTCTTGTGTTTGAACAGTAGAATGTTAGCAAAATTAAAAATTTCATACAAAATTAAACTTTTATAACGTGAACATGTCAAATTGATTTTAATCAGCTGGGCTCTTACTATTTCCTGGTTGAGTGTGCCCTTGTAGAGGGGGAATTTTTTGAATTCGCCTTGATACTACCTTGCTTAGTGTACCCTGGGCATATCCAAGAAAAATTGAAAGAAATATACAATGCAGATGAAAGATCCTACTCTAGGTGTCACATACCGAAAAATTTAAAAATTTGGTATTCATTAGTCAGGTTGAAGTAGAAGATACATATGTTGGATTAGTCACATCCAAGAAATTACCTTTTTCTATTTTTGACTCGATCCCTTTTCAAACATTCAGCCTAACTGTGTTTGGCGTAGTCCTGTCGATTGTTGTCGAATTCGACACAAAAGCGACAAGGCTGCTATTTATATAACATTGTCGTATTTATTGGACAGTACCAAAAAAATTAAACGACTAAGCCAACGCCAACCACAATAAGAGTGATTAGCAGTACAAATTCTTAATGGCCTGGATATTAAGTCCGTAACATCAAAAAATATTATGGAGTTAGTAACAGAAAGGTACAAAACGAAAAAAAGAAAATGATACAGCTACAACTGAAATGAAAGGAAAACGCTGTTAATTTGAGATCTAAAATCGAAGCCATCTTAAAGGGCTTCGGCATTTTAAAGAGACAAATTGATTTTGTGCGACAGAAAAGGGATGAAATATGCTAAAATCTCTAGAGAAAATAAAAAATATGAAGAAGTATATAATGAAGAATTGAAGGCATCTTGTTCTGCTAGTCAAACCCTTTCGTTTGAGACCCTTTTAAGAGAAATGCTTATAAGACCTAGTCCATGATCCTAAGCGCTACCCATACGCGTTTTGAAGCCACTTCATATTGTTTTTCCTAGTAATAAAACAAAAAATTTTAAATTATAGTTATTTTTAACCGAAAAAATATATGTGAATACATAAGCCAAAAAAAAAATCGCAATTGTTTATTAAAAAATAAAAAAAAAATGCATTATTGCAAGCGTAGAAATAAAAATCGAAAACTGACAGTTATTAGGTGTGTTCAATAATTAATTTTTAGTTTTTTTAACAATAATTGAAAATAAAAGTTTATTACATATTCTGAAAGTACATTAAAAAAATTTTTTTTTTGGGTCAGCATCCTATTTCTGGGTCATATTGAATTTTTTTTTAGGTAAACAATTCAATAATAACCCTAATGTTCAGTCCCTGCTTTTATCAGTGGATTTTGCGTAAAGGAGTGACATACTTCTCATAGTAAGAAGTACCAAAGATGGTTGCAAAGTTATGGAATTCATTTAGTTCTTTCACGAAGCCATAAAAGTTGATTTTCAAATCATATATACAAGACCTGATATTAAAAAAAATATTTCATGTTTAGACAAAGATTTTTTTATTTGTAGGTGTGGATATATTGTCATATTTCTACATTAATGCGGAACTATAAGTTTTCAAAAATATTTGTTTTTGACCAAAAATTTTATTAAAGTATTTCAGGGTAATATTATTTATTTATTTACAAACAAAAAATTCTTTTAAAAATTTTTTACAGTCTCTGTTAAATAAACAACAAAAAATTTATTTTATTTTAATTCGTAGTTGAAACTTAACGTTTTAAATAAATATTTGGAATATTTGGTACAAATTTCAACCTTGAAATTAAATAAAAAATTGTATAAAAGAGGTTGTAATTTAAATGGGCAAAAACAGTTATTTGTGTTCGATTTTACAAATCAAATGTTTAAATTGAAAAAACTTTTCAAAGTATTTATACTCTGTCAGCTTCTACTCTTAGAAGTATCCAATGTTTCGTCCGAAATTCGGGAGCGTATTTCGGGGGGACGAAGTATCTTCATTGCTAATGCGCCTTTTGTGGTTCAAGTAGATACTCATTATTCAACGTGTGGAGGCTCCCTTGTATCAGTTCGATTTGTTGTGACTGCCGCACATTGTGTGCGGTATGAGAAATCCAAGAACGTGACTATTAGAGCTGGAGCTACTATGCCGGCGGCACAGAAGGTAAAATATATAACGTGAAGGAAATCCAACATCATCCGGAATACAATTGGCCAAATGTTACATATGATATAGCATTACTTGAATTAGCTTCGAGGGTGGTTAAAAATCATTTTGTGAAACCAATTCCATTGTGCACTCAAAACATTAATGAAGGTGACAAACTTCAAGTATTTGGTTGGGGACACCAGTATGGTAGTACTTTGAAAACAATTACAGTAACAGCTTATGATGAAAAGTCTTGTAAGAAGTTCTACCCTTATTGGACCACATCTCAGTTTTGTGCTTTCGCACAAATTGGCGTAGCTCCCTTATGTGGAGATTCAGGTGGTCCCGCCATTTTAAATGGAGAGCTTTGTGGCGTCATATCGTGCACTGGCACACAATTTATGGACTTGCTTCCTTCGGTATATACTAATATTTCTAATAAAAGTGTTAAGAAATTTATAGAAGAAAACATGTTACGCGGGCAAAAATGGTATGATAAATTTTTTTGAAAATTATTTTATATCTTATAAATCAATTTGCAGTTTTTGGTAACAAAAATAGCAAAATATTATATAAAATACAATAAATGTTAATGTCAGCGTATTTTCAAAAACAAGCAAAAATAAATAAATAAATAAAAAACTGTATTGACTTTATCGTTAACTTGATATAGAAACGCCCTAAGTCCAGGCGCGGATAAAACTTCATATTTGATTTAATAAATAAAAATATTTGTAGCCATGAAACCACTGACTTATCAGGAAAACCCCAAAATTAAAGCTTAGGTATTTTAACGAAAACGAAAATTTATCAAAAGAAGAATTCATCGGCTTCAAACGATATTGGCGATGACGTCAAAGTATCAATTAATGCGAACTCATTATTTTTAGTGGTTTTAAGAGATTTGAAAACGATGGTCTTGATTTGGAAAATTGTGTAGGGATTGGAACTGACGGGTGTTCTTTCATGTTGGCAGAAAATTAAGCATTAAAAAAAATACAAGAAACCGCAAAAAATGCGAAATAAGCGCTCGATATCAAAAGGCAACAAGGTAGCAATAATCCAAAAAATTGTATCGTTTTTGAAAAGAAACTAGCAAATTTATTTTTTAAAAAAACATTATCCTAAGCTAAATGCAGTTTTTCTTATACATCAAGATGCAAAATTGTGTCTGTCCATTATGCCAAACACGATGGGTAGATCGTCATGATTCAATTTTACAATTTGCAGTTAGAATAAAGCACATAATAGAGGCATTAGAAAAGGTACCCGAGTGGAAAGATAAGGATACATCTTTAAAAACCTTATTTTTAAGAACTTCTCTCAGCATTTTCGAATTTATTTGTGGATTACATATTCTAAATAATATAATTACTGTCACACAGCCGCTTAGTTTATCTCTTTGAAAGCCGGATATAGATTTACAAAAAGGATCATCTCTTATAAAAACCCTGATAATGTGCCTTGAGACTAAAAGGAATAAAGCCCACATACAATTTAAAACTATTTTAGAAAGAGGCAAAAAATATTTGCATGGAATTTTAGTTTAAAAGTCTATATATGAAAGAAAAAATAATTTTGAAAATGTCGAAGTATTCTACCGCATCCAGGGCTACATACCCTTAAATGAATCTGCTTTACAAGATTTAAAAACACGTTTCTCAAATTACGTCCTTTATTTGAAAACAAACTTGAAAATTCATAAAGACCGCCAACAGAATATATAGTAGATGTCTTAGAGAGATGTGACCCAGATATTTACCCAAATTTGCGAAAAATATTCATAATTTTTGTTTTAATGTCGGTCAGTAATGCTGCGGCTGAAATGCCATTTTCCACCCTTCGCCGTATTAAAACATGGCTGAGATCAACCATGACAGAGGACAGACTTAACGGCTTAGCAATGTTGCATAAACATATGTAAATAATAAAATTTAAATTGACGCAAATGAGATGCTTAACAAATTTGCTTTGACAGACAGAAAGCCAAAAAATAATAATTTGATAAATATTTTTTTTTTTGCCTTTTATGTGAATATATATTGAGTTTTTTTTTAAAAACTGCTAAAAGCTAGTTTTGCAATTGTGTGATTCAGTTAGAAGTTTTCTTTTAATATTTAAGATTCGAAATCATGGGGCTTAATCATATGGTTGGATATTTTAAACGTCAATGTCAAAAGGTATATAAAATTCGGCACAGCCGAATATAGCGCACTTTTTCTTTTTATTCTCAAATTTGTCTTAAAATAATAAATTCAACGAATAATAAGCAGCGACACATTTTTTTATTAAAAATATTGCTGTAAAAGTTTATTCTCTGGGCACAACTTAAGTGAAGTGAAATTTCAAAGCCCCCTTCAGTTTTTCATAATACTCGCAGCACCTTTCGTCAAAGCTTAAGTGTTGTTTTGAATATATTCTGCTTACAAAACGACTGTCTAATTTGTCATAAGATGCTGTTTGTAAATAACTTAAAATGTATTAAAAAGTAATTGATATAATCAAAAAACTCTAAAGCTAAGACGAAACACCATAAGGAGGCTTTTTGTTGACTGGCACGTAAAATACGCCAGAAGCAATTAATGCATTTTTCTCAGAACCCATGTGGACAGAACTGTAAGTGGCGCCACAATTTCTGGCAGCAGCATCTTTAAAGTGTTTACACTGGACGGCACTAAAACTGTCTCTAATAACAGCTTCGGCATAATAAAATGCTGCTCGAACATGGGCACAAATGCCAACGATGTTAATACGGCAACCTGGTTGCTGCTTGCCACCATTAGGATAGAAAGAAGCTTTGCCTATGGGCTTTAGAAAACCAAACTTTCCACCGTCAGTATGAATTGATTCAACATAGAGCGCATCTGTTCTGGATAAACGTTTACTTGGCTCATCATAGCTGTACAAAGGCAGGGCAGGATCTAAACCAACAATAGTATGAATTTGCCCACTTTTAATATTCTTGCCTGCATAACCAGCAATATGAGCCCCTAAGCTGTGACCAATTAGTGTTAAATTATCCAAGCGCATATCCAAGTTTTCCACCATGAAATCAATCATGTTGGCTAGCACTTTGCCTACAGTGGGTACATATGAAGTAGCAAGTATATAACTCAAAGCACGAGCCTGAGGCCAGTCCAAGACAATGACATTGTATTTGCCTGACCTTAGCCATGCATCTCGGATTTTTCTGCTTATCCTTGATAAATGTCCTTGTGTATAGCCGTGTATAAAAATTTTAGTTGGATGTGCAGGATTATAATTAGAGATCCTGACTGAATTAATATTTGGAATTATTCGCGTTCCCTTAGTTGGATTTAATTTGGTATACAAAAAAAATCCAATACTCTGATTAGAAAATGTATAAGTTTCAATTTTGTCTAAAGATGATTCAAGCAAAGACTCGGCTTCTTTAGTATCCATCCAGGTGAAGGATCCATCATAATTTGGAACATACCAGCCATTTTCACCATTAATGCGAGTGCCATTCCGGTCAAAACTAGCAGTCGATGCTATAAGTTAATAAAAAAAAATTAAAAATATTTCTTTTTTATAGCAAAAACCTCTTACTTACCGGCTAAACAGCCAAATACTAAAACAAAAACGTATTTCATGTGCCTTTAAAACTGAAAATAATTTGACGTGTATCAACATAAACACCTTTTTATACCAAAATTTTGACAAGGTTCTAAGCTCCTAAAGAATTTTCTTAAAAAATTTCAAGTTTATTTTAATCAGTTTTTATTTATTGACCGATACGATACCTAAAAATGCGTTTTGTAATTTGGTTTGCTGTCCCACTAAAACATTTTAAAATTTTTCACCTACAACAGTGGACGTACATTAGGGCAGTCCTTCCGTACGAGACAAAAAAAAATGTTTTAGTTGTTGTTTTTTATTTTTAATATTTTCTTTTTTTAAATATTAACACATCAACATTAAAAAACAAATAAAATAATCTTAACTTAAATTAAGCCGTAGCGGTGTCTAACGTAAACACACATAACAAAGCAAAGTTGAGTTTAATCATGACATTTGTAACCCCAAAAAAATATTTATTCAATCTCAGCCTGTAAGCAAATTAAAAGCATCTTTAATAAATTTGCAAATTCAAAGTTTGACCCTTTTTAGGTTCAATTAAGAAATTAAATTAAAATGAGAAAAATTTATTAATTAAGAAATTTGTAATCCCAATTAAAATTGTATTCACTCTCAGCCTGCAAACAAATTAATAGTATCAGTTAAATTTCTATAAAAACGTATATATTTTATTGGGTCAATTAAATTATTATTTAAAAACCGTTTTGGTTTTTAAATAAGCGCGTTAATTGAAAAATCTATGGGAATAATTTTTTGCGTGTAGCAGTGATGCTTATTTAAAAAATCTTTTAAAAAACAGTAATTTTGTATAGACATTTTGTAGTTTTACAATTTTGTACCCTTGGTTTTTACAAGTACGCAATACTTTAAGTTGAGTATACAAAAATAAATAAACCGAGACACTCTGCAGTGTAGTGAAAATAGTCTCAACCGGTTATTCAAAGGTGCCAGGATCAATCCCTAATTGAGTCGATAATTTTTTTATTTTCTTTTTCTTTTTTGTTATTTTTTAAATCTTTTTCCTATCTGTTTTGCTTTTTTTGACTTTGTTTTACCTTTGCTTTTGATTATTGAGGTGTGTTGAGTTTATTTTTTAAGTAAGTAAGTAAATAGGTAAGTAATTATGTAAATAAATGTAATACTAAAACCTTCAAAATCAAAATGGTTCGTTGGTTGAGTGGAAAGAGTATATTCCTTTCACACAAAGGGTACCAAGTTCATGGCGCTATTGAGACTGGTATGATATTTCAAAATAAATTTAATTTTATTTGCCACTTAAAATAAAAAAAAAAATAAGTAAATTACCCATTAAAATGTTTATAAATTATATAACTATAAGAAAATAATAAAGCTTAGTAACTACCAATAAAAATAAGTATTTTTTTTTAATTTATAATAATTTAATTAATACTTTTAATTAAATCAATTAAAAAACTGATATCTAATTTTGTTGCTATTCAACTAAATTTCTTAATTAAATCTTAAACAAGAGCAGACTTTTTAAACTTACAAATTAATTAATTCCTACCAGCAAATAATTTGCAGTCTGGGATTGAATATAAATTTAATTGGGACTACAAAATTTTTAGTTGAAATAAACTTTGTATTTTTCTTGTGTACTAGTCTCAACAGCGCAAAGTGCCAGCTTTGTGTATGTTAGAGGAATTTAATGCTGTATCTTAAAAACGTATTTAGATAAATTGATTATTTTCTAAACCATGTTTTCTTTTGAGATAATGCATATTCGAGGGAAAAGTTGAGTAGGGCGTGTCGATATTTTGCCCTCTTTTCGTATAAAATATATCTGCACTATAACGTAACGCCTTAACTAATTGCCCAATTTGAATGATTAATATGTTAAGGATTTTAAATTATGTTTTGTATATTTTTTACAAAAACTTAAACATTTTGGAGTTAATAAGTTTTACCAAATTACATATTTTGACAACTTTTCTTTATATAGATTTGAATATTTAAATAAGTAACGATTATCGAATTTAAAATACAATATTAAAACTACACAAATAAGTAATTGATATAATCAAAAAACTTTAAAGCTAAGCCGAAACACCATAAGGAGGCTTTTTGTTGACTGGCACGTAAAAGACACCAGAAGCAATTAATGCATTTTTCTCAGAACCCATGTGCACAGAACTGTAAGTGGCGCCACAGTTCCTGGCAGCAGCATCTTTAAAGTGTTTACACTGGACGGCACTAAAACTGTCTCTAATAACAGCTTCGGCATAATAAAATGCTGCTCGAACATGGGCACAAATGCCAACGATGTTAATACGGCAACCTGGTTGCTGCTTGCCACCATTAGGATAGAAAGAAGCTTTGCCAATGGGCTTTAAAAAACCAAGCTTTCCTCCGTCAGTATGAATTGATTCAACATAGACTGCATCTGTGCTGGATAAACGTTTACTTGGCTCATCATAGCTGTACAAAGGCAGGGCAGGATCTAAACCAACAATAGTATGAATTTGCCCACTTTTAATATTCTTGCCTGCATAACCAGCAATATGAGCCCCTAAGCTGTGACCAATTAGGGTTAAATTATCCAATCGCATATCCAAGTTTTCCACCATGAAATCAATCATGTCGGCTAGCACTTTACCTACAGTGGGTACATATGAAGTTGCAAGTATATAACTCAAAGCACGAGCTTGGGGCCAGTCCAAGACAATGACATTGTATTTGCCTGACCTCAGCCATGCATCTCGGATTTTTCTGCTTATCTTTGATAAATGCCCTTCTGTATAGCCGTGTACAAAAATTTTAGTTGGATGTGCAGGATTATAGTTAGAGATCCTGACTGAGTTATTATTTGGAATTATTCGCGTTCCCTTAGTTGGATTTAATTTGGTATACAAAAAAAATCCAATGCTCTGATTCGAAAACATATAAGTTTCAATTTTGTCTATAGATGATTCAATCAAAGACTCGGCTTCTTTAGTATCCATCCAGGTGAAGGATCCATCATTATTTGGAACATACCAGCCATTTTCACCATTAACGCGAGTGTCGTTCCGGTCAAAACTAGCGGCCGATGCTTTAAGTTAATAAATAAACTTAGAAACATTTCTTTTTTATAACAAAAACTTCTTACTTACCGGCTAAACAGCCAACTATTAAAACAAATATGTATTTCATGTTGCTTAAAAACTGAAAATAATTTTGCGTATACCATGAGAACCCCCTTTTTATACCAATATTACCACAAGGTTTCAAATTGCTAAAGAGTTCTCTTAAAAACTTTTCAAGTTTAATTTTAATCAGTTTTTATTTATTGACCGATACGATACCTACAAATGCGTTTTGTACTTTGGTTTGCTGACCCACTAAAACATTTTTAAATTTTTCACCTACAATAGTGGACGTAGCTTAGGTATGTTCTTCCGTAAGGGACCGTTTCGTTTTAGCCTTTGTTTTATCTTTTTAATTTTTTTAAAAAAGTTATGCCTATACATATTTTATTTATTTAACGAACTTGTTTGAAAAATCTTTAAAAGATCAGTCATTTTGTAAAGACATTTTGTAGTTTAACGCTTTTGTACCCTCGGTTTGTATCGAAACTACTTAGTTTTAAATAAAATTTTCATTTCAATTCAGGCTACTGTACTGAGTATTATGACATGTCAAAAACGAAAATAAAATTAAGATGTATAATAACTTGAAGGCAATAATTAATAAAAAAAATTTAATTCGGCAGTCGTATGGCTCTTCCCCTTTTTGGAAATTTTTCTTAAACATAAGATCTTGCACTTTATCAAAATTGCATATTTACTGCAGCACAGATGGATTGTCAGGGATGGAAAACTGAATATTTATTTTCCTAATAAATTTTTGATAAGTAGTTCTGAGTTTACGCAATCCCTTTTTGTTGATATCGAAAGCCATTAAAACAGTGTATACTGATGGCAACGACCACCATACTCCATACTCGTTCAAAAGCTTGATGTACGTTAGAAAAAATTTTTGACTTTTAAGTAATTGAAGGGTAATAATATTTCGTGCCGAATTAAACATTTTTATCATTTAATACATTGTTTTCCATCTGCAATAGATAAGTCGTGTGTTTATGTGTTATCGATTTAGGCCTGTGGTCACTGATTTCTCCACTATCAATGCTTATGTCAAGTTTTTTGACAGTGTGTATATTAGAGCAATGGGTCTATTGCTGATAAAGTTAGTACATACTATTATATTGCCTAGTAAGTTTAAACTTTTTGTTTATGTTACTGAAAAGTCACGTTATTACAAATAATAAAATAAATAAATGCACTTTGCAGCTGGGGTGTCAGTAATGGCGATTTAAAGCCAAAAGTGGCGATTAAAGTTAAGGTTTAGCGAAATGGCGATATTGTTGGTATATTTTAGCAAGTTAAGGAGTTTTTGGTGCTTTTATCTAATTGAAATTTATGAGTTTAGAGTGGCTGTATAATAAACCTGGAGGAAATTTGGCAGTTAGCATAGCCAGGATGGTAAAACACTCCACAAAAAGTAAAAAGTACTTTTTTGAAATATTTTAATTTGTGTTTTGCAATTTTAAGTTCAAGAAGTGCAATCATATACTAATATCTACTACCCAATGGGTATAAATATTTCTTCTTTTAAAATTTTACTTCCTTGTTGATTTTTCAAAAAAAAATTGTTGCGTTAACAATCAATACAAACAATGAAATCTGGTTTATTATGCAATTTCTTGCATTATTTTGTGGCAACACTTGAACTTGAACTTCACTGGTCTTTTAGTAAGAAAACATAAAATCTAAACAAACAAACATGTCTTAATACATAATTGTACTTGTTTTATACATACTAACATACATATGAACTATGTATATCTACCAAGTTAGAAGATTTGGCTTATTGCTGTATTGGTTTAAAGCTGCTGCCGGTTTTCAAGCAAGAAATGCACTTTCAAGTTACAAATTATAAAACTGCAACCAAAAAAAAAAAACTTTTTGAAAGTATTTAAAAAGTCCAAAAAATTAAACACATTGTCAAACAACTTAAAGATAAAAAAATATATTTTATTTAGGAAATGTCTTTTAGCATCTCTATTAACAAGCACAGGGTTTGGATATTAACCAAATACTGGGGGAAAAGTACCTTTGAAGCAATATTTGGTACTCCGTTAGCACTTAAGAATTTAAGGATTTTTAACCCACATTAAGGTCGAAGGTCAACAAAGTAAACAAAGTATTTTTATCACATATTGTGCAGCTTTTTGCATATATTGCGACGTACATAAGTCAAGAAATATTAAATTAAGTGGGCAGGAAGTACTTTTTTAAATGTTTTGTATTTTTGGGATTTTTAATTTCAACATTAATAAACTTTTCCTGAATTTACCACCGTGAAACTTTTGTCTATGCACAATAAGTGCAAAAGGGAGGTCGGTCTTTATTACGCTTTTTGTCTACGAGTACAAACAAAAATTTAATGGAAGCATTTTCGTTTAAAAATTTATTATGTAATACTGAACTTACACGATGAACTTTTTTATGAAATTACTTGAATGAAATTTAATGTTTCTAGGCAAGGGTGTAGAAATCAGGCTCTTCTTCACCCTTTTTGTCTGGTTATCTATTATATCTAGAAGGGTTGTATGTATGTATGTATGTATGTATGTATGTATGTATGTATGTATGTATGTATGTATGTATGTATGTATGTATGTATGTATGCATGTATGTATGTATGTATGTATGCATGTATGTATGTATGTATGCATGTATGTATGTATGTATGTATGTATGTATGTATGTATGTATGTATGTATGTATGTATGTATTTATGTATGTATGTATGTATGTATGTATGTATGTATGTATGTATGTATGTATGTATGTATGTATGTATGTATGTATGTATGTATGTATGTATGTATGTATGTATGTATGTATGTATGTATGTATGCATGCATGTATGTATGTATGTATGTATGTATGCATGTATGTATGTATGTGTGTTTGTATTATGTAGCTGGCCACACCAGTGGATCGATTTTTTTAAATATTTTTACAGGGAGTTACTTTAAATCTGGAAGGAAATATAGGCTACTTTTTTTTGGAAATTATTGCTGCCACGCCCACACTTCGCCAATTTGTGGGGGAAGATCAGGTTATGAATTGCCTAACAAATGAACTGATCAAGCGCGTAGAGTCAAATACAATAATTTTATAACACGTGTTAAGCTTTCCATGTTTGTTTAAATACAAATAAAGGGATAAAAAAGGGGCAAAAAAGAAAAAACCTGTTACATACATACTATCCTTTCCAGTTTATTAGATGAAACCAAAATTAAAAAAGTTTTTCGTTTTCTTTAAGAAATAAACCGACAGGTATCTGTTTTTTTTTATTGGACCGAAAAGGGAAAAAGGGTTAAAAACATATTTTGGTACTTTTCGGTACTTTTTGTCACTTTTAAATCAATTAAGATCGAAACATTATTCAAATTGCTTTCGATAGGTATTAAAAATTTAAAAATTTTGCGTTTTCCTTAAAAAATAAACTGACAGGTATCAGATGTTTTATTTTCAAATTTTGGACCGAAAGGGAGAAAAAGGGTTACAATTATACATATCCAAAAATAGTTTCTACCGAAATATAGAAATCATAATAGAACTAACTAAGTACATTGTAGTTTATATTTCAAAACTGTAACAGTAAGACTTGTCGTATCAATGATTTTAATAAGTACTTTTTAATGGAAGCTACACCTGAAAAGCTTGCATTTGCATTTATTTATGCGTTTATTGCACATTGTCTCTATTTAAACACTTAAAAACACTAAGAAGAAGATTAAACAAGTTTTCAAAAGCTTTTCTTATAATATAATGATGATTTAACAAATTGCACATGAATTTCTTTATTTATGCAACTTACCTAGATGATGTTGTACCAAATTTTATTGAAACAAAAACCTCTTGACTTGAATGTTTGGTCCTGAACATTGTTTTGTACGTAATATGTGTGTAGGTATGTGTGTATGTATAGACTATAACCGGAAGCAAAGTAAAATTAAAACGGAAGTGTTTTGGCCTTTCAAGCTGGTTTTGTTAATATTTTGAGTAGAAGACACAACAACTTTTACACCTTTTTCATTGAAGTGCTTGTTAATAACTTCCAAGGAGTTTAAAGCAATGTGCGATGTGAAAGTTGAAAAATAAGTTTTATATTGTAACAATGACTTAATATACATATTTTCGCTGTTTAAAATAATCCTTTATGTTAAATTCAAGTTATTATGTCACAATTGCGGGATTTTCACATGAAATTTTTTTTGTGCATTTTCTTTTGCATTCATTTCCTATAATTTTATTTTAGTATTGGTGGTAAAACGAACTAATGTCAAACCAATTTATTAAACTTAGTTTGTTGTTGTTGTTGTTGTTCATGGTGAAATAATTTATTAGGTGAGCGCAGCTTAAAGATAATTTTCGGCTCTCTACCCATTTACTTTTTTATATATGCAGTTTGACAAAATGATTTAAATTATTTTATCATGCTTGACACAAGCCAAGGTGTATTTATGCATGGTGATTGCAAGAAAAAATTAAACGAATGATTTTTTTACTCTTATTTTTTATATGAAGTTTGACACTTAAATAAAAATTCTCTTTCAATAGATGTGTCAAACTTCAAATAAAAAAAGACAAAATTAAGAGACCCAAACTCTTTCCGAATTGCGGACACCTGAAAAATAATTTCACCATGTTTATAATGAGGTGACCTCGTCCCTACAACAACTTCCTGTAAAATCAGCCAATCTTACTAATTTGATTAATAAGTCCCAGAGTGCTCCAAACTCTCTTGACAAATGCAAGCAACCTTATCTTACCAATCACGGATATTTCCCCCAGGCTTTGGAGCACACGAGCGCTGGACAGTGACAGAGAATATGTTCAAGAGTCTTTATTTCCCTCAGTGAACCACAGAATCTGCAATCATCATTGGCCGTCCTCCACTTTTGGCATGAACCGCTGTCCAACAATGACCTGTTATCATCCCTACTAGGAGTCTACAATTGATCTATCGCAAAGACGGAAAAAACCTCGTCGTCATAAGATCTCCACATTATCCTGGATTGTCTACACGAAGTGGTATTTACACAGACCTCTATGGTTCTGACCCTCACCGCAAAGTCTATACCTTTATCTTATAACTGAACTGTAGCATGGACGTCCGTTGCTATTTCCATAGGCAAATGGACTCCCTGCTTCTCCAGCTCATGTGCCATCTCATTGCCCTCAATATCATGGTGTACTTGAACTTAGCAGAGAGGTGAGGTTTGCGCTGATAGCTGCTGAATATGAATTAATAAATTCACTTAACAATTCTCAGTTTGACTCTACAAATCAAGATCGAAAATTAATTTGGCTGCCAAAATATCTGCCTGAAATACTCTGCAGCTATCAGGAAGCCTATATGACTCCCTGATCAGTTATCGAGGAAAAGCTTCATTTTCGATACAGGTCCTATAGTCTTTGCAAAGGTTTGCCAGGCAGTCGTATTTCTCCCTAGTTACACCTGGCTTCTTATTGAAGATCAGTTTTGGGATCATGTAGTCACTGCTATATCTGTGCTCCCAATAATTTTGTCACTTCCAAATCGAGTAGATTGTTCTGTTGATTTCTTTCAGCACCCAATGCCAACAAGTTTTTTTTTTAATTTGTGTTGCGACCGAGCAAGAATATTATCCAAATGTAAATATTAAAATAAGATAACTTTATGGTGTGGCTTGAAGCCAAAAGCTATAATAGTTTTCAAGGTAGAAACTTCATAAACTTGGTTTGTATGGAGATACCCCGAGGCCTTGATTTTAGTCACCACATTTTTTTAATAATGGTTTCTTTATTTCATGGTACGTTTGAAAGGTAAAGCTGTTACCATGGCGCAACAATGAACCAAGTGGTGGTGATTCTACAACAACATAATTTGATGAATAAAATTATCGCTTTCGTTGCAGTTTTCGTTGGCTCAGGTGTCAAAAAAAGATATGTTAAAGTAAACAACTTTGACAACCCAGCCTCGATTTATGCATGAAAAAAGTAGATCATCTGTATTCGTAACACCACCTGGTCACATAATTTCACCATGGCTGTTTCTTTTACAGATAAAGTATATTTTTATACCCTTCACATAGTGATAGGGTATATATCACTTTGTCATTCCGTTTGTAATTTCTTTATTATTCATTTGCGACCCCATAAAGTATATATATTCTGGATCCTTATAGATAGGGAAGTTGAAATAGCCATGTCCGTCTGTCCGTCTGTCCGTCTGTCTGTCTGTCCGTCTGTCCGTCTGTTGAAATCAAGTTTCCGGAGTCAGATAAAAAGATACAGATCAGTAAATGGTGTCAAACGATTACAAATATCCCGCTAACAATCGCTATTTAAAATCAGCAAAATCGGTTCACTATTGACCGAGATATAAGCGAAAACCCAGAGTAACCCATTTTTTTTAGGACAAAATCCGTGCATATATCCCTATATATCTCAGTAAGTATAGTCAGTCTTCCCACAAAACTTGGCACGGATACTCCTAAAGAAGGGACCTAAATAATGGAAAAAGTTTTTTCAGATAGGACCAGGGGAAGGGGTATTTTTCCTACAATTGCACAAATTTGGTGAAATATTTTATGCGCTATATCTCGGAAACTATCACAGCTATCGACGTAAAATGTTCTACAAAAAATGATTGTACGCAAAGATCTACACTTCAAAGAAAAATTTTTTTGAGCGGGGGCAAAAAAAGGGGTAGCTCCCATACAAATCGACAATTATTATAAAATATTCGATACGCTATATCTCGAAAACTATAACAGATATCGACTTAAAATGTTCTACAAAAAGTGATTGTACGCAAAGATCTACACTTTAAAGAAAAATTTTTTTGAGTGGGGGCAAAAAAAGGGGTAGCTCCCATACAAATCGACAGTTGTTATAAAATATTCGATACGCTATATCTCGGAAACTATAACAGCTATCGACATAAAATGTTCTACAAAAAGTGATTGTACGCAAAGATCTACACTTTAAAGAAAAAATTTTTTGAGCGGGGGCAAAAAAAGGGGTAGCTCCCATACAAATCGACAGTTGTTATAAAATATTCGATACGCTATATCTCGGAAACTATAACAGATATCGACTTAAAATGTTCTACAAAAAGTGATTGTACGCAAAGATCTACACTTTAAAGAAAAAATTTTTTGAGCGGGGGCAAAAAAAGGGGTAGCTCCCATACAAATCGACAGTTGTTATAAAATATTCGATACGCTATATCTCGGAAACTATAACAGCTATCGACATAAAATGTTCTACAAAAAGTGATTGTACGCAAAGATCTACACTTTAAAGAAAAAATTTTTTGAGCGGGGGCAAAAAAAGGGGTAGCTCCCATACAAATCGACAGTTGTTATAAAATATTCGATACGCTATATCTCGGAAACTATAACAGATATCGACTTAAAATGTTCTACAAAAAGTGATTGTACGCAAAGATCTACACTTTAAAGAAAAAATTTTTTGAGCGGGGGCAAAAAAAGGGGTAGCTCCCATACAAATCGACAGTTGTTATAAAATATTCGATACGCTATATCTCGGAAACTTTAACAGATATCGAAATGGAATATTCTACAAAAAGTAATTGCGCAAGAATGCCTACGCTTTAAAAAAAATTTTTTTGAGTGGGGGCAAAAAAAGGGGTAGCTCCCATACAAATCAACAGTTGTTATAAAATATTCGATACGCTATATCTCGGAAACTATAACAGATATCCACATCAAATGTTCTACAAAAAGTAATTGTACGCAAAGATCTACACTTTAAAGAAAAAATTTTTCGAGTGGGGGCAAAAAATGGGGTAGCTCCCATACAAATCGACAATTGTTATAAAATATTCGATACGCTATATCTCGGAAATTAAAACAGCTATCGACATAAAATGTTCTACAAAAAGTGATTGTACGCAAAGATATACACTTTAAAGAAAAAATTTTTGAGTGGGGGCAAAAAATGGGGTGGCTCCCATACAAATCGACAATTGTTATAAAATATTCGATACGCTATATCTCGGAAACTGTAACAGCTATCGACATAAAATGTTCTACAAAAAGTAATTGTACGCAAAGATCTACACTTTAAAGAAAAATTTTTTTGAGCGGGGGCAAAAAAAGGGGTAGCTCCCATACAAATCGACAATTATTATAAAATATTCGATACGCTATATCTCGGAAACTATAACAGCTATCGACATAAAATGTTCTACAAAAAGTGATTGTACGCAAAGATCTACACTTTAAAGAAAAAATTTTTTGAGTGGGGGCAAAAAATGGGGTAGCTCCCATACAAATCGACAATTGTTATAAAATATTCGATACGCTATATCTCGGAAACTATAACAGCTATCGACTAAAAATGTTCTACAAAAAATGATTGTACGCAAAGATCTACACTTCAAAGAAAAATTTTTTTGAGCGGGGGCAAAAAAAGGGGTAGCTCCCATACAAATCGACAATTATTATAAAATATTCGATACGCTATATCTCGGAAACTATAACAGCTATCGACATAAAATGTTCTACAAAAAGTGATTGTACGCAAAGATCTACACTTTAAAGAAAAAATTTTTTGAGTGGGGGCAAAAAATGGGGTAGCTCCCATACAAATCGACAATTGTTATAAAATATTCGATACGCTATATCTCGGAAACTGTAACAGCTATCGACATAAAATGTTCTACAAAAAGTAATTGTACGCAAAGGTCTACACTTTAAAGAAAAAATTTTTTGAGTGGGGGCAAAAAATGGGGTAGCTCCCATAAAAATCGACAATTGTTATAAAATATTCGATACGCTATATCTCGAAAACTGTAAGAGATATCGAAACCAAATGTTCTACAAAGAGTAATTGGGCAATAAGGCCTACGCTTTAAAGAAAAATTTTTTTTAAGTGGGGCAAAAAAAAGGGGTAGCTCCCATACAAATTGACAATTGCTATTAAATATTCGATACGCTATATCTCGGAAACTGTAACAGATATCGAAATGGAATGTTTTACAAAAAGTAATTGCGCAAGAATGCCTACGCTTTAAAGAAAAAATTTTTTGAGTGGGGGCAAAAAAAGGGGTAGCTTCCATTCAAATTAACAATTTTTGTTAAATTTTCGATATGCTATATCTCGGAAACTATAACAGATATCGAAATCAAATGTTCTACAAAAAGTGATTGGATATCAAGGGCTACGCTTTAAAGAAAAAAAATTTTGGGTGGGGGATGAAGAAGGGGTAGCTCCCATATAAATTAACAATTTTTATAAAATTTTCAATACGTTACTTCTGGAAAACTATTACAGTTATCGACTTCAAATATATTCTACAAAAAGTAATAATCAAATAATTTATACATTTTGGAAAAAAAGTTGGAGAAGAGCAGCGGGACTAGAACATTTAATAAGTTTTATTAACCTTCAAATATGGATAATGTCGAAAACTTTTAAAACTTTCGACCTCGAATCTTCTTCATTTATTTCTATTATTCATATGAACGTTAAAATTTTGTTATTTTTTCTATGAAGTTTAAAACTCGCACAAGGTTTTTTATTATATTATTTTCAGTACAAAATTACTCGGCTGGGTATATTTAAAGACCAATGTGAAGGGTATATAAGATTCGGCACAGCCGAATATAGCGCTCATACTTGTTAAGTTTCAAAAGTGTAATAGAGAGGTGGTAGCCTTCCTTCTTGCTCCTTTCCAACAAATTTGTACACGTTTTTAAGGGGATACTTTGCTTTGGCTTCTACTAAAAAAAATACCCAAAATCGCATTCTGCCTTGAAAGCTTTTGTGCAAAGATCGGTGGTAACACTGATCATGCTTATTTACTAAAATACTTTAGAAATATACATGGATTTAGTTCTAAGAAAATTGGTATCATCAGCTTTCTGCTTGTATTTCGGTCCGAAGCAAATCGATCTTGCTTATTTTAAAAATAAGTTTGCGCAAGTATATTTATTTATGATAGTTTGGCGCCAAAATGCGATCCGTAGTATTTTACTGAAGTCAAACTTAACTTGAACAGACGGATATGACTAAATATACATTTCTATCTAAAAGGATCTAGATTATTTTTACTTTATGGGAACACAAAGGAATACTGTAGAAATAAGAAATGGAATTACAAAGAAATAAATACCCTCATCTCCATCTGAAATGTATGAAAATGCCTCTCACCATTATAATTATGAAATAAACTTTAGCAAAATGTTTTGTTTTTCAATTTGGTCAGTAAGCAATTAAGTAATTTGAAAAAGATTAAATACTTTTGCTATCATATGAAAAAAAGTTTAACCTATTAATTTGAATATTATTTTAATTTATTTCATTTTAAAATTAAATATACATTTTTTTTAAAACTTTTAAATTAAAACCAAAATTTAATTTATGGATTTTCTTCAAGGTTAAAGGTAAAAGCAAAATGCAGCATCGTTTTAATGCATTTCGAATTATGTTTGTATAATTAAAAAGCCGGTATCAAAATTAAACTAATTAAATATTTTGTTACAAAAAAAACAAATAGAGAAAAATATTTTTTATTAAAATTAATTTCATGTTTATGCCGCCAACAACAACTACTCACTATTGCCACCTACCATCTGTATTAGTTTTAATTTCAAACAAAAGCTTATTTCAAATAAAAAACTAATTATAATTATTAAAAATATGTTTTTTTTTGTTTAGGGGATTTTACAAAATTTAAATCGGGTTAAACAAAAGAAAATAAAAAGTTTTATTATAGGGTGATGCATTTTGTGGTTCGGAGTGTATAACAAAATAAAATAATAATGTATTTTATAACTATTAAAACTCCGACGGCTTGCAATAAAGTTGTAAATTTGTAATTTCAAAAAATATTTTTCAAAGAAAAAAAAGAAGGCATAAGGTAACATCAAAAATCAAGTTAAGTCAGTGCTGCCACCTTATGTGTAATTACACATTTCATGTGTAATTTTTCGTTTCATGTGTAACTGGTTGCTTGTGTAACTCATGTGAAATTTAAAACTTTATCGTTTTTGAACAAATTTTTTAATCTCAATATAAACGTTATGTATTTTATTTAATTTTTTTTTTAAGTTTAAATTGCTATAAAAAAATTTATGAATTTTTTGTTTTGCTTTAAAGCGATATTTTTATGAAATAAAAAACGATGAATCGTTAGCTTAAAAAAAATTTAAATCTTTATTTTTTTGAACAAAAAAACGTATTATTATTTAAAAAAAAAAAAATAAGAAAGCATGTGTAATTCGTAATTTCATGTGTAATATTGGCATGATCCACGTGTATTTTAACATTTCGTTGGTGGCAACACTGAGTTAAGTACAACTTTTAATTGTATAAAAGTTATGTTTTAAAATTTTTGTTTTTAATTTAAAAAAAAATAATATTTTATTTTAAATTTTGTTAAGTTTTTTTTTGTACAAATTAATGCTATATGTATTTTAAATTGATGTAAAAATTCAAAATTTTGCAATTTTATAATAAATTCTTTTAATGTAAAATAAAAAGAAACAAAAATTCAAAATATCAAAATTTTTTTTTTGGCAAAAAAAGAATAATTCTATTACTCTGAGATTTATATTTTTTTTTTGATATAATTATTACCGTACCTGTTGTTAACTGAACAATTGTACATTAAGTTGTCGTATTCTGCAACTGTTATACAAATCAAGAATGATAAGCTGAAGATTACGCCATCAGGCGGACAAAATTAAAACATTCGGCGTTTGGTGGCACTGTGACGTCACGCATACAAGGTTTCTATTGGCTAATAGTTTTCATGTTACGTTTGTGTGGAAATAAAACAGTGGGCATTTTAATAGTTTGTTATACAAATTATTTACAAATAGCAAAAGCAGTTTTAATAATTTTTATTATGCACTGAAGTCGCTTATCATAAACTAATTTCACCTAAAAAAAAAATGTTTCCATACAAATTTGAAACTAAAAAATATTATTATGAATGAGGAGGTTTAATATTTTTAATTTATACTCAAGCGAAAATCCCAAGAAAAGAGTGAAATTTTAATGGTTACAGTTGCCTTTAACTCTATGATATATTATACTCGGAGTCAAAACGGGGTCATTTAGACTCTACTTGACAGTTTGCGTGTAGCGAACTACCAAACTCGAAGTCGGCGAAAATGGGTCTGGTAGTAAATGATGATAAAACAAAGGTAATGGTGTCAATGACCAAAGAAGCAACAGGACTGGGTCAACATGTGAACGTGGGTGACTATTACTTTGTAGTAGTTTACAACTTTATCTGTTTCGGTACTGCCATAAATCAAATAAATAAACTCAGTTAAAAAAAAACAAAGAACTCTTCTTGCTAATAAATGCATGCGTACTTTTTTTTTATTTCTCATAAAAGAATCATAGAAAAATCGAATGTATCATTAACTTCACCATTAAAAAAGTGTTGCTCAACTAAGAGTCATTAAAAAAATGCATTAAAAGTTGCAATTTTTTAAAATAAAGCTCCAAAAACTAAGACAAAACACCATAAGGACCCTTTTTGTTGACCGGTACATAAAATACACCAGAAGCAATTAGTACATTCTTTTGAGAGCCCATGTTCACAGAGCTGTATGTGTTTCCACATTTCTTGGCAACTGCATCTTTATAGTGTTTACACTGAACGGCACTAAAACTATTTCGAACAAGAGCTTCGGCATAATAGACTGCAGCTCGAGAATGGGAACAAATACCAATAACATTAACTGGACAACTCGGTTGCTGCCTACCACCATTAGGATAAAAAGCAGCTTTACCAATTGGCTTCAAGAAACCCAGCTTTCCACCATCAGTTTGAATTGACTCGACATAGACAGCATCTTTGCTGGATAAGCGTTTATCTGTCTCATTATAGCTGTACAAGGGAAAAGCAGGATCCAAACCAACAATGGTATTAATTTGACCAGTTTTAACATTTTTGCCGGCAAAGCCAGCAACATGAGCCCCCAAACTGTGACCAATTACAATTAAATCATTCAACCGCATGTTAAAGTTTTCTACCAAGAAATCAATCATATTGGCCAGCGTTTTGCCCACTGTGGGTACATACGAAGTGGCGGTTAAATAACTTAAATCACGAGCATGAGCCCAGTCCACGACAATGACATTGTATTCACCGGTGCTCAACAATGCATCACGGACTTTTCTGCTCTTCCATGATAGATAACCTTGTGTGAAACCGTGTATAAAAAATCTGGTTGGGTGTGCAGGATTAAATTGAGAGGCATTAATTAAATGAAAATTGTCAAATATTTTTGCTCCCGTTTGCGGGTTCATATTGGTATACAAATAAAAAGCAACACTTTTATTATTAAAGGAATCAGTTTTAATTTTGCCCATAGACGATTCAAGTAAAGATTTGGCTTCTTTTGTGTCCATCCAAATAAAGGAGCCATCATGCCGTGGCATATACCAGCCATTTTCACCGTTAATTTGAGAATTATTTAGATACGAATCAGCAGTTGATGCTTAAATAAAAAATTAAAAAAAAATGTTTGCCTTTTTTTATTAACACATTTTCATCAAAACAGTTTTTCCTACCCGCTAAACAGCCCATTACCAAAATTAAAACAAACTTCATTTTGCTGTATAACCAGAAATAATTATTCATATACTAACGAGAACACTTGTTTACAACAAAATTTATAACAGATTTTAATGAGTTTTTAAAAAGAATTTCAAGTTTATTTAAAGTTTATCAATTTTTATTTATGGATTGATACCATATCAATAAACTTGTACTTGGGCTTACTGACCCATAAAAACTTTAAAATTTATAAAAATACTTTTCGAACTGCAGCAACCTAATGCAGTTACATCAGTGTTTCAGCCTATTGCCTTAATAAAAATTTACTCTTGAAGGGCAACCTACAGATACTACTCATAACATTAAAGTGTAAAAAACTAACACAAAAAAGTATCCTAATTTCATTCCAGCCTTTCCCACTCAACAGGGGCATCACCTTCTTCTATCTGCGCGTTGTTGGCTGGTTATTTTTACTTTTGGTTTCAGTCAGTAGCGGTTTATACTTCGGGTGGTATTTGCAATGCGTGGTTATTTTCCCATTAGCTTTTTTGTACCATTTCAGATTTTTTTTATATTTTTTTATATATTTTTATTTAATTTTATTATATTTATTTTATTTGATTTTATTTGATTTTATTTGATTTTATTTTATTTTATTTTATTTTATTTTATTTTATTTTATTTTATTTTATTTTATTTTATTTTATTTTATTTTATTTTATTTTATTTTATTTTATTTTATTTTATTTTATTTTATTTTATTTTATTTTATTTTATTTTATTTTATTTTATTTTCATTATGAATAAACTTTATTCAAGCTTGAGGTCATTATGATAATATAATGACCTCAAGCTTGAATAAAGTTTTTTCATAATTACAATAAAAAAGGTCGACACACAAAAACTGTTAAATAATTATTATTTTATTTTCTTTTATTTTTTTTTAATTTAATTTAATTTTATTTTATTTTATTTTATTTTATTTTATTTTATTTTATTTTATTTTATTTTATTTTATTTTATTTTATTTTATTTTATTTTATTTTATTTTATTTTATTTTATTTTATTTTATTTTATTTTATTTTATTTTATTTTATTTTATTTTATTTTATTTTATTTTATTTTATTTTTTTTTATTTTATTTTATTTTATTTTACTTTATTTTATTTTATTTTATTTTATTTTATTTTATTTTATTTTATTTTATTTTATTTTATTTTATTTTATTTTATTTTATTTTATTTTATTTTATTTTATTTTATTTTATTTAATATGAGCCTAAAATATGTAGTATTAACAAACATACAATTTGTATTTAAATTGGTAATCAATATAAATTGTTTTTTATTCAATAAATACATATTTTACAAAACAAAGTTTGGAGTTACATATTTAATAAAAGGTTCGCATCCATCACAATTAAACTTTTTTTGCTAAAAAACAAAATTATTTCGTATATTTTTATTTTGCAGCAGCCCAAGATTATACTTAACTTTAAGACCTAAATTAAATATGCCAAAAACATTTGAGCGCACAGTGGTAAACAACAACTTAAACACATTATAATACACAATGATATGTAGAACTAAACAAATTTTTAAATAATAGATAACAATAAACAAATATATAATAGTTACATTCGAAAATTTTGTTTGAAAACCTATTTTAAGTTACACCATTTTTTATGAATTATCACAAATGACTATCGTTATCTTATATTAAAAGATAAACTAGATATGCATATTTTTTTAGGCGCCTAAATATATAGAAATAATTTGATGCCTAAAAACATTTCATACGGCCTTTTTCGCAATGAGCAGTTATTTAACATTTAACAATTAACTAACTAACTGACAATTAGTAGTTGACAAATTTCATTTAACCAGTGCCTCGTTTTTTACATAATTTTAATTATTTTGAATTTTTATGAACCATACTGTTAATGACTGGACACTATAATCATCTTTATATATTTTTCGATGCGTAAACTTCTTGCAAGTTGTATAAACAAGGTACAGTCCAAAGAAAATATAATTTGATAAAACAATTTGATTAAAAAAGAATTTTCCATTTGTATTTAGGAATTTTCAATTTTAAAAATTCTAAGCATTGTAATTATATAAAATTCTCTTAAATACCGACAGACTTGGTACCTAGTAAGTAAGAGGTAGATATACAAATTGTATTTAGAAAAGCAATTATAATATATATTCTGCCTTGAAAGTTATAAAAACATAATGTTTCTACCCAAACAGTAATTTACGAGTTTTAAAAAAATTAACTTAATTAAATTAACTGCTGAACGCAACTTAATCGTATAAATGCTATATGTGAATGCTATAATGGGTTGACAGGCAACAACAATATGACATATGAAACAAAATTACTATATGCTTTGTATTTTTCGTTGTTTTGTCACAGATAAAACAAAATTCCGTTTGCCTTTCTGGATAACATGTAAGTTAAATAAATGATATATGTAAATATATAGCTAAAATACTTATACCGTTTCTAGAATACTGATGAGGAAAATCCGTAGCTGGTTTCGAAAATGTATTTTACTTGGTTGGTGTTGCTAAGAAGATTTGGATTATTAAAAAAGGTTTTGTCAATTAATATTAACTAAAAAGATTACCACATTTGATATATTTTTATTTAAGCTTTTTTTCTATCTTTTATTAATTTTTCTTTATTCGATTTTTAGTAAATTTTTAAAAATATTGATTAAAATTTAACTAAAGCCAAAACAACAAAAATAGCTAAAATTAGTTATTTCACAAATACTTGTAAGTTAGTGAGGCAAAATGTGGCCAACAGGGCCATTTGTGGCACTTTTTAATGTTCGATGGACCAGTGGTACTTTCCAATCTATTTCTAATTCTCAAACATTTTCTCGCCGCAAAAATTTCTAACAAGTTTTAAAACAGAGAGACAGTAAATTTTTTATGTAATTTTATTCCTGTTTTTATTTATAACATTGATTTGTTTTAAAAAAAAAACTTCTTTTATTTGCAAACAACAAAGTAGGCTGTCAAATAACGATTACGGTAAAAAAATTGTTTGCCTTTTCAAAGGTATTTTGGCAAAAAAAATAAATAAAATAAAAAAATTCATCACTGCTGTAAGTTTTTTATAAGAGTAGAGGAAAATTATTGATATTATGACATTATATATGAATTAAAAATTTGTTAATTTAAGGATTTTCTGCAGGATAATTTTTTAGTGTTTGAATTTAACTGATTTAATGTTAACTTTTACGTGACTTACCACATACCACAGTAAACAGCTGTTCGAACCAAACTTATGGGCAACACTGTATTTGATTATTAGAAGGTGACTTACCTTTACGCCATAACCATAATCTTAGAAACTAATTAAGTTTCGTTTTTTAAGGCAACGGTCATGGTTATGGTGTTATGGTAAGTCACATATAATTGAACCTTTTAATAAGTATCTTAAGTCAATTAAGTCACGTTCGTCTGTTGGGATCAAGTTTTCAGATCCGATTTTAATCGTACCGATATTTTGATGGCAAACTATCAGATATATCCCTAAGACGATCGGTTTATAAAATTGGCAAGATCAGTTAACTGTGGACGGAGGCATAAGCAATATCCTGGAATAACCCAAAATTTTTTAGGACAAATTCCATGCATATATCCAAAAGTATCTTATTAACTATTGCCACAAAATATTGTATAGAGACGTTAAGGATGGCAAGCTCTGTTGTGCTCAACTTACAAATTCAATAAATTTAATGAAATTTGCCAAACGTTTATGTTGGAAATTGTAAGAGCTTTAAACCTATGAAAAAATGTTTTAATATATATTTTGATAAAAACATTAGTGTGATGGAAGCAGCTACCCAAAGTACAGCAAGGATGGCAAAATACTGCTGATAAGATTTTGCCGAATTAAAAAAAAAGACCTTCCTTTATATAAAATCATAAAAACATACTTAAATTTTAAAGGATAACATTATCCTTCAAGTCAATAGAAATTGCAAAGTTTAGTGCGTATGAGTTACTTTCTTTTTATCTTTGTCCTTATCAAAACTACTTTAATTTAAATTTATATATTTTTTTTATTTAACAGACTTTTTTAATGTTCTATTTAATATTATTTTATTTAGTGTTATATAATATTAAGTATATGAAAACCAAACTTGCATACATGGGTGTTACGTAACAATGTCAGTTTAAATAATTTGGAGTAACGATATGCCGGCAGCTTTTAAATACTGATTTTAAGCCAAAAAAAAATTAAACAAGAAACCAGATAGCTAAGTGTGCGTGTTTTGTCATTATGCCATTTATTTTTTTTTCGGTGTATTATTCATTGACAGACGTAGTTTTGTTTCTATTAAAACAAGCAACTAAAACAGAATTAAATAAACAAAAACCTTATAAAGACCAGAAGAAAGAGGTGAGAATAATGAAGAGCAGACACCGCTAAAAGCTTTCTTTTAATTAGTATTAAGCAAAGCTTAAATTAAATTAATAAAATATTGGTATTTAAAAACGATTGAGTTTAAGTACTTGTGTTCGAAGTAAATAAGAGAAAAAAAAAAGAAAAAAATAATTGCTTAAGTAGCCAGATTAAAATTTTAATAAAGACGATAAAAAAATGTATAGATGCTGTGGTTAAGTGGCAAAATTGTAAGGATTTGCAAAGGTTTTCAGGGTATTTTTAATGTAATGTCGATCAGATTTTGTGCGACTAATCAATTATGTGGCAATACTGTCATTTTTTAATTATAGTTTTAACTCAAATTATAGTTAAGGGCGATTTTTTGTTGTTAAAAGTTTGTGGGGGTGGGGCTTTTATGGAGCCAATTAGTAAATTCGGTTCAAATTTTTTTTTTTGTAATAATGGCTGTTTTCCTAAACGCAGTATGCTTTGCATCACAAAATTTCAGCTTTTTCTCTTATACACTCCTTACAATTTTGACAACGCGTTTTGCTTCCGGGACATCTCATTTGGAAGCAGAAGATATTATCAAAAGCCTTATCTTTGCTTTCAGGAAGAACTTGAAATTTCGTGATGCAAAACACACTGCGTTTAGAAAAACTGCCAAAATTTTTCGAGCAATATTTTGTTTAAATATTATTAGCATTAAGGATTTAAGAGGGTAAACACGATTTCTGGGTAAAGTCCCTTTGTACGTGGTAGATCTAATAATGGTTTTATCTTTCCACAACTTGGTAGATCAGTTTCTGTTTGAAAAAGATTTGTGAACGTGTTAATGAAGTTTGTGCAGTTAAATGTAGTATACGGGGGTAGGGCTTATATATAGGGTGACCATTTATTTCTGGTTCGAAATCAGTACACTTTTCAGTTTTTTATAGACTTAGAACCACCTTCAATTAAAGCGATCAAATAAAAATCACTTCTTTATTCGATTAAAGCCTTTCCGTCCTTCTGCGTGTCTTTGCATTCTTGTAAAGAAATTATTTGATCCAGAAAACAAGCTTTAAAAAAATATTAATGGTTTTTGGGGAGATGTAGATCAAAACAAGATTTGAAAGAATAAAATAATTTTAGTATATGCTTTGCTGCTATACAAATACCTAACTATCTAGCTTTGCTATGATTTAACAAATTTTTTTTTAAGAAAAAAAAAATTTCAATTTGGCTTAAAAAATTAGTACAATCAGTACATTTTTAAAACAAACAGTACATTTCAGTACACAAATTTTTAATCAGTACATTAAAGGTACAATCAGTATATGTGCTGATGAAATCAGTACGAATGGTCACCCTACTTATATGGGACCCAAAGTAAATTATAAACCGGTAACAATATGATTAAGCCTAATAATTGGGCCATAAGGCCCAGAATATTTTCAGATTTTTTTTGTTAATATAATAATTTGAAACATTTAAAGCAAAAATAGGTTTACCGGAGTGAAACTTGTATGGAGGATATACAATATAATTAATCGATCATATTCAAATTCAGTATGACTTTAACGGTATGGTTTTTTTTAACATGTGTAAAATTTTGTTCATATAAGATTGTACTCAAGTTACGGCCGAAAATGCTTAATCTGGGAGGGACATTTGTATGGGAGCTATATAAAATAAACAGACGACCATCGCTATCATCAATAAACTTGCCTTCCAATCAGATTTGCTTCCCAGCCATATAGACAGACTGAACTCAGACTATTATTTTTGGATCTTTGTAATCAAACGTGGTAAGTACTTGCGTCAATATCATCGCAATGTTAAAATAATGGATTAACTTGCTAATGATTAAGGGTTTTTCGATTTTAATCATAACAAAGCAATAAAAGTTTTTGCTCGGAAGTTTGGTATTCGGTAGGGTTAACAGTAGTTTCACTGCTCTAACGTTAAGTATCCATCGACTTTTTATCGGTCGCCAGGGACTCGTTTGCGAAAAGGGTATCATCAATTTAAAGAGAAAAATCTGTATATTTAAAACATTGTTTTATTGTTATTTCCTACTCTATAATAACTTTAGGATATTTCGCTAATTAGAGATCTTACGGTTTAGTTTAAGGATAATTTAGAAAAGGTCGGGCAAAAAGGCTTGATGGACTAGATTTGAATAATTTTTTAACTTATTTAACACTCTAATATACATAAGTACATACAAAGGTCATTAGATTTTGACAAGATTTTTAAAAAGCAACTTAAAATTTCAATTTTTATGTACATACAAACGTACATACACACACATATTATGTTTTAAAAAAAGTACAAAAAATTCAAAATTTAATGGCCTCTTCCAAAAATCAAAAAAATTCATCTAGTTTTAGCAAAATTTTAAGCAATTAAACCTTTTTGTAAAATCAAACAAAATGAAATTTAATAAAAAATATATTTTATGACGAGATTCTGTTTATGTTTTTTAAGGCCTTTTTTAAGAAAAAATATTCTTTTTTTATGGTTGACCGCCACTCTTATCATGTTGAATATGGTAACCCTACCCTTAACATTTAATCATGTATGAATGGTGGCTAAAATAAACTGACCTAAACTTATCTCTGCCTATACCATTTATTTAAAATCTTTAAAACCTAATAATAATTAATCCGGCATCCCAATTTCCACAGTTACAGTGAGAAACTTAAAAGCAACTTAACAATATTAAGAGCATAATTTGTTGTTGCTGAAATTAAGCTTTTTTTGTAGTGCTAAACGGTCCATTAATTGAACAACAACGTTTTGGAGGGATGGGTCAACAAAATAAAAATAAATTTAAAATATTTCTGGCATTATCAGTCAGTCACTCAGACACCAAGTTTATAAGCAAATCGTAATTGAGTCTTATAAAAAAAGTTGCCATTTCGTGGCGAATAGATTATAAATTATTTTAAAATATGAAAAAATTTGAATAAAACGTGCTACTTACTTACCGTCTTGTAATTTATTTATTTTTGGTCAGTGTTTTTTTTTTTCACAAATTTGAATGATGCTAATTATATGTTTTTTAATTTTTGGAAAAAACCAATCTGTCAAATTTATTAACGGGGTTTTTTGTGTCAAAAGTAAAACAAACAAGTGATATTTTTAGTTTATAAATAATAATATATAAATATAATAAATACATGTTATATGTACCTCTATGCAATTAAAAACTAAAAAATTAATATTAAGTAATTACATACATACATTTCTACATACATATGGGGATTTCCATGCCATCGTATACGACATATGCACGTCTACAGAGTGGTGCAGATTTTTTAAAAATAGTGGTAACAAAAAAATAATTCCGTCCATATATTACTTTCAGAAGGTATTATAATGAAAAAAAATCATCACTTTGAGAACTTTGTCGGCCAAAATATCGGGCGATATAAGTACACGTACGTGACATAAAACGGAAGTGATCTTGAAGGGCTCATACTAATTGTATGATATTGAAATACTGCAAATTGCCAAAATTTTTTTATTTTTTTTTTAAGTTCTTACATTAAGCTAAATATAGTTACTTTGTTTTCCATAATTAAAAAAAAATTATAGAAAAAACCCCACGACACACCGTACGTGACATATATCTCTGTTATAGTATAAAATATATGTTTTGTTAATATATAAAATAGAAAATAAATAAGTACTTGTTCGATTATAATAGCAATATAAACAATAATAAGCTAAATTAATTTAAAGTTTGAGACCTATTTATATTCTGACTTCATAAAAAAAACAGTATTTTTTAAAATCCATGGACATTTTGCCATTTTTTATTGTGATTAAAAAAACCTTTCAATCTCTTTGGCAGCAACGTACAACAAATTAACATATATGTATATGACCACATTCCTAAAATAAAAAGCATCCGGCAGTATTAATATGTTTGCTTTCACAATTTGCAGCCTTATTCTAAACAGTTGCAACCATTTCAATAACTGACCCTTTGCCATGGGATGTAGCAAAAAAGTTTTATTCAAAATATTGGCAATTAATTCTTTTATAAAAAAAATCAAAATGCATTGGTTGTTAAATTGACCGATCAATATTTGTTTCCGACCAAAATCTCAATTTGAACTTTTATTTTGAATTATTTTTGACCGCTTAAATTTAAAAAAAAAAAAAAACGTTTTTGCACAACGTACGTGACATAAGAACAGCATCCAACGTGAATCATACAAAAACACTAATGAAGCTTTATATTTGCCCTTTCCTCATGGATATAGTTCACCGATGTTGTAACATTAATTTTAAAATATAATTTTAATGTAAAAAATACATTGATTTAGCTGATTGAGATAAGGAAAAGTAAATTGAAATTTTGTATAACTAATGAAAGAGATTTAACAGTTAAGTTTAAGTCTTCTTCTTCTCTTTTGGGGTTTTGATTTTTTCAGTCGTGGTTGACACATTCATGGAAATGTCCATATGTATAAATAAAAGTCACGAAAAAGTTAAATAATAATAAAAACTTTAGCAACCTGTCAGTGCTCTTCTGAGCGACTGCTTAATAGTTTGTCAGTAAAATGATGGGCTGCGATTAACAAATCGCATTTGTACCTTTACTCTCACTCATATACATACATACCTATAGTATGTATAAGTTTAAACCAACCAAACAAGAAAATTTTGAAAGCTGTCAAGACACCTTTGCCAAAAACTTGGTCAGAGTTAATTAAACAAAAAAAAAAAAAACACACAAAAAGACGGTAAAAAAATGAAAATAATTTTGTCACTTATTGCCAAAAAAACAAATCAACGATTTATTAATATCTCTTTATCATCAACAATTATAAATACCAGTTTGTGTATCTGTGCAGTTATTTATTAGTTCCCTACTCATTTGACTACAGAAATATTCACAAATGAAACATGGCGCAATTATTAAAACTTTTTTCCTACATTTTATTTGTTACTGTCTTTAATCCGGTAAGTACCTTCAAATTAACAAAAACAACAACAAAATTATTTTTAAATAATTCATAAGTTGACAATAAACAATCAATATTACAGCATAATTTAATCATCAAAAAATGTTTGCTCAACTGAATATTCTTTTTGAAATATCAAACTTAATACCTACATACTCTTGTGATAATAATAGATATTTGGTGGTTACTGGTTTAACTAAACATTAATGATAATTTCTTGAGTTCGTATTTAAACATTAAATTAGTAAATTTACATTGAAATAAAAGTGAGGCATGAATACAGTTTCAAACGGATACATAAGTGAGTATTTTTATTTGAAACAAAAACAAAATGCGAAAATTTGTTTTTGGTTTTTTATATAAATTTTCGAACTCGTTTGATTTTGACTGGGCAGTTAATTTCCTATTTAGTCTAGGTTTATTTTGGAGCCAACTTCTGGGTCAATGTAGTACTCTTTATCCCATTTATTTACTTTATACCTCAATATGCGTCAACAATCCTTAAGTTCATATTTCCAGACACAAAATATCAAAAAATTTACTAAATCTTTAAAAAAGTACTTTTTGTCCAATTTTTCTAATTTTTTTTTCAATTAACCCATTAATTTGAAAATTTTGTATTTTAAATTAAAAATTTAATTGTCACAAACAAAGTTTTAATCGTTTTCGAAAACTAAATTCCAACAATGGTGTTTGTTTGCAAATTTAAAAAAAAAGTTGCAATTTTATTTAAAGCTTTTTTGCTTGTGCAAAGCTCACCTCAAGTTTAGTTACTGGAGAATTTTTAAATGTGATGGTAGGAAAATAAAACTAAGTTAAACACTTATAAAATAGAGTGCGTTGTTGGTTGAATGGGTAGATGGTACGCCTTGCAGTCAAATGGCTCATGGTTCGAGTCGTTGTTGAGGCTGGTAATACATATACATAGAATTAAATGTAAACTAAAAACAAAATAAATATATAATTAATTAAATTAAATAAACACAAAGAAACATACAGAAAATAAAACAAAAAAAGTATTATTTATTTTAATATATAATAAACAACTAATACCTTAATTTATTTGTATTGAATTTTAGATTCGTTTGTATTTCGGTTAAGTCGATTTTTTATGTTACGTTGAATTCTTTAAAACTTTTAATTAAAGCATTAATTGAATATGCAAATTTTTGTAATATAAAAATGTTTTTAATTAAATGAAAAAATTTTTTAATTGAAAATGATTTTTATTTTTTTCTGTGTATATGGGGCAATAAAATGTTATTTCATATTTATAGACAAACATTTTTTATTAATTAAAAAAATTCTCAAACTGTGAAAAATTTACTTTTGCCCTACTTTTGAGCTTGATCTAGGCCAATATAGCTTAACTTCAAACTTTAAGACTCACTGTCTAAAAAGTGCAAAAAGGTAGCATAAACTTGAAATATCTTTTTGCCAAAAACTTTTAAAAGTCTTTTTTTCGTGGTTTTGAACCTCTATAGCTGTCAAACGAATTTGCATTATGTTTTCCTCGTTGTTGGCAAAAAAGGTAACACAAATGTATAATATCTACCCTTTTTTATTGCTTTTTTGTCACGGTCAATATATCAAAAAAACACCAAAAACATATTTTTTCTTTTTGAGACCTACAAAATGAAATTTGCATTTTTATTCCTGTTTTTAATGGTTAAGAAGTTACAAAATGTACCCAAAAAGTACAAAAATAAATTTTATGCCCTTTTTTAGCCTCTTCAGGTTAAAATTTTAATAAAAGCATTCATATTTTTCCAAAAGCATATTAGATTATGTTTTTAATTTTATTAGTTTAAAAGCGAAGAAAATGTTTCTTAAAAAAATTTCAGAAAATACCAAAATCACATTTTTTTTTCAAGATCAGTTGAATGCAATGTAAACTATGTTTCTCTCTTTATTGAATTAAAAATTTCAAAAAGTACCTAAAAGTACTAACAAAAATTTTTTTACCTTTTTTATTCCTCATAGTCGAAATTTGAATAAAGTATCAAACACGTGTTCATCGCCCATGTACTAACTGACTCTCATGCGATTGTCAAATCACATGCAGTTTGTAAATCACTTCCCAAGCTATTAATTTTCCACTGCGATATTTTTCTGTTGACACAATATTGTATGTATTTGTTGAAAAGACAAATACATTTTAATAAGTTTCTTTAAGCTAATATGCCTAACTACTGGTCACTATTAAAGTGTAGATATATGTAGATTAGCAGGTAGGTGATCTGTGGAAAGATGTTATTTTGTTAAAGGCATAAAAAACAGTCACAAAAAATGGAATAAGAAATGGTATTTTCAACTTTGTTTTTACAAACACTTTAGTATTTAATATTCAAAAAAATTTCCTATGTCTTTTGTTTTAAGATAAGTTTGTTTTGAGTTTTTTTCCTGAATAATTTTTCTTGTTTTGGTTTTCTTATGGCCAGTTTTTGAAAAAAAAACTATTTTTAAATTCTATTTAAATTCTAATTAAATAGAACTTTAAAATAATTGTTGCACTCGAAAACTGGCTATTATTTAATTTTTTTTCAATCCTTTCCTATTGATTAGCCAGGTCCGTCTGGCTGTCTGTCTATCTGGTGAAATCAAGCTTTTAAAACGAAATCAAGTCGGATATAAAGCGTTTCGATGTCTAACTATTAGAAATATTCATGGTTAAAACTTGACCGCAAACTGCCATACAAGCCGAAACCTGAAAAAACGCATATCTTGGGACAAAATCCATCTTATATAACTTGGGGGACCATTTATTTCTGGTTCGAAATACGTACACGTTTTAGTTTTTATAGTTTAAATAATAAGAGACTTAAATGCAAAAATACTTAACTTTCTAGTTTTACTTACTTTTAAAAAAATTTTTTAAGGGTCAATAATTTTAATATTAAATTACTCCGAAAGACCAGTAGATTTAAGTACACAAGTTTTCATCAGTACACCAAAAGAAAAATCAGTACATGCACTGAAGAAATCAGTACGAATGGTAACCCTATATAAACGAGTATCTCCCAAAAACGAAACCACTGTTGCCACAAAGCTTCTCACATAAACTTTAAAGGCGGCGGCCTAAATTGGGATAGTTTTTAATGGATAGAAGCAGAAGAAATGGTATTTCCTCCATAGCTACAAGAATTTTGTGAAACTTTTTATGCACTTAATTTAGCAAACTATCAATTTGAAACCAATTACAAAGCAGTTTCAGTATGATGTGTAATTTTTGGAAAAATTTTTTTAATAAAAGCAGGGAAATGAACAATTTTTATGAAATTCTTGGTACGCGATCCGAGATATTGACATTTAATTTCCTACAAAAAATAATTGTGTAACAATGATCACGTGTTGACAAAAAGTATACAAAAGGACAACTTTTATTAAACTTTTGATTTGTCGGAAATGGTAAAAACTTCTTTCGTCCTTAAATTTTATTTCTAAAATGATTTCTTTTATTTAAAGAAAATTTTGTTTGATAAGAGCCTGGAAGTAGCATCGTCTATACAAACGTTAAATTTTTATTAAATTTTCTCTTACTCAAACCTATGACAGCTATCGACTTTAAACCCAGCACAAAGTAATTAAATTATAATATTTGTGGTTCGAAAAGAACTTGGACAGATCAGATGATTGGATATACAAAAAGGCCAATGTTAAGGTTATATAAGATTCGGCGCAGCCGAATATAGCGCTCTTCTTTGTTTTTTATTTTACTAGTTTTTTTAATGTCATAAATTTAATTTGCAAATCTATAAAAAATATGCATATAATTCATGAATTAAAAAAAAATACCAAATATGCTAATTCGTGGCGACTGGCCGGCCATATAAATTTATGGCTGAATGAATAAATAACACGAAGAATATTTATTATTTTTCTCATTTTAACTGGCTTTTAGTATCTGATTAGGACAAATGTTTTAATTGCTAAAAAATATTTCAAAAATCATTTTTGGCATGTGCAATACTTAGCTCGTCGCAATTTTTTTTTACTGATATTTCAGTTTTTGTTACTTCGGTTTAGAAAATAATAAATAATTTAACAATAATCAACTCCTAAGTCTGGCCGACGATATTCAACCATCATTGAAAAGTGTGATGCTTGAATTTTGCTCACACGCTAGTATGTCGTAGGTGATTGATAAGGTTTGCTTTTACTTAAACATAAGAGCACATTTGGAAAAAATTGGTTTCAATTTTTAAAATTTTTGTTGAATTTATATCAGAGAAGGGTTGAATAGGCTTTAAAGATTAATAGTTGACACAAAAGCGTACAGCCGAAATTTTTAAGTCACTGAAAAAGGGAAAACCCAAAAATGTATTTGTTTAATGAAGTCGGAAATGAATAAAACCTACAATTCTTTAAAAATTTAAATGTAAGAGCTGTTTTTATAATTTTATTTGATCGTGTTAGGATGCACAGATTAAAAAAGAGGGTTTTTTATGAAGAGAGAAATTTTTAAAATTTTCAAAAATCCCCACTTTACTCTGCAAGTGATTATATTAGATGATCTCTTTTCTACCACTAAATTCATTTTCGCGCTTCTATTTTAACACTGTTTGTTGAAACACAAAAAAAAATTTTTTACTAAGAAATGTTAAGACAACCAAGGTATATTCAACAAGGTAGGAATAACTGATCAGCTGACTTCTATTTCCGCCATATGATTTCTAACTTAGCTTGGACACTTGTTTATGTTATACAATGGTTGTGTATACTGTGTGTATGTGTGTTCGCTACATTTTCGACAACCAAGCTGGAATTAGCAACAACAAAATACATGCTGAAATTTTACAGGAAGTTGTTGTTTTAGAGACGTTCCCACCTTCTTATTCCACCATGAAGACAACTTTGTGATGACGATATATAGAAGATATCCCTTTGATTCACTGTGAAAATTGTTGGTATGAGACTAAATTTCAACTCAAACCGAACTATAATCTTATGAAGCAAAAAATAACAAAAGTGTGAATTTCAAACTTTTGACTTGTTGCAAACTGAAAAAAGATTTTTTTTCATTAAGTACTATTAGTAAAGATTACAACGGCAGAGGTTATCTGACTTTGAACTTAAATTTTTTCAATAATTAAAATGTTAAACTATTAAATAAAAAAAATAATTAATTTTTTCGAACTAAAATATTTTTATTATTTTATTGAACATATGAACATAAAAATTTGGATATAAAGAAATACTTACTTTGAAGCCTTAAACAGGGTGTCTGGTGGCAAATTTATATTTTGAAAACGTAAGGAACGGTACGGAGGGAGGTTTGGAATTATCGATTGTGTGTGAGTGAGGATCGCGCGATCGCTGTGGAAAATTTTTTAGGAGTAATGATTCTTACGTAATTGCTTGTCGACAATTTTGTTCAAAATTCGATATTCGGCGAACACGTAATGGACCCAGTGTAAATTTAATTCACTCGTGTCTATAGAGACTCTACGCAATGGTTTCGGCTATGACTTTTCCACGTCCAAGGCCCAGTCGATCTTCAATGACTCCCGAAATCACTGAACTGGGTAAAAACGGTTTATATTAAAATCCGCGACTTTCAATACGAAAAAAAGTGGACTTTCAAGTGCGATTATTCATTAAATTTTAAAGAAGGATCTAAGGTTTCATCCTTTTTAATTTTAAACAGTTTACAACTGAAAGCAAATGACTTTGATTTACGCAAAAACGATAAAACGATTTAAGAGCGTTTTCGCACCGTAAATCCAATTTTTTGGTCCCACTTGGTCTCCGAAAACCCACAATCCTCGACTGAAACATCAAAAACCATTGCATTGCCCTACGGTAACTGTTTGGTGTGCCTTATCCACGCATAAGATAATTGGACCAATTTTTTTTTTTTGGAAATTCTCGGGGCCAGGCGATAAATGTCAACGGTGAAATTATTGACGCATGCACGGAAAATTTGCATCCAAACTGATCAGTAGCTTTAGGGACAACCCATGGCCCCCGATGCCGCCCGATCTAGCTCCCATGAATTTTTTGTGGGGCTGCCTCAAGAAAAAGGTTTGTAATGACATTTCCCAATCTCTTGTTGCGGTAAAGAAATATATTCGTCGAGAAATTACCTGTTATTTTTAATACCATCTCCAGCTGATTTAACACAAATACTTTTTTTAGTGTGGCATAAAGACAAATATGTGTGTAATGTTTTAAAAATGTAAAATAATATTTAAGTCAGTTGTAGCCCAAAATGCTAATTACAGTAGAACATTTCTAAGGCAGCTATTTAAAAAAATGGACCGATTTTCACTAAAAATAATAGGCAAAAAGTTTTCTCTGGCACCACAAGTAACAGGATTTGTGCTAGTGCCGAAAAGCCTATTTTTGTTAAACTTGATTAAAATGTCTTAAATTGCGACCTGTAGCGTGTTCACAAGAATACATGGACAGCCAGACGGACGAACGAACAACCATGCTTAAATCGACTCAGAAATTGATTCTGAGTCAATCGGTGAACTTAAAAGTGGATTTCAGGTCATTGTTTTTGGGCGTTACAAACATCTGATTTAAGGCATAATACCTCTAGCACGTTTTTAGTGTGAGTATAACTAGGAATCAAAATACTTCGAAAATTTAAACTATTTTCTTTGGTCGTCACAAGGTTGGAATTTATTTTTTAAATTAAGCAAAAAGGGTGTAAACGTTAATATTTTCTGTTTCGAAATAATAATACTAAAAACGATATAGGGGTCGTTATCGCCTAAATTTAACATATATTTGCTGAAAAATAATGTTCTGCAGATCTCAAGAGCATTTTCTTTTTCATTTTTAAATTTTAAATTTTGAATTTGTCTTAAAATCTCGAATATCATAAAAAATAATTACCAAAATTATTTTTGTTGAGCTGGGCACTTTATTATGGTACACATTATAATCTTACACTGAAAGAAATCCATGTAACAAAAAACGAAAAAGTTTTTAATTTGTTTGTTTTTCGTTACAAAAAAAGTTGGCTTATAATTTTTAAATTTTACGAAATTAATGAAAACCCGTTGTAATTTCTTCGCAATGTATACGAAACTTTCGTGGTTTTTGCGAAAAATAGTTGTTATATTTTACAATATTACGAAAGTAACGAAAAAGATACAAATTTTTATTCGTAAGTTATACATACAATTTTTTAAGTTAAAATTTTTTGCCTGGAAATTTCTAATTTCTTAAAAGTTATGATTGTTTGTGAGACATTTTTTCGTCGTGTTTACAACTTTTATTCAATTACAAAAAAAAAAACTGAATTTTATTACTTTACCAGAAATGGAAACTTTTCCGTACTATTTTTTTTATACATGAAAATAATTTGTAAAATATAAAAATTATTTGGTAAAATCAACAAAAGAATTCCGTTCATTTCGTACATTCTACGCAAGAATTTTGTGCTGCAAAATAACGAAAGACTTCGTACAATCTACAAAAGATTTCGTTCATATGTTGCCTATAATTTTTTTAGGTGTATATATAAACATTTCGTTATAAAAATTTTCCACAAATGACTTAAAACAATTGCTAATATATGGAAGCGTTATTACCTCATATAAAATGAATAGACATGCAAAGCAATTAACATGTGCAGTGTGAATTTTTTTTGTCAGATATTTTATTAACATATGTATGATTTCATATTTTAAAAGAATACAGTATAACGTGTAAAATCTTTATGAAAATAATTTTTTTTAGGGAAATTAAAAAAAAAAATTTAATATAAAAAATTTCATAATTGTAATACAAAAATTTTTGAAAAGGAAAATAATATACATCTGTTGGGGTAAAGGGAAAAACATACGTTTTGTAACTTAAAATTTTAAATTTACATTTAACTGAAAAATTTGTCCCAAACAATTAATGCCCTACATTTTTGCTTATATCTTGGTCTATAGTGAACCTTTATGGTTTACAAGCAAAGTAATTTTAAATGGATTTTCAATAAACTATGAGACATAAATATGTTTGAATATCTTAAAAGAGATTGTCACAAATCCATAGAAAATAGCAACTTAAGTTAACCAAGTTTTTAAAATGCCCGATATGCGTCTGACCTTCCTCTTTTAATGTTTAAAATTTAAAAAATATTTGTTTGTAATGAAGAATAAAATCATTACAAATATAAACATACTTATCAGTGTAATTTACAAAATTAATCAATAACTAGTAATTTTTAAAAGTAGTAGTAAATGCAAACAAAAAATGTGGGTCGATAGCCGTAAATAACTACAATCGATAATAATAAGCTGTAAAACAATTGATCTGTTGCAAACCCAAAGGAAAAGTAAAATTAAAAGCACTCTACTTTCGGTCTAACCGATATTATGAGGCCCTTCTTAAAAAAAACATTATTAACGCAAAGTAGTACAGGGTGTCCCCCGGCAAGGTATAGTACTATGTTTTGCCGGCATTTTGGTAAACATTAGTTTTGACAGCTCATATTTGGCAGTCGTAAAGTAGAGATGTGGTAAATTTTTTATTGAAAAATATTTGGCAAACTAACGTGTTTTAATCGTTAAAACATTTTTTTCAAAATCAATCATCAATTACTGTGACCATAAGAAAAATACTTAAAATTTTTAGGAGAAACAACGTGTCAACAAATGCACTATTAATTGCGTAGTGAGCGGTTTCGCAGAAAAAGGGACTGTAGCTGTCAGGCCCAAGCATGGACCACAACGTACTGCAAGATCGGCTGAAAGCATCACTGCTGCTCAAGAAAGTGTTCCAAACAATTTATCAACCTCAATTCGACACCATGCTCAGGAGCTTTGTATTCAAAGAATAACTTTGGCCACAATTTTGCACGGGGATTTGCATTTGTTTCCATTTAAGATTCAGTTGACACAAGAATTCTTTCCAGTAGACCATTTACGCCGCCGTACATATACCAATAGGATGTTACAGTTGCCCCATGACAACCCCAAATTTTTATGAAAAAATCATCATTAGTGAATAGATATGTGAACATACAGAAAAGTCGGTTCTGGGCAATGGAAAACCCTCAAATTTTTCACCTTTACATCCATTAAAAGTGATAGTGAAATATGGAACTAATATGCCCCTTATTTCTATTACTTACTTTAAGTAAAGAGTTTAGTGGGCCAACAAACTTAGTCACATACTGTATACGCAGCTATCGTATTAATAAATAAAAACTGATTAAATCTTAACTAAGTAATTTCCGTAGGAAAACTCTTTAGCAGATAAGAACATTGTAGACGTTTTGGTATAAATAGGAGTTATTGTTAGTTAAAAGAAGATTTTCTTTTGTTACGCAGCAACATGAAATTTGTTTTAATTTTGATAGTTGGCTGTTTAGCGGGTAAGAAAAATATATTTATTTTAAAATTTACTTTATTTTTTAATTATTTTTTTGTAAACCTATTTATAGTATCAGCTTTGAGTACAGACAGGAATGATACTCGAATTCATAATGAAAGTCGTTTAAGCGTGCCAAATCTGAATAGCTCTTCTATCAGATTGAAAATGAAGGAGGCGAAATTGCTTTTTGGATCGGCTGTCAAAAATATTAAATCATATTTATTTTCAAATACAACTGTTTCTTTCTACTTGTTTACTCAACTGAATCCTAAGAGAGAACAAGAAATTTCTATCAGTACAAATTCTATTAAAGACTCAAACTTTAATCCTAACCACCCTACTCGACTGCTTATACATGGTTTTACTCAAGGATATCTATCGAATATGAATAAGAAAATTCGGGATGCATGGTTTAGTTTGGGTGAATACAATATCATTGCTGTGGACTGGCCTAGTGGTCGTACTGGAAATTATCCCATCAGTGCTTCTTATGTACCCATAGTGGGTAAGAAGGTTGCCAACATGATTGATTTCCTGGTGAAAAATTTTGATATGCCCTTAAGTACTTTAACTGTGGTTGGCTATAATTTAGGAGCTCATGTTGCTGGTTATGCAGGCAAAAACGTTAAAACTGGTCAAATACATACTATTGTTGGACTGGATCCTGCCATGCTTTTGTTCAGATATAATAAGCCGAAACAACGTTTATCCAGCACAGATGCTTTCTATGTTGAATCCATTCACACAAATGGTGGAAAATCGGGATTTCTAGCTCCCATCGGTAAGGCCGCATTTTATCCCAATGGTGGCAGGTGGCAACCCAATTGTCCTTTAGATGCCTTTGGCCTTTGTTCCAGTAGTCGTTCCATTATTTATTATGCTGAAGCTGTTGCCCTAAATAACTTCAAAACCATTAAGTGTGAAAATTTTAATGATGCTGTTGCTAGGAAATGTGGTGCCACTTACAGCTCTGTGCGTATGGGTGCTGAGGAAAATGCAGCTTTTGCTTCTGGTAGTTTTTATGTGCCAGTTAACAGCAAGTCTCCTTACGGTGATGTACCCTCCTCGATTGATAATAATTTTTTTAATAATCTAAAATAATAAAATTAATATAGATTAATATGTATAAGTTTTATTTAATTATAAGTAAAATAAATATTTTATTGAGTAAATTCTAGCTTCTACCAACATACAAAAGTATGAACATATGAGTGTATTTCGTAGCTTCCGTGGCCAAAAGGCGTAACTGGTAAAATAAATTTTTTTATGTTTATTAATTTAAAACAAATGGCATCAGGTGCAGTGTTAGACAGACTCCCTTTAATTTTTCCTCACAAACATTTTTTGGAACATACTTACACCCTATATCCACCCCCTGACGGCGATTGCTTACAAAAATTTAATTTTTCTTAAATATTTTATTCATAAATATTTTTAAATCGCTCCCCCAGCTTTCAGGGTGCTCCTATAAAGGCCAAATGTAAGACTGACTCCAATTAATTTTTCCTTCCAAACAATTTTTTTTCGAAACAGAATATCCTATCTATATAAGCTATCTGAGTCCCTAACAGTGCTGCCATACAAAATTTAAAAAAATTAGGGTAAAGACCCCTTTTTTAGCCCGGACCTGCTTTAATCCATTATGTTTTTTATTATTAAGTAATAATAAATTTATTAAGTATTTATTTCTGTTAATTAACTTTATATAATCATAACTTGTACACCCGTGCTACCCACATAAGTACCTAGATGACAAGGTCCCAGCAAACAAAAACTTGGTAATGATTAGCCATTACAAGGCCACTTACTTTCCAATGACTATTACGTATTGTCTAAATCATTTAGAAATTATCAGATTATCAGTATTTATCTATATTTTCCACAATTTGTATAATTTTTTAATTTTTTTTTAACCAAAACATCTAAGAAAAAAGTTTAAAAACTTTTTTTTTGTCGACAACATAAAACATAATACAGAAAGGCCCTAACTCGTATTTTTTATAAGCCCAGTGTTTCGTTTATTTGGATAAATTGTCTGCTCATATATCACAATTAGTCAAAAGCCTGGCCTTAACAAAATACGAGTTAGAGCCTTTTTATATTAGGGGGATTCCATGTCAAGTGACCCAACTTTTAAAACCGATGTCTTTCGATTGGAAAGAAATTTGGACCAAAGTAAGTTCTTGCAGAGAGTAGCTTAGACACAATTTTTTAACACGATCGGTCAAGAACTCTCTGAGCTAGAGGGGTTCAAAATTTGACGTTTTCGGCAAATAGGTGTTTTTTCTCATACATGTAGTTTATTACCTTTTGCTTTTAACAAAATTCGTCCCAAATACTTTCGATAGCTTTTTTTTCAATCTTCCAGAAAAAAATATTTTTAAAATTAAAAAAATTTTTTTTTTTTTTTTTTTAAAAAATAATTAGAAAAAAATTTTTTTTTCCAAATGTGCCCATTTTTTTTTTTTTTTTGCTCAAAAGAAAGCTTAGGTCTTTTGTTTGAAGAGCTTGGAAGTCGCTTAGTGGGATGCGAGTGGGATATCTATAAAAAATAATGTTTTGTAACTCAAGGTAGAGGTTTTCCAGTTTTCGCGTATATTCTATTTTGATTTTTATGCTATTTATGTAAAATTTTCTCTTAAGCAAAAAAAAAAAATATTTTATGCTAAGAAACAAAATAATTTAACCTTTCCGACGGTATGCAAGTACCAAATAAAGTCTCATACACTCGACACTGTATTACCAACAAAATGGTAGGCCTTTTGGAATAAAATCACTTTTATATGGTAATGTCTGAACACATTTTGTTAATATTTTCAATGCAAACCGTCGGAAAGGTTAAATTATTTTGTTTCTTAGCATAAAATATTTTTTTTTTTTGCTTAAGAGAAAATTTTACATAAATAGCAAAAAAATCAAAATAGAATATACGCGAAAATTGGAAAACCTCTACCTTGAGTTACAAAACATTATTTTTTATAGATATCCCACTCGCATCCCACTAAGCGACTTCCAAGGTCTTCAAACAAAAGACCTAAGCTTTCTTTTGAGCAAAAAAAAAATATGGGCACATTTGGAAAAAAAAATTTTTTTCTAATTATTTTATAAAAAAAAAATAAAAAAAAAATTTTTTTAATTTTAAAAATATTTTTTTCTGGAAGATTGAAAAAAAAAGCTATCGAAAGTATTTGGGACGAATTTTGTTAAAAGCAAAAGGTAATAAACTACATGTATGAGAAAAAACACCTATTTGCCGAAAACGTCAAATTTTGAACCCCTTCTAGCTCAGAGAGTTCTTGACCGATTGTGTTAAAAAGATTGTATCTAAACTACTCTCTGAAAGAACTTTCTTTGGTCCAAATTTCTTTCCAATCGAAAAAAAAAGTTGGGTCACTTGACATGAAATCCCCCATTAATGTAACGTAAATTCATCGATTTATTTGGAAAAATGAAAAATAATTTTTTTAATTTTGTGTCGGTGTGGAGGTGCCCCTATACAAAAACTAATCCAAAATATTCTTAAGCAACTCTTAAATATCAAATTAAATTTTGCACATATTTCATCAAATGTTTTAAAAAATTTAATTGCTGTCGGTCTAATACAGGGTGTCCGCCAGCAAGGTATACTACTTTTGGTGTTTTCCTTTTTGGTAAAAATGTTACATTAATGCTACCATTCGAGCGGGTTTATGTTCCATTCTAAAAATACATGCAAGAGTGAAAACAGTTATCGTGTTCCTTTCTGAACATGTTGCACAAATAACTGGCAAGAGTGTAACATATTTTACCCCCAATTATATTTCAGTGTAACAAAGTACCACTTTTTACAGCTGTGTTATGTATGTAAATACTTTTTTATGCAGGCGAGTTTCTAACGCAGAGTGCAGTTTTTATTAAAATCAAGCAATTTTCTGTTCCACTAAAACAAAAAAAATGGACAACTTTTTAATGGTGTTTTCCTTTCTGGCAAAAATGTTACATTAATGTTACCATTCGAGCGGGTTTATGTTCCATTCTAAAAATACATGCAAGAGTGAAAACAGTTTTCGTTTTCCTTTCTGAACATGTTGCACAAATAACTGGCAAAAGTGTAACATATCTTACCCCCAATTATATTGCAGTGTAACAAAGTACCACTTTTTACAGCTGTGTTTTGTAAGTAAATACTTTTTTATGCAGACGAGTTTTTAACACAGAGTGCAGTTTTTATTAAAATCAAGACATTTTTCTGTTCCATTGAAACAAAAAAAATGGACAACTTTATAAGTGTGGGTGTAAACTGATAAAAATATTGCACATACATATTGTAACATTTTTTTTTAGAATGGAAAACACCATAAGTGTGTGTGTAAACTGATAAAAATGTTCCACATACCTATTGTAACATTTTTTTTTAGAATGGAAAACACCAGCAGGGTTGACAGTTTTTTTTCAGGTTCCATCGCCAGAGCGGTTATTAAAAATTGCCAAAAATCGCCAAAATATATTTTTTTTGGTTTAAAAACAAAAAAAGTCGCCAAAAAATTCGCCATAATAAAAATCTATTGTTTTTGACGAAATCAACTAAAAAATTATCTTACTTTAATAAGCATATGAAATATTAATGTTGTTTTATTCAATAAATTTAATAAAAAGAAATAATTATTTAATAAAATTAAAAATTAAATATTTTGTACTCTAGGAAATTCAAAGGAAGAATTGAAAATATGTATTACCAAGAGCATACGTAGAATAGCAGTTATTTTGTTAAGTAACATGTTGTTAAATATTAAAAACACGAACTTAATGCAGCATTGGTATTGTAGTAATTTTGTATGTAACATCGTTTACAGCAAATCTGTGGCAAACAAGATTATTTTTATACAAAAAGGAGTAATTTACGAGATAAGTTAATATGTATTACCTTGAGTATAGTTTTTGAATGTGTGTATGTATATATAAAAAGTTAAAAAAACGATTTTCTGCTTAAATAGCACTTAATTTAAGCAATAGAAAAGATGCATTTAGTAAGCTATACACTTCAGCTTCATCTGTCTCATCTGTGCCATTTTGGGTAACATATGTACATAGTATTTGTATTAAATATGTTTATCATTTTTTTAGTTAGTTTAAAAACTTTGCCGTGTGTTAAAATAATCGCCAACAATATCGCCATGGCGTCAAACCTAAATTTAAATAGCCAAGAGTACTAAAAAATCGCCACATTTGGCGTAAAATCGCCAAAACTGACAGCCCTGAACACCAGTTGTTTTAATCGTTAGCAATGACAACCCCGATTTTCATTAAAAAAATCATATTGATTGACGATGCAAATTTCATTTGAAAAGATATGTGAATTAACAGAATAATCGGTTCTAGGCAAGGGAAAACCCTAACTTTATTTATCAGTCACTTTTGCATCCATTAAAAGTGCCAGTCTGGTGTGCAATTTGGTCAGGAGGATTTAGTGGACCTTACTCTAACCGCGTAACGTTAACTGTTAATGGGGAGCGATATCGTTATATGATTGAAAACTTTTAAATGCCACAAGTGCATGCTTTGGGCTTGATTAGGATGTGGTTTCAGCAAGACGGTGCCACATCGCATACAGTCAGGATTGCAATGGAATAACTCCGAGACCTCTTTCCACAATAATTTATTTTAAGAAATGATGATGTTGATTGGCCTCCCCGGTTGCCTGATTTGACTGCTCCGGACTTTTTTGTCTGATAAAACTTTCCGTATAAAGATAATTTTTGCAGGGGAAACCATTCCACTTGCTTCCATCCAACTAATTTTTCCACTAAAATTTACACAATTTACTAGGACCACCTTGTGGCAAGTTTGAAGTGAGTAATAGCAGGCGAGCAGATGGGGTGGGTTGGGTGCCAAACAAAAATTGGTTTGGGAACAGTGTGCATTGCACATAAGAAATATAATGAAATTGGCCCAATGGTATAGTAGCTACTATTCTCCTTGTCTCTACCAAAACTAACTACCATTCAGCAGGTTTGAAATGGCAAGCACATAAAAAGTTTTCATAAAAATTATACGGTTGGTAGGTTACTTATCCTGATCATCCTTTTTGCGTTTTTCCAAAACGCACATATCAAACAAGAATTTTCTAGTGGCAAGTTTGAAGTCCATAACTTTAACAGTGTCACAGATAATGTGAGTTTTAATATTTCCTTCCCTTGCTTCTTTTTAAAACAATTCCCTATTTAGCTTTCCGTTTTTAAAGTGTCCGTGCCTACTTTCTTGGCAACGTTGCCATATTTATTGAATTATGGTGGGACTTACGCATGGGTTTTATCAAAAAAAAAAATTTTATCTCAGGTAATAGTATATATTTTGGTCCATGGTTAACCGATCATAATCATTATAAATTGCAATTGTCTCAGACACATTTTTAATAATTCGACATCAAAACATGCTTCTTAAGGCTTGAAAAATTCGACTTTTACGGACACAATTTAGCCATGTTCCTATTTCGCCATCTAAAGGGATCCAGAATAAATATACAGTTTTTGATGGCAACTTAATATTGTGGAACTTACAATCAGAGGGGCTGATATATACCCTAATGGATATGTGAAGGGTACAATTGGTATAATATTTATATGTTTTTTTTTGTGTACGCATCAGCGAAGGACACAGCTGAACAAAGCATTTTTATTGGCTCTAAATTAATATTGGTGTTTAAGTACTGATTCCGGAATCTATATAAATATTTATATTATAAAAAGTTGATTAATTATTACACAACTTCTTAAGTCATCATCTCTATAGAGTGGTAGTAGTAGGAGTAGTGTTTTTGTTTCAAAATTATAAGTAACATTAGGGTGGCATTAAATGTTCATCCTGGGACTTTTGCATTAGCTGATGGAGATTTATTTGACAATTTAAGTTAAATGTTACAATCTTAAAATGGGTTTTTCAAAATGGTATTTTTTTTTCTGCAGTTCAGGGAATTTGCTTCCTCTGCTCTGATTATGGTTAAATATGTTAAAGTTCTTACATAGAATTTTCCATAATGCATTTTTTTATTAATCTTAGGCGAAATTGTTACAAAGAGTTTTTGTAAAGTTTCGATTTTGTCCCATGCACCTCAACACTTTTTAATTGAAGTTTAGACTACACAGCAACATTTTTTTAAATATTTTAATAGAACCTTATTACTACATAAATACATTTTCTTAGATATACATAATTATATGTATATGTGTGCCTTTACGTATGTTTTCTTACGATAATATTTAAGTTGCTTTTAAAACAGCTGATTAAACAAAATATAACAAAATACGAAATAGTCTTTGTTGTTAATAAATTTATTAACTTATTTAAAAACTGTCTGTAAGATTATACAAAAATTTATAAAACAAATTTTGAGTGGAAGTCATGTATCTATGTGTTTACACACGTATATCGCTTATTTGCTCAAACAGCTTCATAATTTTAAAACAAGTAAGAGCGCGCAACGTGTAGAGGCTTTTACGCTATATTTTGTAAATTTTGTATGGCAACCCCATTAGGGAGTAGTTATAGGGGGTAAGTATGTCCTAGAAAAATTATTGCAAGAAAAATTGTGTTGGCGGCAATCCTAAATTTGACCTATCCATGAACACCCTGGAGCTGTAGAGGGGGAGGGGGGGGGGGGGGGATTTATTACAATTTCACAATCTTTGTATGAAAGCTCTCTTATGCGATGGTAATGGGGGTAAGTATGTTCTAGAAATATGTTTAAGAGGGGAAACTTATGGGGATCGGTGGTACACTTTATTGCTCTAAGGCCGATTCTGAGGAAGTTATGGGCGTTTTAGCATCGTTTTAGTAGATTCTGTATGGCAACCCCTTATGCGATGGAGATAGGGGTATGTGCAAGGAATATGTTTGGGAGGAAAAACTAATGGGGGTCTGTAATACATTTTATTCCTTTTGAGGGCGACTCCGGGAAAGTTTTACCCAAATTTTTTTCATGTGTTGTATGGCAACCCTGTTAAAAGATGGATATAGGGGGAAGTATGTATGTTCCACAAAAACATTAGGGAGAAAAAATTAATTGCGGTCTGTCTTACAGTTGACTTTTGTAGGAGCACCCTCGATTTAAACAATTTAAACAAATTTATCTTTGTATGGCAATCCTGTTAAGAGGCGGAGATAGGATGGTGTTCCACAAAATGTTTGGGTGGAAAATTTAATGGAAGTCGGGTTTACATTGCCCCCATGTGGGGGCAACTCCAGGGCAGTTGTGGAGTTTTTTATGTCAAATTTTTGGTGAAATAAACGAAGGTAGTCTTGCCTTTTGGGTTATATCTCGGTCGGTTATCCAGCGATTTTTCTGGATTTCAACTGCAATTTTTTTGCAGATACATATTTGTGTTTGTATTGTTTACTTTTTAGCCAATACCGATAGAAGAATAATTCGAATAGCGTTTAACAGTTATAGGCAAAATATGAACGTTTTTTTGTTACTTTTTGATATTTGCGATGCTAAGGGGTAAAAAACGGATTCAAAAAGGGCAAAAATTATAAACTGCTCTCTTTTATGTATTTCTGTAACTTCTAAGCCTATCTTAACCTCTAAAGATAGAGACATGTTTAGATTTGCCTTCCTCGAGATTGAGGAAGGCTAAGGCGTAGGTTACATGCGTTTGGCGGTCAACAGGCAGCAGCTGATGCACGGACTGGACTTTGACCGAAGTTCGCTTTAGAGACGACCGGCTGATGGCGGATTGTCTGGTCGTCTCGTCAATATTTCTGGCGACAGCTCAACATCCCCGCCAACAACGGCAATATTCGCGCTGCGCCAACACCACAAACAAATTGTTACGCTAAAAATAGACAAGAATGTTCCGCGTTCTAGGGGAGTGTATCGCTTTATGGCTTGTTCACTTGTATTCTACATCTGTCTAGTTCACAAATGTCAAAACAGATTTGACATTGGCCGCCACTGGCCAGAATAAGAGCATCTTCCAATAGCGTAATTTTTTTGGCCCACCTTGTACATGTACATACATACACACATAAATGCATAACATATTCACATGCATATTTATACTTATTAAATTTAGCTTAACAATTAAAAGAAGCTTTTTCATTTATTCCATTTATTTTATTATTTTGTTTTCATTAAAATTTGTTTTATTAATACACAGAAAAAAATTACAATAGAATAGATACAAGGGGCCATATTCATAGACAATTTAAAAGCGACTTTAAAATTAAAATATATTTTAAACACTGATTTTGTATGAAAATTTTGTTTGAAAAGTCTACTTTAATTTTAAAGTCGTTTTTAAACTGTCTATAAATATGGCGCAAGTAATTTAAAAATATTGTTTGACAGTTAGATTTAATTTAAAAAAAAATTTTGTACAATAAATGGTTTTTAAAAGTCTGGGAATTTTTAAAATTTCCAAAAATTAGTTTACAATTTATGCTAATAAAAATATTTATTGTATTTTCGCTCAAAATAATTAATTGTTTTCACAATTTTGCTTTTAATATGATATTTAGTTGGTGGTAATTTTTTTCCGTGTATGTCTGGTGTCTTCTGAGTGCTTGTCTTAACTGTTGTTGTTAACTAAACGCTTTTAGTTCAGCTGACACAATATTAGCTACTTAAAATTGTCATTTGCATATATTATAATTCTTTTGTTTAAGTAATTCGAAAAAAAAACTCATTTTTTGCCAGAAATTATACATAATTTAAAAATAATATTTCAAACCAAAACATCTGTCTGTCTCATTTGTCTTTTATTTTAATTTTAGTTTTTGTTTCTGTTGTTTATTTGACACTTCTCGCTCCATAAGATTAAGCTAACAAACAAACATACACACTACGTACACACATACATACATACAATTATGGCAGTTAAATTTTTAATAAATATTTTATTATTGATTCTTGGATTCTACTCAACATAAAGTTTTTTTTATTATATTTATTATAACTTGTTTTCGATTTTTTTAGAAATATATATTAAATAGAAATACGTTAAACCGGAAAAAGACTTTTTTTAACTTTCTTCTTTGAAAGAAAGAATTAAAAAAAAAATTCAAGTTTAAGCAATATTTTTATTTTTTCATAATTGGTGCCTTATTCTATTCTAACTTACTTAGATGGTATTACGGAACGTTTGATCCATTACCTGAACTTAGAATTGATCTCCAAGCGCTTTGTACTTTTTCTCCAATTTCTGACATCAAGTTTCGAGATGTCTTCCTCCACTTTATTCTTCCATCGGAGTTTCGGTCTTCTTCTTCTGCGTGATCCATCACCAGGCTCGCATTCAAATGACTTTCCAGCTGGAGCATCTTCATTCATTCTCACAAAATGACCCAACCAACGTAAGCGTTGAACTTTGATGCCTGTAACAATATCAATGTCGGTAAACAGCTCATACGGCTCACGGTTCATACGACATCGCAACTTTCCTTCAACGCAGATTGGTCCATAGATTTTCCGAAGAATCTTCTTCTCGAAAACTTCCAGCGCTGCCTCATCTGCTTTCGCAAGTACCCATGCTTCAGAACCATAAATAAGTACAGGTGTCTTGTAGGGAGTGATTTTTGTTTGTCGGGAGGTGGCTTTACTTTTGAACTGCTTACTTAGTCCAAAGTAGCATCTATTGGCCTAATTTTTCTTTTTTACCTTAAAACTGATGTCATTTGCCTTGTTAATGGCGGTGTTGAGGAAGATAAAATCGTTGACTATTTCAAAGTTGTAGTTTTCAAATTCCACTGTCTGCTCATGTCTACTGGATGTCTTGTGCGTTGATACGATTAGCTTGGTTTTATCTGCATTTACTACCAGATCTATTTTGGCTCATTCTTTTTCAACGGTAAAAGCTACTGCTGGCAATGTTCCCCCCCATGATGTCGATATCGTCGTAGCGAGTAACATGTGCTGTTTTTTAAATAGTGTGCCAGTTCTATTCACATTTGCGTCTTGTATAACCTCTTTTAAGAGGATGTTAAAAAGATGACACGAAAGACTGTCTCCTGTCTGAAACATTCCTCCTTTTCTGAACTGAGCATTGTGTATCAGTTTAAGTTTTCCTTTAGAGTCGCACTAGTTTCGCAGAGATGCGAAAGTCAGACATAGCTTGAAACACCTTTGAACGGAGGGGACTGTCAAAAGCGGCTGTTTATCCAAAAAATAGATTGCATGTATCGATCTGTCTTTTATAACAAATGGGAAGGAGACTTATTCCTCTATAGTTGGCACATACAGTTTTGTCTCCTTTTTTGTGCAGAAGACATAAAACACTGATGTTCCAATCCTCGGGTATGCGTTCCTCTAGCCGGGTTGTACAAACAAGCTGACGCATGCGCCTTGTCAGCGTGTCACCTTCGGCATCAAATAGTTCAGATAGCATTCCATAGGCTCCTGCTGCCTTTGTGTTCTTAAGCCGGGTAATTGCTATTTTGATCTCGTTCTGGCTAGGTGGTATGCTTTCAATACCGTCTTCTAGAATTGGTTCTGTGGTATCTTCATCGTTGCTATTATCAGGTACCAGCAGGCATGAAAAATGGTTTTTCCATATCCCAGCACACTATTTGTATCTGTCACCAAATTACCTTCTTCATCTTTGCAAGATAGTGTGCCTGTACCAAAGCCTTTAGTTTGGTGTTTTACCTTCTGGTAAAATTTTCGGACTTCATTCTGACTCCTGAATATCTCGATACTCCCACAATAGCGCCCTTCCATTTCTCTCTTCTTTATGCGAAATAGACGCCTTTTTTCTCCCCTTTTTTCCCGATACGTTTCCTTCGCAAGACGCATTTCTACTGACTGCAATGTTGCGTTGTATGCCTCATTCTTTGCTCCAGTAGCATTACGATACTCTTGGTCATATTATTGGTTCCTTGGAGAAGGTTTTTGGTACCGGATACTGCGGCTTCCTTCATAGAGTTGGCAATGCTTTGCCATTGCAATGCAACATCATCGGGACAAGGAGTGCTTTTTTCAAGCAATCGAGTGGAGTAAAAGGTTGCTGTTTGTTGTGTCTGCAGCTTTCCTACGTCAAACTTCCGTGTTGCGTCGGCTCGTACAAGGTACTGATCCGAATGGATGTTCGCTCCTCAGATCGAACATACGTCTAACACACTGGATGAATGCTTTCCATCTATCACAACATGATCAATCTGGTTCCTCGTGTTTTGATCTAGTAACAGCAACGTGGCTTTATGTATGTGTAACGAGATGTCGAAATCCGGTGCTGCTTATTACCATAGTTTTTACCACGGCGAAATCTACTAGCTTTATTCCGTTATTAGATGTTTTCTCGTGGAGGCTTAGTTTTCCGACTGTTGTATCAAAGATATTTTCCTTTTCTATTTTCGCGCTAAAATCTCCTAGGACGATTATAGTGTAATGGTCGGGGAAGCGGTCATATGCTTCCTCTTTTGGCGCTCGTAAAATATATTTTTAATCTGTTCGTCCTTATCTTTGATCAGGATATGGGCACAGATAAGACTGATGTGTTGTTAAGCATTTAAAATAAATTTAAACATATTTATGAATATTTTTGGAAAACTTCGCTCTATTTTAAACCAATTTATTAAAATTCTATACGTTCGTCAATACAGGTATTAAGTTTAGCTAAAATAATTGTAAAGATAATCTCATTAACTTTTAAAGGTATTCTTTTTTGGGTTAAAGACCTAAGTGTTAAATGACATTAAGTTTTAAGAACATGACATATAAAAATTTTTCATATATGAAAGGTGCCACGCCTTCTTATCTTAATTTTTTACACACCTTCTTTAGCTTTGATATGTCATAGTTAATTATAAAAATTGGAGTCTGTAAGTAAAGCACTTCGCATTATATAAAATAAAATGCACTTTGAGTGCATGACCTTTCGATTCAACTTCAAGGATTTTCCAATTTAAACAAGTTGACGAATCCGTTCGTACATTGTACGAAATCTTTCGTTATTTCTCACCTTAAAATTTTTGCGTAGATAACACGAAATGTAGGAAAACATTTTTTCATTTCTTTTGGAAAAGATCATTCAAATATGTTAACGACAAGCTTCGGAATCTAAATACCACATACATATTTATCTTATCTTTTAAATTGTTTTTAACAAACTAAATGAAAACAAAAAACTAATTTAGATTTTTTACATCATACTGAACGATAAATATTACTTCTAGATAGTCTGCCCCAGTAATCAAATGTTTAATGAAAGGCGCGATCGTTCCCCCTATATAGAAACCAGCGATCACAGTCCACAGCATCTAGGCGAGGCTGGTGGGCCATTTGGAAGTCGTTTAAGAAAAGTTTCCACCCATAAAGATAGCAATGGCAACTATAGAAGCACGGAACAGTCTGGGTCACTTTTAAACACTAATAAACCGATCAATGCAGACTCTATAGTTGATAAGAATATACGCAGTGTATTTTCAACAAATTTCGGACCAGGTTTACATTTATTTCCCGTAAGTTTCATACATATTTAAGGCTTTAGCAATATTGGGTATTATTTAACAAAAAACTATTTGTAACATCTTTATAGAACACTTCACCATTTAACAAGCAACCACATTTTAATTCATACACTGATAAAATGATCAGTGATCAACCAGATTCATACACCCCTTCATCACCCTCAGTCTCATCATCTAATGATAAGGATTTATTTAAAATTCAAAGAAGTCCAGATGGAAAATTGAGTCTAATCTATAATGAAGGATTTGTATCAAAAGATGCAACGGATACAATGAAACACGCTTCCCTCGATCAAAGCAGTAGCAGTTGTAAGTATAAGATTTGATTTGGAAAATGTCAAAGAAACATTTTTAATAAAAAAAAATAAATGAATAAATTCCAGCAAAAAAAGAAGGTGTTGAAAATAGATTTCAAACTCATTTTTCCGATGGACTTCCTTTGAAGAAAGTAAGTTTATTTTATTTTTTTTTCTTTTATTTTTATTTGTTAAATTAAATTTAATTTAATTTTTAATTAAAAGTATTGCATGTTTTATGTGTGAAGTTATATGTATGTTTGTACGTATGTTTGTTTTTTAACCCACTAAACCAAATGTTAAATTTTTTTCTTTTTGTGGAAAAAGTCTGTAGATTTCAGAAGTGAAACATTATCGATATGTTGATACGAAATCATAACAATATGAAAATACGAAATTGCTAACTTCTCTATTTTCTTATAGATTTTAGTTAATAATTTTCATCCTTTTAAAAACTTTCACATTAAGTCTTGCGAGACATAGCTTTGGTTAGTACAGTAGATTACCGCGTCACCTCTATTTTCATTAATTGATTTCATGGAAAAATAAATATTTTTACAGTTCTATTTAATTATTAAATCCTTTTTTTACCGGCTTTAGCTTGTAAAGCAAAATTTTTTTAATAATTGATAAAACTGTTGTTAAGGCAAACTATTGAAATGTCTAAACCGAAACGCCTTAAAAATGTGTAATGCAAGCTCTGACTTCAAAAAAAGTCGTTATTTTTGGCTTGCTGGGATCATAACTTAAGCTGGAGGTCCATACCATACGTTCTATGCGCTGTGCGTTCTCTCCGACTCTCACAAAAGTAAAATCAGTGTAGTTGTATGTGGCAAGAAACATAACAAATTGCATAGAACGCATCGGCGCAAGTAACGGATAAAGTAGGTTTAAACTGGAGGTCCATACCATACGTTCTATGCGCTGTGCGTTCTCTCCGACTCTCACAAAAGTAAAATCAGTGTAGTTGTATGTGGCAAGAAACATAACAAATTGCATAGAACGCATCGGCGCAAGTAACGGATAAAGTAGGTTTACTTTCTACTTTTTCATACGTCGCATGCGAAATGAGAAAATGAGAGATGGTTTTGTTATCCAGTGATGACAAATTTTAAATGCTATCAAAAAACATGTGTGTGTGGTAGATTATATTTTTGGTATATTTTGTGTTAAAAACAGTATGTTATGAAAGAAAATGCTTTTATTATAAATTTTGCAAATAATTTTAAGAATAAATTTCCTTAAAAATAAGTTTTCAACACAAATATTTTGTAGCCAAAGTTAATATTGTTTTTATCGACTACTTTTATATTTTAAGTGTCATCTCTGTTGTGTTTTTATTTATGTAAGTGTAATGAAGAAAATCTGATTTCTCTTCTCTTCACTTTTCGCACAAAACGTATTGCATGTAACTTGGCAAAAACAAACGTATAAAACGTACAGAAATATGATACGCATAGAACGGAGCCACGCATATAACGTATGGTATGGACCTCCAGCTTTACTGTGGATATTTGGAATATTTTCGATGCATTTAAAAGTGTTAAAAAAAATAAATAAGTAAAACGGTACTTTTAAATATTTAAAGGAAAAAAATTTGAATCTCTAAATAAAACTAACCGCTATATTTATAATAACTAAAGTATGTTTATTAGAGGCTTTTTTTAACAGAAAATACGGAATAATTGTCAAATAAGCCCTTAGGGCCCCACTATTATTATAAGTACCGGCTTAAATATTTAAAATGAGACGATAATTACCGCAAATAATACAGCTCGTGTCAGGGCTAGAAAACTTATCTTTCCTTCATTTAAAGCGGAGTATTCGGTAGTTATGTTACAGTTTTAAAACTTTCTGTTAAAAAATAGTTGGAGCTTCTGTTGCCTGTAATTTTCTCATTTCATAAATCTTTACATGTTTTTAACGTAATTCTTTTGTTCAAAATAAATAAATACTTATATTAAAATTTAAATCAAATCCAAATTCACATCATTGGTTTTATTCACCTATTTACATTAGTGATAAGGGTATATAAAACTTTATCATTCCATTTGCAATTTATTTAATATCCATCTGCGACCCAATAAAGCAATTATTTTTTCTTGGTCCTGATATATAGGGAAGCCGACTTAGCAATGCCCGTCTGGTTGTGTTATGGTTGAAATCAACTTTTTAAAGTCTCCCGATGTGGCATGGACCCGTATGTAGTATGAAACTATCAGAAATAATATCTGCGAGCAAATTGCTATTAAAACTCCAAGACCACCTCTGTTTATTTTTTTTTTTAATTTGTACATAAAAACCTCAAAAACTGCCCCAGAGTTGCCCAGCATAATGTGAGAAGTAAGGCTGACTTGAAATAATTTTTCCCTGCAAACATTTTGTAAGAACATACTTATACCCTCCGCCCCCTAACAGGGTTGCCATGCAAAGTTAAATATTTTTAAATTTATAAATCGCTCTCACAGCTTCCAGGTGCTCTTGTATAGGTAAAATACCAGACCGATCCCAATAAATTTTTCCTCCCAAATATTTTTGTGGAAAATACTTACCACCTACATATATCCAGCTCCTAACATGTTTGGCTTATAAAATTTGTAAAAAAAATAGGGTTAACCCCTACATTTTTTTGAAGTCAACCCTAGAGGAATAAAATGTAATACAGACCTCCATTAGCTTTTCCTCTCAATTATATTCCTAAAACATAAGAACAAAATTTACAAAAATGATGTAAAAACGCCCATAAGTTTTCAAGATTTTGGCCTTAGAAAAAAAGTGAATGACCAACCCCCATTAGTTTTCCCTCCCAAATATGTTCCTAAAATATACTTACCCCCTATCACCATCGCCTAAGGGAGCTCCCATACAAAGTTTTGTAAATTTTTTTTTAATAAATCCCCCACTACAGCTTCCAGGGTGCCCGCGGATAGGTCAAATGTGGGATTGACCCCCTCCCATTTTTCCCTGCAAACTTTTCCTAGAACATACATACCTCTTATCATCACCCCCTAAGGGGATTGCCATACAAAATTTAAAAAAGTTAGGGTAAAATCCCTATTTAACCACTATTTAAAAATTAGAAATATTTCATAAATAAAAAAATGGATAAAATTAAAAAATGTTCGGGGTTTCGAAAGGCAAATATAAAAGGTGTCTAAGATTCGACACGGCCGAATATAGCGCTCTTATTTGTTTTTTATTATGTTGGTTGCTTTTTATTTAACAAAAATTATTGTTGGGTTGGTTAACTACAGCGTAAGAGGGTTATGATGTTAACAAGTTATTTAATTGCATTAACAACCAAATGGATTAAATAAAATTTTGATGATATTTTTTCTGTGCAGGTTGCCTATAGGATTACTCTAGGGCCTAGGGTATTTGACGTTGGTGTCAATTTATCTAGTTGTCCGGTTAAGGTTTATGGTATTTTTTGTATCTTTTTAAACAAAATTCATTGTTATTTGCTTCTGTTTGTTGTTTGTCCGTTGAAAGAAAAATGAGTCTAACGAGAATTGAAAAGTTTTACTGCGACCAGACTTTCACGAACCCAATTTAAATAAGGTTTAGATGACCGTCCGACCAAACGAAAAATGTCCGAGCATTTTGGTCGGAAAAGATCTGCGATGACAACGCTGTCTGGGATAAAACTTTCCGTCTCTGACTGTTCATTATATAATATACTCAGCCCTGCTTAAATTGCAATTAAATTAAGTACTGAACAACTTTTTTAAATTGTAATTTGCTAAAAATATACAGTTAAAGGTGTTTTGAAGTATAAATATGTTTTATTTGCCAATTAGGTATAATTGTGGTATTAGTCAATCATTTTAATAAGTGTTCGCTAAGTTATGTGTTGCATATTTCAATTTGTTTGCTTTTAGATCAAACGTTAATAAATTATAAATTTTTTTTGTGCTTCATTTAGGAGAAGACTGAAACCTCGACAACAGTGGATCGTAATCGAAGCAAGGATAGTAGTAAGTTAATCATAAATTTTAAAAATATATTAAAAAACATTTTCAAATAAAAGTTATTTTTAATAATTCAAATTATTAATTCAAAATTATATTAATGCCCAAACCACTTACTAGCTCAGCACACCTGAGTATTATTAACCTTGAACGTCCGTCTGCCTGGGGTTTCCTCAATTTTTGTAGTCAAAGAAAATGCTAAATTTTGAAAGATAATTTGATAAAGTTTGGTGGTATAAAGAACAAAACATTTATTCACATTGTCTCAACACAAATGTCTTCCAGAAATAGCCCTTGAAAACTATAACTGCCTTAAAAATTACTCTATCTCTACAAAGTTCTTAAAAATTTTTGGGCAGTATTTCACCCACCGCTATTTTATGAAAATGAAACCATTGTTGATAAGCCCTTACCTTTCTTCTTTACTGAGCAAAAAAAATGGGTTAAAAATTTTTTAAAACAAAAGATAATAATCGCTCGAAGCTTCCCAACTATTGTTCAGAAAAATCGTCCTTATCCGTACCGACATATATAAATCTGTAAAAAGCGATATTTATCCCAACTTAAAAATTATTTATGTTCTGGGTATCATAATAAGAGCCAAGCTTAACCGTTTTATAATTTCTTATTTGTTTTTGATGTACTTATCATATATGTTTCACAACTTGACTTTATTTAGCAATCTATTTCCCCACCGATGAACCTGAAAAGGATGAGACTAACTTTCAGCCAGATACCAGTGGCTGTGAGGGCAAGCTATTCTGCACACGTCTGCCCAATTATCCAAAAAAATCTTATGTCGAACAGATCATTAAAAACAAATTTTCCAATTTGGAGTCATTTTTCGGTGAAGATTTTATTATGCCCCAAAATATCAGTCAACGCATGAACAATGAACCCGATGAAGAATTCCTTTGCAGAAGTCGCACAAGAATCATTTATCCAGAAGCTGGAGTTAACAAGGACTATAATTGGTTGGTTATTATTAATGTACCGAGTTACAGACAGGGTGTACGCATTGAGGAGTGCATGTAAGTAATAAAAGTATTTTGATGCAAAAGTCAGCTTTTTAATGGAATTTTCCATATTTTAGTAATGAGGGCTCTACCTGTGGTGAAAGTAATGGTCTCAGTCTACCAAATCGCTATACGGCATACTGCAAACAAAGTTATATATATCGCTCATTGGTGGCATTAGTGGCAAATGATACAATTATAAAAGATCAATTTAAGCTGCCGTCCTGTTGTAAATGTGTCCTGAAAGCGGTTTGATGTTCCTGCAGTCATTTAAAACGTACAATAAAATGAATTATATTATTTATAATTACAATTTTTCCCACTTTAAATTGTGATTTTATGTAAGTAAAGGGTCTTAACAAATTATTCTAAAACATTTTAATTTTGCAAATGTTCAGCCTGAGAACTTTCCGGACTATACCTTCAATTATCCTTAAATGTGGTTTCCGTTTTAATACCTTTAACGTAGTAATAAAGGCAAAAACAGTTGGTTATTCCTTGCGACCAATAAAGTATTTAAATTCTGGGTCCTTATAGATAGGGAAGTCGATAAAGCCTGTCCGTCTGTCCAACTAATAGGTTATCCTAGGTTTTTGATTTTACTTTGTTCCATAGCTAAAGGACCTTGCCAATTTTAAATAGCATTATACTTATTGATAGGATTTGGCTTGTATTCGGAAGCTTGACTTAAGCAAACGAACATAGGTAAATCGATTTATCTTTCTACAAGGATTCAGAATATACATACGTTATAGGGTCAAAAGTATTATAGAACCAGCCACCGGAAGAACAACTGATTGAATCCTTTTTACTATGAGAAGTATAAGAAATTAAAAAAAAAAGCAATTTGCCAAAATGAAAAAAGGCTGATCTTAATTTTTTTAATAAGTTTTATGTAATTTATTATTTATTTTTTCTTGCAGAAACTCAAGCAAACACTCACAGGATGGATGGCAGACAAAACTCTCCATTAACATATTATTATGTTAAAAATTTTTTTTAGATTAAAACTTAATCTACTTATTTTCAAAATTGATTAATTTTAAATTTATTTATGGAAAAATTAATAAACAATTATAGAATCCTTGTAGTATCCTTATTTTAAAATTCATTATTAAAAATTATTTGAAAGAAAGTTGCAGAACTAATTCTTTTCACCGCTACAGCGATAAATTCAGCTTTAAAGTGAAATTAAATTGAACGTTTTATTTCTTTAGCAAATGTTAAGAGAATTAAAATTTATTTTATAGGTTTTAAACTATATACAACTATTTACTTTTTATCACTAGTGGTTTTACATGTTAGTATATAAAGCACGCTAAATCAAAAACCGTCACAACTTAAGATTAACAATTTTTAAGAGCGACTTCTTCCCTGCTTTTGAAAATATGGTCATATTCAGTTCGATAAATTTCAAATGTAAAAAAAACTGTCATCAAATAAATTTTAATGATATGTAAAAAGCAACTTTTGTAATCAGTAAAATATAACATCTGCGAACTGGCATATGAGACTTTATAATTTTAATGAGTTTTGACTTGTGATTGTTTTTGATTAAGAGAACGATATGACACATTTGTGATCTAATTTCACTTCCAAACGTAATCAATCAATATGAAATATTTAAATGATAACAATACAATTCAAACGAATATATAAAATAATTTTTATAAAAAAAAATTATATGTAATAAATCTGGCATAAGCAGCTTTTTCATTTTGACATAGATTTTATGCAATTTTCAATAAATCCTTAGCTTAATTAAAACTTATAAATCTCATAATTTAATTTTACTTAGTTTAAGTATTGAAGTACTTCTTTTACTAATTAAAAATGTAAAATATACATCTAAGAATCAATACAATACTTAAGTGTATTTTGCAAAAATATTTTTGGTAATTCATCAAATTCTAATGTAATCTTTTTCTAAATAAATAAATAAGTGTGAAAATAAATTTTTATCATCAAATAGACTTACAATATAAAATTATGATAAAACATTATAATAATACTGAAAATAATAATAAATTATCTAAAATAATATTTTTTAATCACTTCTCTTCTTATTTTATAAATATGTCTAAAATGCTATACAACTAAAGGTATTTAACCTTTAAGATTATTATGTAAATCTTTTTTCAATTTAACTTTACCCTAAAACGGTAATTTTCACGATTAAAAATTTAAAAAAATAAATTTGTTTATTTTCAATATGTGCTTAGAAATGTTTATTATAGTTTGCACAAACAGCTTCCCTATGACTTCACCCGCTTTCGAAAACTTTATTTTTAAAAACGTTCAGACGTACATGGCTATTTCAAAGGGTATAAAAAATAAAACAAGAAAAATTGATTTAAATTTTAACCGCTGATTAGTAGAGCTTTTCGGCAGCGGCTTGCCTTGATATAAAAAAATGGTTAAGCGGCTAGCCGCCAGTCCCGCCGTTACGGCTTGTTTTTTATGATGCTTAAGATGAAAAAATTGTTTTAGCTTTGTTGAAGTGCTGCAAAACAGCAATGATTATCAGTGTGACCGCTGAGAATTTTAAAAAAGTGGCACAAATAGTCGCTTTTGGAATAAAAAGTTGCACTCTTTTTTAAAGCCCTTATTCAACTTTTTATTAATGTTTTTACAACTAATAAAAACAAAAACAGATCAATAATTCAACAACACAAAAAAACTTGATCAAAATAAATTAAAAATAAGAAATGTATCAAAAAGAAAACATTCATTAAAAACGAATTTTTGTACGAAGACACATAAAAAGTAATAAATTCGAAATTGCAAAAAAAAAATTTAATTTTTATATAGTTTTAATATTATGAAAAATCGAATGCACTGTTCTTTAAATATCGGAATATCGTTTTTTAAATTTGGTTGAAACAAGGACAGACAGACAACTAGTCTAAGTAAAAAACATATAGCACATTTAAACTACCCACTGGTTTTTTATCTTTAGGAATGTAATGTAATAATACACAAGTTCATATTTGTAATTTTGTTCATATTATTTGAAAATTCGTTTCTGTTGTTGTGTTTTAGTTCATCACCTGGAATACAGTCTTCTAGTTCAGTATTTAATAAATGTAAAGCTGACAGCCTTGAATTACAGGTCTTAACTTTTAATTTATTTGCCAATTTATTTTTAATCAGCCCTGACTTAGGAAAAATTCTTTCAGCGCATGCGCTGCTGTGGGGTAATAAAAAAATATACGCAACTATTTTATATAAATTTGGTCACAATGGCTTATTTAAATCATTTTTTAAACGACACACTGTATGCCAAAAGCTTTCAGCATGTTTAATTTAAAAAAAAAACTATGGACTGCGATATTTGGGAATAACACAAATGTCCACATATGCAAGGTATGTGTTTATGTATGCGCAAATGCTAGAATTTGTTAAACTTTCGTAACAAAAAAGGGGCAAAAGTTGCAAAATAGTGTCAGCATAAAAAAGTCGCACAAAAAGTCGCAGGCCCTTGAAAAGGTTGCAAAATGCAACTTTAGTCGACGAGCGGTCACTCTGATGATTATGCCAACAAAAATAAAGGAAAAATTGGATCGAGAGAGAATAGTGGATCGTATGAGAGACCTAACAGTTTAACAATTTATCATTTAAGAGATTTTATTGATATTTCAATTCTACGAGCGAAAGCCTTAAAAGATCGATACTCTAGATTTTATCCTATCAAATATATATTTTAATGTGTTTGTATAGATTAAATTTTTAAATAAATTTAATATTATACCCCAAAATAATTTAAAAATGTACAAAAATTTAAAAATAAAAAGCAAAGCTTATTAACAAGTTCATAAAAATCATCTGAAAATTACATGTCGAGCAATTTTATTTACACCGCTTATCTTCCACCCTTCATCGTAAAGGTCTGGAAATAAAAATTATGAAAATTATTTAATAAATATAAATCTTTCTAAATACAATTTGCGAGCCAAATCTAATATCAAGTAAAATTTTTATAAATAATGTTAAAGAACATATAAAATAAACTCTAAATTCACCCCAAATAATTTAAAAAATGTTCTAGGAAAAATTGCTGGGTGATGCACCTTAAGTTTCTGCCCATCCCCTCCTTTCTTGAAAAAAGTTTTAGCTACGCTTATGATTATAGCCAAATAATTTTGGAAGTTTGTTAATATTTTTTTAAACGATTAATGTATTATAAAAATGAAAAAAATGTAGCCAATGATCAACCCTAAAATTTTAATCGAGAAAGTTCATATTCTTATATTAAAAGACATATTAAAAAAACAAATATTTTTTTTTAAATTTTTTACAGTTCAATTAACGCTTATAATTAAATCAATTAAAAAAATTATCAATTATCAAAAAATTCATCAATTACTTCGAAAAAAACTGCTTTGCGGGGTAACGACCGTGGATTTTTCGGACACTCACTTTCTGCATCACTTTTAATCTGAAATCTATTTTAAAATAACTGTTAAAAACAATTCATTTTATATATTTGTTTTGCGCTTGTTTTTAAAATGATTTGCTGGGTTGTTTTGTTGTTTGTAGAACTTTTATGTGGCTTTATAGTGAAATCTAATGGATTTTCACTACAAAATCGCTAAGAGAAAATATATTTTTTTTAAATAAAATTTGATGTTTGAACCTTCAGCCAATAAATAATTTTAGTATAATTAGGCGTTTGCCAACAGTTTTTTTGTGCGCGGAACAGTCAAGTGTTCCAAAATTGTCAAGGCGGACGTAGATGGGTTAAGGCAATACGTTTGGAAGTAGAACAAGGAAAAGTGTGAATAATACCAGCAGCTTTAATTAAATCGCTAGGGCATGTCCTCGGTGCGAGATTCATTCGTAAGCTAAGTAATTCAATAACCATTATAAAGCAGTATTCAATGCATTAACAATATTTCTGGCTACTATAATAATGAAAACTTCCCATGCAGCTAGAAAAAAAAAACAATCTAGACATACATATGTATGTACATATGTATATATGTGTTGGCAAATAAATTTTACGTAAAAACGTCGCACACTGGTCCCGAAAAATTTTTTTATGGCATAAATTCAAAAAGCTTTGTTAGTTGGCATTAGCTATTTTTTTATTCACACGGCCCAATGTATTTGCATTTTATTTCCTTTTAAAATTTTTTTGAAAGCTTTTTTTAATTTTTAAACTGCACTATTGTTATTTTTTATAATCTTACTCTGCCCGGAGGAGTGCTGCCAATATAAAAGTATTTTTACTAATTAAAATTTTGAACATTTTATTTTATTTATTTCTAAAAAAAAAATTGATTTGGAACCAGTGTGCGCCAGTAACTTACTTGCATACTTGCTTCCTTTACATTCATACACACATGCTTGCAAATGTGCATATGTTTACCTTAATTATTGTATTTTTTTTATTTTCATGTATCTTAATCTAATTTGAATTGAATCGATATAAGTATTGATTATTTATAGAAACGCATTCTTTTATTTTGCTTAAATTTAACACGTGTTATCTTACTGTAATAAAATTAAACAACTTAACAAACTACACAAATATATGTATGTTGAACTTTATCTACTGCTATTTAGAAACTATTTTGAGTTTTGTTAATTATTTGTTAATACTAGAGTGGTAGTACATATTACTCATTCCTTTATTCGCACTCAACTTACACTCCATCAATTAATATAATTGTTGAGTCTTATTGGAATATACCTACACGCTTAAAAGGGTTTGATTTGGGCAGTGATTTTTTTTAAACTAAAAACAGTGGGAAAAGAGACAGCGTGTATTAAGGTTATTACAGAAATTATAACAAAAAAAGCAAACAGAGAGTTGTGTATCTACACATGAGCCGCGATTAACGGCGGGGGTGTCCTTTTGCATAGGAAGAATGCTTTTTAAAAACTGAATTGTTCAACCGTTATGCAACCTTATAAATTGCATCCAAACAAAATTTGAAAAATAAATTTAAAAAAATTCAAGAAAGTTTACAAAATTATAAAAAATAAATTATAAGCCTTAATTTTGAAAGGTACCTTAAACAGCGTACATAAATTTGTATACCCACAGCACATACGTCGTAGGGGTATTATGGATTCGCGCAGATATTATTAACGCCAAATAAAAATGGACGGATACCATCTTCAAATATACCGATCGATTTAGAATTACTGACTTGATCTAAGCAGATCCGCCCGTCCGATTAATTGTAAACATATTTTTATAATCAAAATACATAACACAACAACGCAACTCCGTTGTGACAGGTGTGACAATTTTTCTCACGTTTTTCAACTCAAACAATGCAAAATTTTTGTTTCAGAAAAGCTATGTTTTTAAGCGGCTAATAGTAAGTAGACACTGTAGATCACAATTTGTAGTCACAGTTATCACCTCAAAACTGCAAAAGATGTGAGTTTACAAATTGGAATTTAAGAGAATTTTGATTTTCAGATCGAGTTGTGTAAAATACTCTTGAGAACGGGCTTAATCTTTTTGATGTTTACGTTAGTTAAAAGTGTTTTTAATCGTATTTGACGCACTGATTCTACAAAAAGATATTTTTTCTTAAGGAAAAGCCATTTATAAAATGTGGCGGGTGTGACATTATCATCAAAGCGTACAAAGGCTAATTGTTCAGTATAAGATCATATTTAACTTTTGCGAAAAATGTAAATAAAAATTAAAATAAAAAAAAAAAATTTTTCATATTTTAATCATTTTTCTTTCTTTTAGACGTAAATTCATCGATTTTTTTAAATAAAAAAAATTGATTTTCCCCGATTTGAGCTGCTTTACATGAAATTGACCAACTTTAACTTTAGAAATATTTCCATCAAATTAAGCGAAGATAAGTGTTTTCGCACTGGCACAAAGCCTACTGCTTGTGTTGGTTATTGGTCGATTATACAAATGTCCTTCCGAAACAGGCATTTTGGGGTATAACTCGTTCGAATATCACTCTGTCTTCACTCTGGTTTAATTCCAACTTTTCTTTACTTTTATACCTATATAGAGACTTAATTTTAGGTTTTAAGTTAAGCAGAGATATTGCACAAAGGCTTATATCCTTACAAAAACAAATTATTAATGCAGTACAAAAAGGATTTGGTGCTTAAATTCAAGCCACATATTGTCTGTCTGCACTACTTGTTGGCAACTTCTTGTTTAACGTATCTATGTGTATCCTTTCCCTTTTACACGTTTGACGTCACATTTAACTTAACAGCAACAATCAAATACAAATAGAAATTGTGAATTATTTTACCAATATTGGTAAAGCTATCGTGAATGCAGGCTAAAGCTAACAAGAAATCCAATAAAATACATTTGCATGCATAAACAACAATACGTACATACAAACACTCATACTTATAAAGCAGTGCAGCGTTGTAAAGTTCTTTTGTGGTGCCACGGAATTTATAAAAGGCTTGTGTTAGTAACTAAACTGTTTTAATACACCGGCTGGTTGTCTTTTGACTAGAAGCCCCCATAGTCGCTAGGACACATTGTTATTTTTGTTTGGAGTTTTCTTTTTGTTAAAGGTTTTAAGTAGTTTTTACTTTTCATATATGAAAGTGTTTTATTGAGTGAGTGTCTTCTTCTTTAAAATAACGTACAATCACAGTTAAATTTAGGTAAATAGGAAAATTGACAAATGTATAAGTGGCTTTCAAAAAGGATAAAAAAATAAAAATTAAAAATGTAAAGTGTTTTTTTAATAATTAAAGACGGTATAATTTAACGTGATTATTGTAATAGTTTTAATTATTTCAACATTATTTAAAATAAGTAAAAAAACTTAAAGGAAAAACAAATAGGGAAATAAGAAAATATTTTTTATAAACAATAGAATGCAAAGAATATGTTAAAAAGCGATATGTAAATGTGGCTGTGATGGTTGGTGTCCTTTCTGGCATTAAAAACGAAATGTTGTGCAATATGAATTAAGTGAATTTTATGAAAATTTACAAATATTTAAGTTGACAATGAATAGAACTTACGAAAAAAATTTAGTTTGGACAACAGCTAATGGATCAATGGAAGAAAATCGCGGTCGACCAAATACAGCGGGTGAGTAATTTTTAGGCATAAATGAGTTTAATTAAAAATTCTTGGTAAATTTCAAAATTTTGCAAATATTTTAAAACTTCATTAGGCAGAAAGAAGCCGAATTTTTAACCAAAATGCTTCAGGCTCTTTATATGTAAAAACAACTAAGAGCGCTATATTCGGCTGTGCCGAATCATATATACACTTCTCAGCGTGTGGGGGCTTTAACCCTAATTTTTTCAAATTTTGCAAGAAAACCCCCATAGGGGGAGGAGATAGGAGGAAAGTATGTTCTATGAAAATGTTTGCAGGATAATATAAGTTGGGGCTATTTCTACGTTTGACTTATCCACGGGCAACCTGGAAGCTGTAGTTGGGGATTTATAACAAGTTTCCAAACTTTGTATGGCAACCCTCTAAGGTGATCGAGTTAAGGGTAGGTATGTTCTAGGAATATGTTGGAGACGGGATATTATGGGGGTCGGTTGCACACTCTATTTCTCTAAGACCGGCTCTGAAGAAGTTTTGGGCGTTTTCACATAGTTTTTAAAAATCTTGTATGGCAAACTCCTTAGCAGATGAAGATATGGAGTAAGAGTAAAAGTGATTTATAAGCCTGGTAAAAATCCTTCTAAGCTAGAGTCTTCCAATACTATACGTTTGTTACCAACTATGCTGAAATTGTTTCAAAAACTGCTAAAAAAAACAAGCTGCCCCTGATTTTCAATGACAACAACTGCATCCCAAATCACCACTGGTACAGATCATAAGAAAAGCCTTTGAGGAAAAGAAGTTCTGCTTCGTGCTTTTCATCGATGTCTCTCAAGCTTTCGATGAAGTGTGGCTTGAAGGCCTGTTAAACAAACTAAAGCTGAACCTTACAGCTAATATTTTTAACATGTTTGAAAAGTCAGTTATGTACTTTGTCGACAAATAATGATCAAAAAGCGTAACCATCTAAGTTGTATTCAACAAATAAGGGCTGGTGTACTTCAAGGTAATATACTAGGTCCAATTCTGTGCTTGCTTTACACAGCAGATATGCCAACCAACAATTTAAAACACTTCGACATTTGCTGATGATACCGCGTTTCTCAGTATTAATAAAGATCCTAAGGAGGCCTCGAACCATTTGTAACATTAGGTAACCTAAGTAGAGGAATGGGCAAGGTTATGGGGAATAAAAATAAATAAGCATAAATGTACCCACGAAACTTTTACTTTACGTTATGGAACGCGTTCCCAATCCTTTTTAACAACCACATGGTGCTTCAACGATTTGAGGCGATATATCTTGGCATTCACCTGGATCGCCGCCTTACATGGAAGTCACATTTAGATGCAAAGTTGGCACAAATTTAACCCAAAATCACAAAAATGCATTGGCTGATTGCTTAAAACTCTGTGCTACGTTTTGATTGTAAACTTCTACTCTACAGCTCAATTTTGAAACCAATTTGGTGCTACGGGATACAATAATGGGGCACTACATCTGCCTTCAACATAGAGAAAATTAAGCGGCGTCAGAACAAAATTCTATGAATGATAACTGGTGCTCGTTGGTATATTTAAATCCGCAACATCCACCAGGATCTACAAGTTCCATTGGAAAAATGCGATAGTCTAAACTATGTAGACAATATACACGTGCACAAATAGAACAAATAAGTATTACAAAAACAGATATATCTTGTACATCCATGTACATACCAGTTCTTTTTGGTGTAAGTGTGTGAATAAGTGTAAATGATATTGTATGGTTTTGCTTTTGCGCACTTACTCTACTCTTATAAACAAATATTGTTGTTTATGGTTTTGCATTGAGTGTGGAATGTATTTGTTTTTTTTGTGCTGAATAACAATGGTATAATAAATATTTTCTTATTACTGTTGATACAACAAATACACAAGATCGTTTATATAAAAGGTTGTGAATGAAACAAAAATTTGATTTTTAAAGTTTATTGTAGCTATAGTGTTTAAAAATGAATAAAATAAATTTAAAAAAAGCATTTTTTTATCTCAAGCTCAAAAATTAAGATAAAATAATAAATATTTATTTTGTATTTTTTAATAATTTAAATTTTAATTTTAAATTTGACTTAAATGTATATAGTTACGATGCAGTTTTAATTTTTTTTAGCTAAATTTGTTTAATTTATTTAAAGAAAATTTAAAAAATAGAAAAACTGGCTCATGTAGCCAGAATAAGAAAACACACCAAAAGTACATATGGTTAAACATCATTATATGTATGTAACTGTTTCAACGAAACATAGAAAAACAAATTTGTTGCTCTTGCTCTTATTTTACCAAACCACACCATATTTAGTTAGAGAGCACACCAATACCAACTTATAACAAAAACACAAAGCTACTTATCAATACACACTAAAAGCTGAAAAACACACAAACTGGTTGTTAAAGATATAACTTTGCAAGAGTTTAGTAGACAAGTATTTAAATAAGCTGGAAATTTAACCAAATGCGCTCGTTTGAAACATCTTCCAGCATAGTGGACACACTCATCTGAAAAGAAGCGATACTATTGCGCTTAGATCAAACCATTGAAATTAATTAAGTATATTATGAGAAACTAAATTTTAATCTAGCACTGTCTGGACTAATATCAGTAAAATAGTTTTAAGATTTAAACAGGTTCTCAATATTTAATAAGTTACAAGGTAATAAACTCTTCATAACGAAATCTTTACACACAAAAAATTATCTAAGAAAACTTTACTTAAATCAAGCCATAGCGGTGTCAAAAGTACAGTGAGTACGGTTTTTCTTAAATCAAGTACGTAAGTTCTTACTTCAAGTAAAATTTTTCAAGTACGAATTTCTTACTTTTAGCCACAATTAAGCCAAAAAAGGATTGATTTAAGTTCGGAACCGTACTTGATGTAAGCCAAAAAAGGATTGATTTAAGCCGTACACTGGATTAATTCGAAAGTGAAATATCATTTTTTTTGACTTATGGAGCTTTATTAAAGAAGAAGAATTTTTTTATATTTTATTTTTATTTTAAAATTAATTTATAATTTAAAAATTTCATTTTTCGTACTTACCGAAGCTGAGATTCGAACCAGGGATTTCTGCACTGCAGTACAAGCGCGCTACCTCTAGGCCACCGAGACACTTTGTTTTCAAATGTTAAATAATATATTAAAACAACAAGCTTTTTTCTGCTTGATTTATTGAAGCAATCCGAATAGGCTTGATTTAAGAATATGTAAGTAAGGATCGTACTTAAAAATTTCAAGAAAGATTTTGGATAAATTCAAGAATAAAATTCTTGATTTTAGAAAGCGAGTTTTCTTTCTGTGTACCTATTTCCAAAGCCGCCTGTTCTAACTAACATAACCTTAAAGAGAATAATGACCTTTTGGTAAAGGCTTTATTAATTACATTTGTATGTTTATATATAAAATAGGATTATGAAATAAAACTTATGCAATGATTTCCTTTTAAAAACCTTGAATTTTTATAAAAATTTTCAGTTAAGAATTGGTAACTAGTTATTTCATTGATTTTTGTAAGCACATTTGTAAGTAAAGGTCTTTAATTTCGGAACATATTAAAGAAAAATAAATAGTTATTTGGCATAGAAGTAAGTAGTATTAATTCATCTCCAGTATTACTTGTTAACTTACTCAGTAAGCAAAGGTTTTGCTGGGTATTTTAATTGCAATGCCCCCATTTTGGCCGGGTACCCCGTTACCAAAAGCTGTGTTTTATTGAAATTTTTGCATTGTAATTTATTAAAGCTATAATATAGATCGCCTTTAAACTTAATTTTATTCGTAATAAATAAAAAATTCATAAATTTATTCAGATCATATGAAATTGGGAGTTGAATTTAAGCTTAAATTCGCAAAGAGTAAATTGGTTTCACCACTGCCGTATACGTATACGTAAATAGAATTTTAATAAATTATTTAAAGTTTATTTTAGAATGTACATAAAAGAGCAACTATTCCTTGTGTCATTATTATCACTATAATTTTTTATTACACGACATTTTAAGCACTGGAGCAAATTGTTATAAATATTACAGAGAAAATGTTATTAGACAAAGGATAATAATGTTACATAAACACATATATTACATACATACTTACCAATATGTTTGAATAACTTTTTTTTAATACCTTTAACTTGTTATAGTTGTATTTTATGTTTTTAAATAATTGGTTTAACTGAAACACGCAAATTGTCATATACCTAATGAGTTAAAGCAAAAAGTACAATGAACTTTAAAATACTTTAGTTAATGCGTTTTTTTTTTATATATTTATTTGTGCATAAATGTCTGTGTGTCTTCAATTTTTTTTTGTCAACAAATTTTCTGGAAAAGTTTGTAAGTACATACACATGTAAGTATGTACATATGTATTGTGGTGGGATAGCACCTACAAGTTTTTCGTAGGTGACAAATGCTCATGCTCACTCATAAGCTTCGGAATATAATTATTAACAATTTTATAGAATTTACAAAAAATTCTTAATAGTTTTTCTCGTTTTACATACAGAAATATTCGCCATATTCCTTTTATGTAAATATACATACATACTCATATACAGGGTGTCTGGGTGCAAATTTATATGTTTTTAAAAAAATTCCTTAAAAAAATATTAAACGGTGCGGCAGAAGGGTTGTGCCGTTGGAATTATCGATTGTGCAGATTTGTCAGTCACGTTGTCGCAGTGGTGGAATGAGCATTGCTAATTCGCTGTGAAGGTTTTTTTAAGAGTAACATTTCTTACGTAATTGCTTTTCGACAATTTTGTTCAAAATACGGTATTTGGCGAATACTTGATGGACCGAGTTGAAATTAAATTCGTTTGTGGGTGCACAGATTTCGCGCAACTGTTTCGGCTACGAATGTCCCACCGCCAGGGCCCAGTCGATTTTCAAGGACTCCCGAAAACATTGAACTGGTTGAAAGCAGTTTACGTTAAAATCCACGACTTTCAATTTGGAAAGAGCCGCTTTAATGGGACTTCCAAGGGCGACTATTTACGAAATTTTGAAAAAGGATCTGAAGTTCCATCTTTTTAAAATTAAAATTGCTTAAGAACTGAAAGAAAGAGATTTTTATTTGGGCAAAAATTTTTGTAAAACGTTGTTAGAGCGTTTTCGCACTGTAAATCCCATTTTTTTTAAGCGATGAGGCTCATCTTCCCCTAAACGTCCACATCGAAAATCCGCAACCCTTGATTGAAACATCAAAAACCATTGCATTGCCCCAGGGTAACTGTCTGGTGCGCCTTATTCACGCATGAGAAAATTTAATATTTTTTTTTAAATTCTCGAGGCCAGGCGACGAATGTCAATGGTAAAAATTATCAACACATTATAACGGAATTTTTTTTGCCAGACCTGCGAGCTCATCCATCGTACCCTTTACACACGCGGTTTCAACAGGATGGGGCGACTGCACACATAGCCAGAGCTTCGATGAATTTGCTTTGGGAAAATTTTCCCCAAAAACTGATCAGTCGCTTTGGGGACATCCTACGGCCACCAAGGTCGCCCGATCGTACTCCCATGGATTTCTTTTATAAGGCTGCCTTAAAGAGAGGGTTTGTAATGACAATTCCTAATTGCTTAAGGCTTTAAAGAAAAAATATTCGCCGATAAATCATCTCCGTTCAGGTTGGGTTTTGAATAGTTTGTTCCATGCGAGGGAAGAAATCTTGATAACTTTCTCTCTAAAAAAAGGATTTACATTTCCATTCTATCTTCAAATGCTTTTACTAAAATTTTGTGACAATTATTACGTTTTTTATTTAAATTTAAAAATGGAAATCTGCCACCAGACACCCTGTATTTGTACAAAAGTCAGTAAAAAGCTACAAGATATTTCTACACATAAATACACGTATGACAAAAGTGTTTAGCTTAATGGTATGTAGTTTAAACCACAGGTCACTAACCATACTTATCTAAAATAAACACAAAGTATAACATTGAGTGAAATACAAACAAATATTTAATGGCATTTCAACCATAATGACAGGACAGTGACACGTGGAAAATAATGCTTTATCAAGATGTTGATAAATTTGTTGTCAGCCAAAACTTCGACTGGGCAACAAAACAACCAATCAACAGATATAAAACTTTAATACACGCTTTCCAAACTGACAAGTTCTAAAATTGTGAGGGCAAATTAATTATTCTACTTTCTGTTTATTTTTTTTAAACACTCATGCATTTACAAATATTAAAAAATATAAAAAAAATTGAAGCATACTTTTAAGCGTTAGAAGCTTAATTTTTTTTAATAACTAAATAAATTTATTAGCCGATGATGCATGTTGAACTGTATAAAAGATTCTGTTTAGTAAAAAATTATTTAAGGAATCAATGAATGTTTATATTAGCTTTAATAATATCTTTAATTAAATTATATTACTACCCATATCCTTATGTTAAAAAGTTTTTTTTTTTAACACAAAAAGTGCCTTATCATGTAGAAATGGGCTCTAACCACCCATACAATTTGAAATAATTACTAAACCAAATGAAAAACGATTACACGTTTTTTCAATAAAAAATAAAAAAAGGTAGTCAGTTCTTGTAATCCATGATATTATTACCGGTAAAAAAGCAACAACGAAAAACATATTAAATAAAAAAAGCAACAGAAAAAGCTTATGACAACACAATTTTCCAACCAATAATTGTTATAAATTTTTAGACAATTTAAGCATACAATCAACGATTTCTGGTCGAATCTCCACAAGGGCAAACAATATCACAAGCGGCGACCATGTCAATTATAATAATAATGGAGCGACATCAACACCTGCACTGCATCACTATCCAAACAATAGTTTTATAGGAGTAGAATCCAGGTAAGTAGTGGAAAGATGAGTAAACATGTACTTCCATACTTGTAAATGTTTTCATATTTAATTGCATTTTAATCGTTTTGTGCTTATTTCTGTCACTGTGTGTATGTTACTGATAAGAGGAGCTTTTTATAAAGTTAACTTTTGAAATGTAGTTCTGTCAAACGCGAACTGTTAACAAAGCATGTGTACTTATGTATGTACAAAACGTGCAGTTAAATTAACTTTTATGTGGTATGACGGGCTTAATTAGGTTGCTTTTACTTTAGCCTAGTTGCGTATATATTCTTTTAATATCCTTTACATTAGTGATTAAGGTATATATAAGTTTGTTATTCCGTTTGTAATTTATTTAATATCCGTATGCGATCCCATAAAGAATATATTTTCTTGATCTTTATATACATAAAAAATGTTGATTCAGCGATGTCCGCCTGTCTGTTTGTCCAATAATCTTTTGAAATCTAGTTTCTGGAGCACCTTGATATTTCTCGGACCTGTTTGTGGAATTAAAATTTCATGTATACTTGCGAAAATTTTACTATTGGAATCCAGCATGATGGCACGATAACTGATTGAGATATAAGCCAAAGCTAAGACTATCTTTGTTTACTTCTATAAAATTTGACATAAATACCTCTACAACTGCCCCGTAGTTGCCCCTACATGGGTGCAATGTAAGACCGACTTTCATTAATTTTTTTTTACAAACCTTTTTTTGAAACATTCTTATACCCTATGCCTGCCCTCTAACAGGGCTGCCATATAAAGTTTAATTTAAAAAAAAAATTTTTTTTAATTGCTCCCAACGTTTCCAGGGTACTTCTACAAAGGTCAAAAATAAGACCGACCCCAATTCGTTTTGCCTTCCAAATATTTTTGTGGAACATTTTGTGGAAATTAAAAAAAATTTGGGTAAACCTCCTACAACTTCCCCGCAGTTGCCCTTAGAGCACTAAAATGTATCACAGGCTCCCAATAGTTTTCCTGAAACATGCTTCATCAGCTAAGGGGGTTGCCATACAAAATTTAAAAAAATTATGTAAAAATGTCCACAACTTCCTCAGAGTCGGCTTTAGAGAAATAAAGTGTACGACCGATCCCTATTAGTTTCTTTTCCCAAACATATTCCTAGAACATACTAACCCCCAATCTCTACGCCCTAAGGTGGTTGCCATAGAAAATATACAAAAATTATGTAAAAATGCTCACACTTTCTTCAGAGTCGGCCTTAGAGAAGATACCAATATGAAGGGAATATAAGGTTCGGCATAGCCTAATATAGCGCTCTTAATTGGTTTTTTTTAAATTTTGTTTCACAGACCAATTATTAAAGGCAAAAAGAGTGCACTTTATATTTTTTTGCTTTTTGCAATAAAGACACCAATGTTATCCAAGTTTCGATCGATAGCTCTCGAAAAAAATCAGTATTTTTTACAAATACTTCTTTCAAATTTCCCACCCTAAGCGGTTAAAATTATAAATTGATACTTTTTAGGTACTTCTGGCGTTAGATAGTCCTAAAAAAAATATAAACACGTTTATTATACTTTTTTGATATTTTATTCCTTTATGGGCACTATGGCACTTTTGGGTACTTTTTGGAGTATTGAGCTAAAAAAGAAATGAATATGAATCAACATTCAGGCCAGAAGTCAACTAAGTAGGCAAAAAGTACTTTTCCCTTTTTCTTTGGATTCTTTAGTCCATAAATTTGAAATTCGCGACTTTTGACCCAGATTGAGTTCGAAAGTCAGCAAAGTGTACAAAAAGTACTTTTTCATATATTTGGTACTTTTTTGAAGAAGAACTTCTTTCAAGGTTTTAGTACGTTTTTGATATATGGAGACTACAACTTTACAAAGAAAAAATAAAGGCCATTTACCTAGGCTTAGGTCGGAAGTCAGCAGAGTACTTTTTTCATTTTTGGAGATAACGAATCTTGATATATAAAAGTAGGGATTAATATCCCAGATAACCATTTTTTGAGATTGTGGTCCTAAATATATATAAATTAGAGGTCTGTTGAACCGAACTGAGGACAGAAGTCATCTAAGCGTGGTTACCGCTGGAATGAAATTTGGCTTGAATAATTTTCATATAAGTGCACAAAATTTCCCATTCTCTTATTCGTGACAGTATTGCAACGTAATTTAGTTTAGAATTGCAAAGTGTCAACGTCAGTCATATGATAAAGATGCGGAGATAATTAAAAAAAATTAAAATAAGAACCTCAACGTTACGTATACATTGAAGGGTTTTTGAAAACAAAAGGAAGTAAAGATTCGAAACAATCTTACTAATTTTTGGTTAAATAGCTTTAAATATATATATTTAAAAAAAAGCTATTGATCTCTTTTAATCTTATCATTTTCAGATTTCGTCGAAAATATTTCAACAAGACTTTATTCATTTTGCTCATAGTATTGATAATCATATTGTTAATAGCCATTATAATTTTAAGCATTTTGTTAGGTAAGTACTAACACTACAGCTATCAAGTTGAATTTCAAAAATAATTTAAATTTTATTTGAATAGAAAAAAGCTCTATCAGTACAATTTGTCGCTCAAACGAGTGTGTACGGACGGCAGCAAGCCTTATTTATTCTATGGACCAAGAGACTGATCCTTGCGAGGACTTTTATCAATTTACCTGTGGCCGCTGGTCTAACAATCATCCACGACCTGATTCACATACATCAAATGATTGGTTTCGTGAACAGCAGACAAAAATAATCCGCTATTTGCGTCAGTTTTTAAGGCAAAATGTAAGCGACAACGAACCAGAAGCAGTTTCTAAAACAAAGTTGATGTATAAGGCCTGCATGGATACAGAAACTTTAGAAAAAAGAGGAATGGAACCTTTAGTGCATTTTTTAATTAAATTCAATTTACCAATAATACCAAGTGGCCTAAATTTAACATTAAAACCAGAGACTGCTAGGAAATACAATCAAAGTAAAGACTTCAATTGGTTAGAGTCAATTGTTTTTATAAAGAAATTCTTGTCCATGGACACAATTATTGGTTTTGATATATTTCCGGATCCTTTGAATTTAAGTATTAATCGCATAGCTCTGGGAACACCAGAAACAGATACAGCACTGCCCTTGTAAGTAACAACCTCGATTATATCTTTAATTCTCTTCTTAATTGTTTAAAAAAATCTTCATTTAGTAACAATGATGACGTTCAAAAAATTTTTCACAAAGTTCGCAAAAAAAATTTATTTGACGAAGGAAATATTGACGATGAGGATGATATTGATGATCGCGAGGATGATGAGGAGGAAGCCGCTAAGCAAACCTCTTCTGGCCTTAAATCTTACACTTCGTATATTAAAAAGGTTTTGGAAACTTATCTTTTGTATTTGGATCCCAATGCCAATCTAGAAGACTTAAAAGATAATATAAGGGAAATGACTATAAATGCTGTAAAGGTGGCGAGGAAAATTTCGTTGGTAAGTTAAGGATTTACTAGATTTAAAAAAACTTGGCTTTTGAACATTGGGGATGACCAGGCTGTTTGTCTGTCTGCTGATTTCTCGAAGAATAATTTCTTTTGAAGCCACAAGAGATTTCAGGCTGTCATTATAAACTCTCTCTTTGTGGTAGCCCCATAAAAAATCCATATGAGTTAGTTTGGGTGATCTCGGTGGCCATGGGATGTCCCCAAAGCTACTGATCAGTTTTTGGGGGAAATTTTCCCGAAGCAAATTCACCTAATTTCTGGCTGTATAAGCCCCATCTTGTTAAAACCACGTGTGTGAAGAGTTCAATGAATGAGCTCGCAGGCTAAGCCACAATAATTCTGTAATCATGCGTCGACAATTATCCTTGTTGACATTCGCCCCCTGTCTTCAAGAGTTTGGGGCAATGCTATGGTCTGTGAGGTTTAAATTAAGGGCTGCGCGTTTTTGAATACCAGTGGCGGAGGTTGTAATCGTTGACGTGGTCGCTCCAAAAAATTAGATTTACAGTGCGAAAACGCTTCGACATCGTTTTACGAAAATTTTTACGCAATTCACAGTCGCTTGCTTTCAGTTCTAAAACAATTTAAATTTTAAAAAGATGGAATTTCTGATTTTTTTTTTAAATTTCATTAATAATCACCCTTCAAGGTCACAGTCAGGCTGCTCTTTTCCGTATTGAAAGTCACGGATTTAAGCGTAAGCTGCTCCCAAGCAGTTAAATGTTTTCGGGCGTGCCTGAATATCGACTGGGCCCTGACCGTGAGACCTTACTGCCGAAGCAGTTACACGGAATCTCTGCACCCACGGACGGAATAAATTAACACTCGGTCCATCACGTATTTGCCGAATACCAAACTTTGAACAAAATTGTCGACGATCAATTACGTTAGAATCATTACTCTTAGAAAATCTCCCCCTGACAATTGCGCGATGCCCTCTTGACCACTGCGATATCGTGCATGGCGAATCCGCACAGTCGACAGATCCAGGGGTGTCACTCTTCATTCACACCGTTTACGACTTTTGGAAATAATCGTACAATTTTAGCTGCAGGGATACATATATACAGGAAGCATCCCAGCTGGCCAAGGGCTGTTCAATGGTGATAAATTTAAGCTCCTTAACGAATTGACTGCATGATTATTTGGCGATTAAAAATAACAAACATATTAATAGTGTTTTTTGGTATTGTTTAAAAGAAGGACAAAAAAGACCCATAATTTGAGGAGTTATAGGGTTAATCAATTCTACAAAAGTGTTCTCCGTAATATTTTACATAAACTTGCTGAAAGATTTTATAACTTAAATGAAGAAATCACATGGTTTATTATGCCGCATAACAATAAATGTGTCAGAGCTGGAAAACTTTGACCCTTCCTCAAATGAAATTTAGATGTAAACTTTTAAAACGTCGATACAAGTGTTTTTTTCTTTTCTCTATCAAACTTTATAGGTCGGGCCTTGTAATATTTTAAAAAGTTTGATTTTGTTGTACAGTGTTATTTATGCAAACTTTAATATTTATGCCTATTTAAATGACACATAGTTTAATTTAAAGTGGGTGCTACATCTCCTGCTTCAAGTTTCGCTTTTTTTGGTTCGTAGCCTAAGCCATATAGCAGATTTCATTCAAAAAATTATAGGTTCATAGTTTAGATTGCATGAACAAATACATACATGCCATTAAATGTATTCAGTTGTTTGGAAGGTGCCACGCCCCTTTATCCCAATCAAGTTTACAAAAATCCATAAATGAAAACAGTACTATACTTGACTTTCGGATTTTAGGCCTTGTTCCTTAGTTTAGTCTTTTCCTGGCCTGGATAACACCTTGCAGATAAAACCACCTTCTTTTTAAGTTTTCAAAAAAACCTTTAAAAGGTATAATTGATATCTGCCATGAAATTACATGTTTAAGTTTCTCTTTTTCGTGTGCCTTAAACTATAATTCAAATAAGAACTTGTAAAGGTTTTTTAAATTGTATGATTACTTTACTCAAGTACCTAATGGAAATTAAATTTACTGATTTGACTTTTTTTAATATTTCCCTTTTTGCAGCTAAAAGATCTGGCAGAAAACTCTACGAAATCTTCAAAAAATCCTATTGAAGATGTTATTTACATTTCTGTGAAGGATTTGCAAAATCAAACCGACAAGTTTATTTCACCTAAAACTCTTATCATCTGGGAGGATTATTTGCAGTTAATGATGGATGATACAGCAAATGTCAAAAACAGTACTGGTGGTAAATTTAACACAACCGATCTGCAGATTGTCACCAGCGATGCTGACATTTTGTACCTACAAACAGTTGTCGAATATTTACTGGACTTGTCACAGTTACACCTTGAATCGTATTTGTGGCTTAATGTAGTGGAAGAGTTAATCATTCATACCACAAGTGAAATGCGTCTGCTACATGCCGAATATATGCGCCTTGTTGTTGGCACCGAGGGCAGTGCATCACGACCAATGTATTGTGCTCATGGCGTTAACAGTCTAATGGGCATTGCCCTTTCGTACGCATTGGCAGATGATAACTTCACTCGCCACAAATTGCCAAACGTTCAACGTATGCTTGAAGATATACGACAAGCGTTTAACAATTTGGTGCGATCTACTACGTGGATGGATGGGCCAACGAAATACGAGACTTTACAAAAGTCTGCGAAAATGAAAAATTTCATTGGCTATCCCGAATGGATAACTAACGCTACCGTTTTAGACAATCATTATGAGGGCGTAAAGGTCAATGCATCCACATATTTAGAGAATATGATCGGAGTTTTACATTGGAAAATGCAGTTAAAGTTAGATGAACTGAATTTGCCGGCACCATTTGGATGGGCCACTTCGCCTAGTAATGTCAATGCGTTTCACACATTTCAGGCGAATTCTATAAGTGAGTATACATAACCTGCCTGTTCTTACAAATAATAAATGTTTTTTTTTTTACTTTCAAACAATATTGCTTTTAGCATTATTGTTTAAAAGTAAAATATTTTATTTAGTTGAGGCTTTTTTTGCTCTTTTCCGACAAGGAATCAAGCCAAAAAATTCGTGGCCCCCATCCCCGTCAAAATCACCTGAAAGTCTAATTATCATGCGGCTTACATATGTTATTGTTCCTGCCAAAAATTTATTTCAGCCGACTACTAATAAGGTCTACTTCAAGCGTCAGAAAAGGAGCCAGACTATTGTCTACTTATGGCTTAGATTTACTTGGGCTACTAATGGAATGTTTGTCCTGTTTTTTTACTGAAAGTATTCACGACTGATTAGGAAACAACTGATGTATCCTGCGAAACTACAAATACAGTTCACATTAGTTAAACTCATTTCGTTATAGACAACCACCAGTCAATGCTAGGATATGTTAGGCTAGGTTAAAAGTTTAAGGCCTCAAGTTCCGCAGGATATTTATTTAAGCCAGTGAGTGGCCAGTTGTGCATTTTTAGAAAAAAAAAAAAAAGAAGAATTTCAGAGCAAGTGACCCACAACTGTAAAGAGATCAGACGTAACATATTAGGCCCCGGCCTGCGCAAAAGCCGAACAGTGACACAGAAATTGCTCCATAATTTCAGTGCCTTACCTGTATGCCTTGCACTCGCTGTTCTCCATTGTTTCAATTCGACAGAAGCTCGTTAGTTTGAGCGATCCGTTCTCATAGTCATTGTTTTGCTTAGTTCAGGCTTTCGAAGTTTCAGAATGCCCCTAGTCCTGACATCATTTTGGTCACCCCAGAAGATTCTCCCAACTGCCGTTGTTCCACAGCGTCATATGGACTTTCTCTCTTAATTAGACCTTTATCGTAGCAAAAAGCCTTGGGTTCACCAGGTCAATCCTCCGCTGTCTTAAAGCCTGTTTGCCAAACCATTCGATCCATCTCTGATGACCAGGCACCGGTATTACCGGTATTAAGCAAATCTGCGGGCAATCACCTTTTGGAATTGCAGCATTTTCCTAGATCTGCCTCTTCGCGAACATTGTCGTCCTAATAGACGCTTAGATATCTGTACAAATGCTCACATCTATTGGATTTTCATGTGTCCAAGGCCAAACGTACATTCGTTGATTGCCGGAATATTGACTTGTAGCACAGTTTTGTGGTCATTGAGGCGAAGGTACAAGGTGGGCCAAAAAAACCACCCTATTGGAAGATGCTCTTATTTGTGCAAATGGCGGCCAATGTCAAATCTGTTTTTACATTTGTTAACAAGACAAATCAGGAGTACAAGTGAACAAGGCATGGAGTGATATTCTCCCCAAGAACGAGGAATAATGGGGTATGATTTGGCGTAACAATTCGTCTCTGATGTTGGCGCAGCTCGAATTCCTTCGCCGATTCTCCTGTCGTCCGGCCATCAGCCGGTCGTCCCTAGGGCGAATTTTGGTCAAAATCCTATTCATGTTCCTGTAAGAAGTCCACTCCGTACATCGGCTGCAGCCTGTTGACTGCTAAATGCGTGTTACCTACGCCCAAACCATCCTCAATCTCGAGGCCGAAGGGGACAATTTTTCGACCAAAATCCTAATAAGTGATGAGGCTCTTTTCTCCCTCAGCGGATACGTAAACAAGCAAATCTGTCGCTTCTGAGGCACTGACAATCCACGAGTGATGCACGAGGAGCCATTACACCTGCTCAAAGTGACTGCATAAAGCGCTGTTTACGCTGGAGGAGTCATCGGGCCATTTTTTTTTAAGGAAGCCGCTGGTTAAACCACCACGCGCGCTATAGGGCCATTTGAGCTAAGTTTTTTCTGCCGCAATTGAACGAAATAGGACTGAAGGGCATGTGGTTACAACTGCGCGGAGCAACCGCACACGCAGCACGAGCCACAACCGATATTCTGAGGGCGGCGTTCACGGGTTGCACCATCTCTCTGTTTGATGATTTACGTGGCCCGCAAGACCGCCTTACTTAACCGTTTCAAACTTTTTTTGTGGGGTTGTTGAAGTCCCGTGCTTACGTGAAGTAACCGGAGACCCTGGAAGCCCTTAAGGACAACATTTGACAGGAGTGCGAGAATCTGCTGCCCAAGTAATGAAAAATGCCATAAAATGAGCCCGTAAAGCAATCTATTGTGACGGCGTCATTTGGCCGATATCATCTCATAGACTTGACCAATAAAATTCTTAGGGTTCAAACAAACATAATTAAAAAACGCCCGCCTTGTATATCTCGGTTTTCAGGTTTTCAACCAAAATGCTGAGACTCGTTTTCCCTTCTGTCCTAGATCCGTGGAAAAGGACGTCTCTTTGAGTATTTGCCATACATAACAATTTATTATGCCCGAAAATCAGCTGAGAAAAACATTTTTCTACTGAATATATGTCAGCAAAAATTTAAGACATTTTGTTCTTAAGGACGAATATTCGGTACAAAAAAATATTCTCCGTTGCCTTGCTGGTATTCTAGCATTAACTGTTTTGTACCATTTCCTAATAAAGATCGTAAATTACCCTAAATATTTAACATTTTTATTATTTTTATTTTGTAGCTATTCCGATTGCTATTTTGCAATATCCTTTTTACGAATTGGGTTTGGAGTAAGTAAATTTCAGAAATGTATTAAATAATTTATTGTTGCCACAGCTTTGATGTTTCTGCATCGCTTGCACATGCACATGCACCCACGAACACAAATATACAATGAATTATTTTTATCCCAGTTTTTGAATTCGTGGTAGTTGCCAAAAGGATATTGTTGCAGGAAAGTTTTAAAACACAAAACACTTATTAAGATTAACTTTCCTAATAACTGCAAGAAAATAAATAAAATTATTACTATGAAAGGTCTTTCAGACCAGAATCTGCAAAACTTACAGCGTCTATAACGACAGGATTCCTTCTTTATCTCGCAATCATTAGCATAACCCATATACGAGCCAGCATATTCACCACAGACAACATCTATTTCGGTACCACAGTCCAGATCGCATTCACAAGCAGACTGGGTAGTTAGATAAACAGCTGTTTAAGAAAGAAAAAATATTTTTAAAATGTTTTTAATTAACTGTATTAAACTTTTACTTGGTTTATTGGCGAGACGGCGCTGGTAGTTAAATTTTCTCATATCAGAATTATAAGGGAATAGATAACAATAGGTACCATCGGTGAAAAAAAATGATCTTGTATGTTCGTAAGTATTTTGAGATGAGCTTTGTACTTGTGATAGCTTAAGCATTAGACAGCAGCAGCTGGCAAAAATAACAAGTATTGCCTTAGAGCACAACATTCTAAAATAGATTGTTTTAAAAAGGTAATTAGTTTAAGCTTTTATAAGAAAACTACTCAAATACTCTGAATATATTAGTTTATAAAAAAATAAAAAAAATATTGAATATCTTTTGTCTTATACTTTCATTAAATTTATTAAAAGAAAAAACATAATAAAGTTATAGTCGATCTAGCCAGGCTCTGCTATGTACACTACACTAAATTTGTTTTTATCTTTAGTAAGAACCACTTCACGTACAAAAGGTTTGCAGCCTAAAAAACCCTCGTGAGTGTGTTTAACTTGCTTTTTAGGTAAAAGCCTGCGAAAGGTACAGTAATTATAAGTCAATCTTCATAAAACTGAATTGTCTCAATTCTATTACGAAAAGAGTTGTAGTTATATATTTCGAAAGCCCAACATTTTTATTGTATGGAAAAGCAAGAGCGTTACATACGGCGGGGTCGAATCTTATGCTATAAGCACAAAGACTACAGCAGGCAACATAACAACACGACTACAAATGCAGCTGGCTAGAATCGAAGCCAAGTAGTTAGCTACTTAAATATATTGAAGACGGCAGCTGCATACGTACAAGAGTGTTGAAAATTTCCATAAGTAAACAATTTTTTATTTGTTAAATAGTTATAAGACCGCAAGTGACTGTAGTAGTTTTTTTGTTATTGTACCAACAAAAAAGACATGTGATACCATTTATCTGGAAATGTGTAAATATTTTAATATAGAAAGTTTACTAAGACTAGTTTAAACACATTTAAGCACGTACCAGAGACTTACAACAAATACTCATGAAGTAAGTAGACTCGAATCATGTATCATTATTTGGTTGATCTATACGCATTCTTACTCATTGGAAAGACTTAAAACTCATACCCACTTTTAAGTTTAAAGTAGACATCTGCATGACTATATTCGTTTGATTGCCTATACACAACAAAAACAATATTCATTCAAACATTTTTCATTCTATGGGAGATAAATAAAGTTAAACCAGTAACAACACAAAAAAGAATGTATTGTGTGTTACACTCAATGATACAAGAAGAACACATTCATTTTACAGTTTTCGTTTTGAATGTGTATAAAACTCACTTGAAAATACAAAAACATAGCAAAGTCTCATTACAGTTAGACTTTTTATAAAAACATTCTGGTGTTTTTTTCGAGTTGATGAATGTTTTAACAACAACAATAACGACAAATTTGCAAGCACAAATGAATGCGCTCAATAATAATTTTTTACACCAATCATACAACAATATTTACACATTCTATTTAGTATTTATTTATATGAATGTATGGGTAATATTTTGTTTTCGGTTGGAGTTGTTTTTTATTTGCTTCGCTTGTGGGTTCATTCATTTCGTTTGTTTAACATTGACTGAAAAACACTATGTTGTTGAAAAATAAACGAATGTGTTCAAACGGATTTTGAGTGTAGTCACGCAGACGTCTAGTTTAAAGTGCTCATTCTACTCATTTTCAGCAGCACGTATGACTTGGTTGATTACTATCGTTGTTCTCTCAAGAAAATACCGAGTATGACTCGCATACTCATTATGAAGTTGTGTGTTTAAACTAGGCTTGCCAGGTTCCAATATAACATTTACCAAAATAATTAGGCAGAAAAAAAAACAAGAAAGAGGGCTGTGTTCGGCTGTGCCGAGTTTTGTATAGGTACCCTTCACGTTAGTCTTTTTGTTTACCCAGTAACCTGTTCTAGTTGTTGTTTTCTAACCGTAATTATTATAATTAATTGTGGTGGGCTTAAAGAACATAGGTATCATAATTTTTAAAACAGAACACTCACAACATTTGTAAATGGAATAAAAATGGTCACACAAACACACACAGTATGACTCTTAAAAAAACAGAAAAAAATAAACAACTATTTTTTTGCGTTTGAATTGTCAAACGTGTGCCAAAATAAACCACACACGTTCATTCATACCTACCGTCCAAGCAAACATACAGAAACTTAATGCGTATTTATGCACATCCATATGTATACTTAACAGTGTTGCCAGTTAGTTACATTTGTTACATTTTTTGTATGGATTTTGTTGTAAAAATACTAGGAAAATTGCAATATTTTTTCTATATCTAGATTCATGGAAAACCGATCTTGCTTATTTTAAAAAGAAATCATCTCAGGGATATTTCTGATAGTTTGACACCAATACCTGGTCCGTAGTGCTTAAACTGATGTCGGAAACTTGAATCAACAAACACACAGATGGACAGACGGACATGACTAAATCGTCATCCCTATTTAAAAGGATCCAAAATATATATACTTTATGGGGTCGCAAATGAATAATAAAAAAAATCACAAACGGAAAACCAAACTGATATATACCCTTATGACTACGTGAAGGGTAATATTACTGCTTTTTGACTTAATCGGGTATCTGGATATATCTTAATATCTAACTCTTCTTAATTTGTTTTAATTATTTGTATAAAACTAAAGAAACTTAAGGTTTTTCTTAGAATTTAAAATAACTCGTGTAGACTGTTTACTTAATAATGAACAAAACTAACAGATGTCAATAAAGTTTTGGAAAACACCGTTACCCAACAAAGCACTGTATAGCACGGTTGGTCAAAAAATAGATTTTGACTAAAAAAATTTGTCATAAAAATTGAAAAAAAGGATTTCAAAGCCCAATATATTCACTTTTAAAAATGAAGGTATTTGCTTTATTTCATCATGTGTTGTAGCTTTGTATAAAAATATGCAACGACCTAAGGCCTTGAAGTGAGAAGGCCTTAAAATCAGTTCACTTTGATTTTGAATATTGTTTGTCAGAAATTTATAAAATCTTAACTAAACACTAGCACTTTTTCCTATGCTTTTGTATTTTTTCTTTTACGAAGAGTAAGAGTAAGAGTAAGAGTTAAACTTTAATATTTTTAGGGCCCTTAATTATGGTTCCATTGGCACCATACTGGGGCATGAACTGACACATGGATTTGATGACAGCGGGCGAATGTTTGATAAAAATGGCAACATGGTACAGTGGTGGTCCAATGAAACGATTAATGAATACATTAATCGTACAGAATGTTTTATCGAACAATACAACCGTTATTACCTATCGGATATCAAAGAATATGTAAGTTTAACAATTTAAATAATTTAAGTAATAACATTAATCTAAATACATTTTTTTTTCTTTAGATCGATGGCGAATTAACTTTAGGCGAGAACATTGCCGACAATGGGGGCATGCGTGAAGCCTTTAATGCATATCGTTTGTATGTCAAAAAGAATGGCCGAGAAAAAATGAAACTTCCCGGCTTGGAACACTTTACCCATGATCAGTTGTTTTTTATATCATTTGGAAATCTTTGGTGTGAAAGTTATACACCGGTTGCTTCACGTTATGCCTTAGAGGATTCTCATTGTCCAGGAAAAATACGCCTGAAGGGCGTTCTTTCCAACTCTGAAGAATTTGCTAGTGCCTTTAACTGTAAACGAGGTACGGGTATGAATCCAAATACACCAAAGTGTCGCATTTGGTAGAAGTCTGTAAAACAAAAACTGCAACAAAATGATTCAAAATAATTTATTATTTATAAAAACATATGTTTAGGTAAACTTAAGAAATTTTAAAATAAAAAATATTTATTTGAAATAACTTTAAATAAGCTAAATCAAGTAAGAGCGCTTTATTCGGTTGCACCAAATATAATACATATATCATTCACAATGAAGGCGACATTAAAAATCACACTCTTGCCCCAACACGGGTGCAACGTAAGACCGACTCCTATTAATTTTTTCTCACGAATATTTTTGTGCAACATACTTAATTTCCGCTCCCTAACAGGGCTGTCATACAAAGTCTAATTTTTTTAAACTGCTGTCACAGCTTCCAGGGTGCTACTACAAAAGTCAAATATAACACCGACTCCACTTAGTATTTGCCCCAAAACATTTTTGAGAAACGAACTTACTTCCTATTTCCAGCCCCTAACAGGGTTGCCATACAAAATAGAAAAAAAATGGAGTAAAAACACCTACAACTTCCCCGAAGTCGCCCTTAGAGAAATAAAATGTATCACAGACACCCATTAGTTTTCCCTCCCAAACATATTACTCGAACATACTTACCCCCTATCACCATCACTTAAGGGGGTTGCCATACAAAATTTTCAAAAATGATGTAAAATCAGCCTTAAAGTGTACGACCGACACCCCATTAGTTTCTCCTCTCAAACATATTCCTACAGCATACTTACCCCCTATCTCCATCACATTAGGGGGCTCCCAAACAAAGTTTGGGAAATCGTAATAAATCCCCTCCTACAGCTTCCAGGGTGCCCGCTGATAGGTCAAATGTAGGACTGACCCAAATAATTTTTCCTTGCAAACATTTTCCTACAACATACTAACCTCCTATATTCACCTTCAAGGAGGTTGCCAGACAAAATTTAAAAAAATTAGGACAAAAGCCCCAACACCGACACCGACCTCTATTTAAAACTAGAAATATTTCATAAATAAAAAAATGGATAAAAATAAAAAAGGTTTGGGTTTCGAAAGGCCAATGTGAAGGGTATATAAGATTCGGCAAATTCGAATAAAGCGCTCTTACTTGTTGTTATTTTAAAACGAATTAACACTTAGAAAAATATCATAACGCGTTGGACAGTTCTCGAAAAATATGAATCCTAAGGGGGGGGGGGGGGGGCATTGAAGTAACTTAGTTTTGACAGTACTTTGTTAATTTTTAAACTTTTGAACCAAAGAATATAAAAACAAATTATACATATCTTGCATTTGTCAAATCTGCAAAAGGTATAAAAGTCAACTAGGTTGCCAAAAATACTTTTTTTTTAGTTTTTATAGTTTAACTATAAATTCTAGATTTAGATTGTAAATAAAAACATGCAAATTTAACTTTTTTATGATTATGATTCTTCTTCGCATTTTGTACTTCGTTTTACTATTTGTTACTATTGAAAGCTTCGCCGCTTACGGAATAATAAAAAAAACTAGATCTAAAGTCACAATATTCCGGATGTCAAACTCATAAATTAAATGAATTGGATGTCAAACTGTTCGAAAAGCACCGAAATCGACACCATCCGTTGTCAACAGTGAGCTAAGCACGTTTGTTCCCGATTTGACAACAGATGGTGTCAATTTTTGAAGAACGTCTGCTTCTTATCTAGACAACAACCATTCTTATTTAGGGAACGATTCGTTGTTATTTTGACAACAGCCGTTCTTATTTCGGCGACGCTTCATTTTTAACGTTTTGCAAAAAATTAACCCATTAGATACCAATCAGTTTAAAAACACATATGTATATTTTTTATTTATTAAATGTTTTAAAATAAATTTAATTTTTAACAACAAAGTTTATGCTGTAAATCGATGAAAACTGTTTAAAAGAATAGTGGTGTTATTTACGACGATGTCCATTAATATACAACTAGTAATTTCGACCATTTCCTTAAAAACTAATTTCTTATTTGTGTATTTTTGTTGAATAGTTTGAAAAGGTCTTCTAACTCTATAATAAATAACGAAAATGTACTATACACATATATTTAAATTTTTTTTTAATTTATAAATTACGAAAATAAAAATTGAAAAAAGTTTTATATACTTTCGTAAAATTTCAAAATTATAACTTAATATTTTTTAATATGTACAAAACTTTTAAATACTCTACGAAAAGTTTAGGTAAGATTAGGTAGAACATGCACCCGTTAAAGGAAAGGACACAGCTCACTTGGATCCGCTTTGTTCGGTCCCTTTGTGCTACCTGGCAAATGGATTTGATTAAAATGGAAGGAAAGAAGAAATTTAGAGAAGGATCAGAAAGAAAAAAAAAAAAAGAAAGAAGAATGAAAGAGACTTACCAGGGTTTCTGGTGGGAATCGAACCCACAACCCCCAGACTGGCAGACTCGTACACTACGAAAAAAATACACGAAAATATTTTTTTATATAAGTGTACAAATATATAATTAGAGACTATTAAACCACAGAAACGACAAAAATCTTCTAAATGGACGAAATGAACTTTTTTTATATTTTTTGTACTTTTTTGCATTTTTTTTAAAATCTGAGTCTAAGTTAAAGCTATTGGCCCAGGGAAAGAAAGACATTCTGCATTAATTTCTAGAGAAAATGTTTCTATTAAATATCCATAGTGCTTCTTTCTAATTATTTTTTGGGTTAAAAAAATAATTTAAACTCTGCTTTTGATGTAACTGGTTAATAGGATTTTTTCCCGGGAGTTCCCTTCCCGAAAATTCCCGGGAAATTGGTTAAATTTCAACGCCCACTTTCCCGGGAATTTTGTGCGGAAATCCGGGGATTTACAAAAACCTCTCACTTTAAGTATTTATGTATCATATTTACAATTGTTTTCTTTATCCTTAGTTTTGGTTTATAAAACATTATATAATATGAGAGATGTCTGTTCGAATTTTTAAATAATCCCTTAATAAGCCTATTATAATTACTATAAATAAGAGCGTAAATATGCAAAAAAATTGGATTTTTGCTTAACGAAGACTTCCCCGCTGATGTCATTCTACAGCGGTTGAAATTTACAGTCAAGCAGCTGCTATAACAAGTTTGATATTCGTACTTTTCAAATATATAATTTTGAACGAAATTTTTATTTTTTTTTCCTAATTCAACGGTTTAAACACAAAAAATAAATTTCAGAGGGCGAAGTTTTTGAATCCTCCTTGATATAACCTGGTTAAGTGTATCCTGGACTGAATTGTTAAGTTTTACTTTGATCTCTTTAATTTTCTTTTTTGGAATTCGTAAGTTTTTAAAATACATTTTTTCATTTTAAAATAAAAACAGTTTTTTATTAGTGCAATCTGTAATTTTTTTTTATTTAAAAAGTGGGATTACCGGTAAATTAGTTTTTGAATTCCCGTTTCCCGGGAAGCGAAAAAGTCAGGGAAATAAAAAACCTTAAAAGTAAAGTATGTGTATGTAAGCACGGATTTAAGTAGCCAATGGGTACGTACGCAAAAAACCAATAGATGGTTGTTGTAAAATAAAAAAATATCAATTACCTTTTCCAGCTTTATTTAACAGTTCACTGGTACGTTCAAAACAAGTAAGAGCGTTATATTCGACTGTGCCGAATCTTATTTACCCTTCACATTGACCTTTCGAAATCCCAAACTTTTTTTATTTTTATCCATTTTTTTTTTATTTATCAAATATTTATAATTTTTCAATAGGGTCCGGTGTCCTTTTTTAACGCTCCACTGGTCACGGGGAAGTTGTAGGGGTTTTTTTTCCTAATTTCTACAAATTTTTTATGGCATTTTCATTTAATTTTGGTAAATTTTGTATGGCAACCCCCTTAGGACGTGGTGATAGGGGGTAAGTATGTTCTAGGAATATATTTGGAAGATGAAACTAATAGGCGTCGGTCGTACACTTTATTGCTCTAAGGCCAACACTAAAGAAGTTGTGGGCATTTTTAAAATCAATTTTGTAAATTTTGTATGGCAACCCCCTTAAGGCGTGGAGATAGGGGGTAAGTATACTCTAGGAATACGGGGGTCTGAGATACATTTTTTTCCTCTAGGGGCGACTCCGGGGCAGTTGTAGCGGTTTTTACCTTATTTTTTTAAGTTTTGTATGGCAGCCAAGTTAGGGGCTGGAGATAGAGGGTAAGTATGTTCCACAAAAATGTTAAGATGGAAAAAATAACTCGGGTCGGTCTTGCATTTTACCTTTGTAGGAGAACCCTGGAAGCCGTAGGAGCGATTTTAAAAATGTTTATATTAAGTTTTGTATGGCAACCCTGTTATATGTATGAATACTAACACTAATAAAATTTACGTTTTGGGTGTGGTTAAATAATATTAACATGACTGATTCTGTTTTTTTTGTTGTTTTTTTATTATTACATACATAAGTATGTTTTTTGTTGTGGTTGTAGACTGAAAAAAAGGAGGTAGTCTTGGTTTTTTGCTTATATCTCGGTCATTTATCAAGCGATTCTGCTTAAATTCAATACCGATTTTCTCGTGACTGTCTTTGACAGTTTAATACTACTTACGGGTCTATGCGATATCGGGGGACTTCAGAAAGTTGATTTCAACCATAACACGGACAGACGGACAACGCTAAATCGGCTTCCCTATCTATAAGGATCCAGAATATATATACTTTTTGGGGTCCCAAATGGATAATAAAGAAATTACAAACGGAATGACAAACTTATATGTATATGCCCTTATCACTTATGTAAAGGGTATTAAAATTATAGATGCAAGTGTATCTGTTGCCAATTTATGTATATCTGAAACCTGTTTTAATATTGCTTAGCATACTAAAAACTCTTTTATCAGAAGGATTTGCCAAAGATTATGTTAATTAGTGTTAGAAAACAAAAGAAAAAAAAATAGAAAATAGGAAAAGTGATAGGAAGCATTTTTCAAGCTAAAGTTCGTTAAACTGTTAAACCGTTAAATTTTTTAATTTTACTTTTTAGCAAATAGTACAAAAAAGGTACAAAAATTGTACATTTTAAAATGATACAATTTATGTACAATAGTACAGAATGCGGCAGCACTGATATAAAAAGGAAATGGCAAGAGAGGCTTAAAATCTCTCCAAACTGCTGCCACATAGCAAAATTATTCACCATGTTCCATATTAAAATATAATCGAAAAAGTTTAACTTAGTCAATTTTTTTTTAAATCTATTTAGGGTCTTATTAAAAAAGTATATATACTTAAGATCATATTTTTATTTAAAAAACAAAAACCGTTTAATATCTTTTTATTTGCATTTAATTTAATGACGTTTAATACGAGGTTTCAAGGTTAAGTATGCTGGAGTAAATATCTACACCAAGCATGCCAAATTTGTCTTGCCTTACGGTTCAAATTCTATGGTAAATACACATAATATAAAAAAATATATGTATATAAAATTAAAAAAAAAAACAAAAATCAAATTGCAATAAATTTTATTGAACAAAACGTTTAGCGAGTTTTAAATATGCACTTACCTCGGCTAGTGTTGAAAAAAAAATTTCCGTATTTGAACGAGGCATAAAATGTGTTTTTAAACTTTTTTTGTTCATTTTTCAAAATACAACTACAACACAGTGCTTTTAACAGAAATCCAAATTTGAAGTATTTAAAAAAGTACCAAAAAAATTTGATTTATTGGGTGAAGTACGATTTGAATATTATAATTTTACACTTAAATGCCAAAGTTTATTCTTCCTAATAATACATAATAAAAATGTAACCGTTTCAATTCTGCTCAGTGCCACTTAAATTACCGAAATTTTGTAACATATAGAAATTATTCTACATGTTTTAGCTTTTGTCACGCCGTATTAGGGAAAAGTCGAGCGCAACAATGTTCGACCAGTGATATGACCAACGTCGTCAGGTGAGCCAACATTGCTTTGTAATACTTTTATGTTTGCTACAGAAATTTTCAGCCTACAAATTTGACCGGTAATGTAAGTATGTAACAGACAAGTCTACCAAAAATCTAAATTGATTCGTGCGGATATTTTAAAGATTTCTGTTAGAAATGTGTTGGAATTTTTACGTACGACATGTCTTTTAAGATTTTTGATGGATTTTTTTTAGGCATTTTTTTTTTGTTATTTGTATTCCCGTGTGCTTTTTTGTTGTTTAAGTTAGTGAGCTCGCTCTTTCTTTTTCCTCTTTTCTTATTTTGTGTTCAAGTATCTTTTTCTATTTGCAAACATAACGGACATTACCTTTATAAAACAAAGTAAACGTGGTGGTGCGATGTTAGCGCGCTTGATGCAAACTAAATTGTCTTACAAATAAATAAACAAAACAATTATTAAAAAATTATTTTAAATTAAAAAAAAGATGCACATAAATTTTTTAACATATTTTTTTATTAAAAAAATACCTAAAAAACAGCTTTAAATTAAAAAATAAATGTAAGTGAAAAACGTATTTTTTTAAATTCTCCCAGATTTCTGTTTGACTAATCGGCTACGAATTTTTCACCCTATGTCCTTCACTTATCTGTTTATCGTTCAGAAATTTAATAGGAAATGTTAAGAATTCTGCCAATTTAGCAGATGTTTCTGCTATCTATCCTACAAATGTCGGCCAATTTTGCAGGCTGGGAAAGCAGCCATACATTCTCATAAGTCAACTTTTCTTTTTGGGCACTGTTGGTCCCAAGTAAACTATTCTTTTATAGAGTAAAGAAAAAAAATTCTGTTACACCTACAACAGGAAAAACCCAAATGCGTAGGAATTCCCACAATAACGTATATTTTCTTACTGTGTAGAGTTATTTAAAATTCGTTGCAGGCGCATCAATCACTTTGACTTGTTATATTTGAATAAATATGTTTAACGCAAACAATAGAAAACAGTTGTTATTTGCAAAATTTTTTGGTTTGTCAATGCACTTATATACAAAATATATCAGATGACTTTATATAAAATACTCACTTCTGCCTTTTAAGATTTACTTTCAAATCAAATTAACCACTACGTAATCACGTCATTGAAAAATAATGTACGAAAAGGGACTTTTTCTTATTATCTTCGTATTTTGCTTAATGTCAAAGCAAACACAAGTCCAGGGCTCATCTGAAAATGTTTATGAATATACAAGAAGTTTTTATTTTACTGACGGTACTTACTGTTATTTGTTTCGTTTGAATTCGGATATGAGAAAATTTAACTACCAGCGTCGCCTCGCTGATAAGCCAGGTAACATTTAGTTTGTCTAAATAATAGATTAATTGAATATCAAATGACTCAAATGATTTCTTTTTTTTTAAGTTGTATATTCTACTACCAAAGCTGAATGTGAGTGTCCTCGTTATTGTGGAACTGAAGTAGATGTTGTATGTGGGGAGTTTAATGGTACATATTTTGGTTACGCTAATGAATGTGAAATGTATAGGAAAGCATGTCTCTATGGATATGGTGAGTTTTGCATTTAGTTCGCCAGAATGAAATTTAAAAAAAGGTGTAATTTAATTCTTCTTTTAATTTTTTACTTCCAGCTATCGTAAAAGTTGACTTAAGAAAATGTTTTGTATTATAACGACGAAAGAACATTAAATTGTCACTGTTCCTTTATTATATATTTTTATTGTATCCAATACTATATGTGAATGTAACTATGGGTAATGACAAAAGGATTAAACAACTGAAAAATCCTTAATTTTTACATGTTGAGAACCCAGGTTTTTCGTTTTTAAGGACGTCTTTTTAGTTTATTTTTCTTTAATTTATTAAACTGTATAAGTCTTTTCGCAATTACTTTTGTTTGTAAAGTATTTAATTTTTTTTAATTATTTTTTTTCTGGTGTAAACAGCTATTGAATGAATTTTAAGTAAAACTTTTTTATCATTAACGGCCTAATCCATAAAAGCTATTTTATGTTTGTTAATGGCTTATTTGAGAATTATTCAATAGAAATTTTAGAATTATTCAATAGAAATAACTGAACAAAAAGGCCTACATTTGGGAAAAAATTTTTATTGGGTAGGGGTAGGGGAAGGGGTTGCTTCCACTTAAATAAACAATTTTTATAAAATTTTCGATACTCTATGTCTCGGAAACTAATGCAGCTATCAACATCAGATGTTCTACGAGAAGTAATTGGACAATTTTGTAAAACAATAATTTGCATAAAGGCAAAGAGAGGGGAGCCTCCCATATATATGAAAAATTTGTATAAAATGTTTTATACGCTATATCTGGAAAAATTTAAATTCCAATGGACTTCGAATGTTCTACAAAAAGTAATGATCATATAATTCATAAGTTTTAGAAAAAAATATTGGAGAGGAGAAGTGGGACTAGAACCCACCATATAAATCTACATTTTTTGTTAAACTTTTAATACGAATAATGTGGCAACTTAAAACTTTTGACCTCAAATCTTCTACATTGTATTTAAATTGCTTTGAGTTTTCTATTGCAAAAACTAGGAAAGCCTTTAACTTAAAACCTGACACAAGCATTTTCGTTACAATACTTGCAGTCCGAAATAGTTCGGCTAGATCGGATGGCAAGGTGAATGAAAATACCAATGTGAAGGGTATATAAGATTCAGCAGAGCCGAATATGGCACTTTTACGTGTTTCTAATTGACTTTTTCCATACATAGTTTTATATCTCACCCCCAAGGCTGAATGCAAATGTCCTCAACATTGTGGATTTGATATAGACTACGTACATATGTGGTGCATATAATGGCTCGTTTGACCTATATGATAATGAATGTGAGCTGATTAGGAAAGCCTGTGTAAATGAAAGAATTTGCTATATATAAAAAACAGTCCCTTGAATTTCTTTTAAGCCTTTAACCATTGAAATAGTCTAAAAATGTGTAAAGATTTTAATTTGTCAGCCCCACTTTATATTTCTGGAAAATCTGTAATAAATTTTTAATAATTTGTGATTAAGGGTCCCATATAAAAAATTTTTTTTATAGGTTAGGTAACTTTATTGTGGATTAGGTTGAAAGGAAAAGTCCGGCAGAATATACACCTTTGGCCAGTGATCGGATTGCAAAGCAAATGAAAATCTGGGAAGAAGTTTACAGAAATTCGGTAATGCAAACGAATTCCTTCAACGACCCTCCAGGGTATTCTCGTCAATCTCCGAAACTGTCTCTGTTTTCCATTGCAACCTCTGGGAATTTTGCGCAACAAAGAGCTTCGGGTTCACTAGGCCAACCTCATGGTGTTTTCAGACTTAGCTATCTGTGCAGATATTTATATCCGTTGAATCTGTGAATGCCCTAAGCCCAAACAGACTTTTCGTGATTGCCCGCACCTCCGCTTTTAGTACAATATGATGGTCAGGGAGGCGAAAATAAATTTAAACCTCCTGGTATTCAACAAAGATGACCACTTGGGCACTTGTGCCAAATTTCCGACCAACCAAGACTGCCGATCTGCTATCAACGCAATGCAGTTAGCATTTACCTTAACTAGGGGCACTCGATTGGACAACTTCACTCTGTCTGTTATGTCTCAAAAATGAGTTGTTGAATAGGCTGAGCTGAAACATAGGGGCCAAATCGTTGCATTCGATTGGATTCGAAGTTTGGAAATTCAATCGAGTAAATTTCAAATCGAATCAAATGCGAGGATTTGGCCCCAGATCCGAAATTTAAAATTTAATGATAAGGGATGAGGAGTATAAATGTTTGCTCTAGGAAATGTATCAGTTAGACGTGCATATGTAAACTTGTTCTTTTATCATGTAACATACATGTGTTATGTATCTTAAATACTGAATGTGAGAATCATTTTAAAAAATATTCAATTTACAAATTTTTCACTGAAATTTTTTTTAGGTTTTATATGAAAATGTAAGTACATTGGAACCAAATTTAATAAACAAGCGATTAACTAGTAGGGTTTTTTGTTTCTCGGACTTTTCCGCTTACCGGGAAACGGGAGTTCAAAAATTAATTTCCCGGTAAACCCGGGAATCCCGCTCTTTAAATGAAATTTAACGCATTTCCCGGGAACTTTTGGGACGGGAACTCCCGGGAAAACCCCTAGTCAAGATACACAGAAATCTTCCTCTGACAAGTATTGCTGCGTCATCTGCAAAGGCTACAACTCAATTGTGCTCAATTTCGAAGCTCTTTAAAGTCCTTTTAGAGACTAAAATCCATAGTAGTGGTGGTGTGTCTGTGGGGACAACCTTCTTAACGGATATCTCATCTAGGTTCGTATTTAATTGAAGACTCTTCAGGATTCCATCAATCCCGTTCACTAGGCAGGGTGGAACAGTAGCTGACACAAATGCAAGAATTGAGTTCAGCTTAACATTACGTATTACATACCTCTCCGATATCAAAAAAAGCTGCTATGGTAAAGTGGGAGACCACCTTATTTAATGCACTTTTAACTGGCTTGCCCCTTATAAAGGCGATAAAGCATATTCCTAGTGTATTGATCCAACAGCCTTCCTACTCCTTCTACAATAGGAGGTTGATTGGTCTGACATTTTTCAGAGTCGAATGACAAGGTTTCCTTGCTTTACTTCTCGCCATTCTGACGGAATGCGTAACAGACAGAGGCAAACTTTAAAATCCTGACTATAAAAAAAGGAACTGTCGTTAGCCCCACAAATTGAAGCCCGGCTGGGGAAATACAATCTGAACCAGGAGATTTGTAGGGTTAAAAGAAGGGCAATGCCCATTCAATTTTCGTGCTAATCAAAAATATCCTTCGCCTGGCTCTTGACCGTATCTATATCGTACACTATCTATCACAGGTTGTGGCTCTTTTGCTTTCTTACATCTACGAAAGTGGCTCGTTTTAAGCAGATTCAGTGCTTTAGAAATCAACTCTGCATAGTGACCGATTTCGCTTTTAATACTTCCGATGGTTTTTAAATCCCTGGAGAGCATTCCATGAAATCTTGTCGTTTAATTCACCCCCTAAATAGTTACATAGAAACTTATTCAGGACTTTTGTTCAGCCTTTTTGACCGCGCTTTTGCACCTGTTAGCTGGCCCTGTAGTTATCCTTATTGGTCGCTTGCTGAGAGCTATTGGCTCTGTAAGATAGCTTTCTAAGCTGATTTCTGAGATTGCCTATCTCTCGATTCCACTAAACTAGCTGTGATCTACTCCCTGGGTAAGAAGAAGGGGAAAAATATTGTAGCTTTTGGTTACAACTTCCGTAAGCCCTTTCACTGCCTGGTCGATTTTCGCGCCTATCTAAACCGTGCCAAAAAGCAACGTTAGAGAGCAGTTTCCACCAGTTCAGCATACCCCAACCAGCTTCGCCATTTAGAATTCCTTAAGGCTTCCTACGGTTCCCTATGAAGTTTAAGTTCAACTCAACATTTCCTAGATATTCTTTTACATTTCCTCAAATACTCGTCAAGGTTTGTCAACGATAAATCTATCCCCTCCGATCTACATATCTCTCATTTGAAAAATGCAGGTATTTTTTTGCTGTTAAAAGTTCAAGTACCTGTTCGTACAATGAATTTCTAAGTTTACTAATTTCTTTAATTGATGTACTTGCTGCTCCACTGAAAATAATGAGCATCGGCATGGCAATCCAGAATCATACTATTCCCCTGCCAGGCATTGTCCACCAGCTTACGGACATAAGCATTTGGGGGATTGGGTTCGTCATACGGCACATATTCGAACGCCAGTACTGCCCAATAACATTTTTTTTTGCAATTTCCTGACAAGTATGATGTTTTTGTTTTTACTTTATTTGGAATATTTTATTTATTAATTTTGCATATATTTTATATTTTATCACGTAAAATGTTTATAATTGTTTTTCATATTGTGTAGTTTTTTGTTTAAATTAAAAAAAAAATAAAACAATTAATGAATTTGAAATAAATTTTATTAATTTTTAAGCACTTTCTTTCGAAAGAGAACTTTTGTCCAATTCTGATTTGATAATTCATGACTTCAACATCTTCTCATGGATACCTTTATATAGGCTGCAAAATAAATATTTTTTTGATTAATAAATTAAGGTTCTATTTCAAAAAAAGAACGGACATACGTTGCTTAAAAATACAGGCAAACCGTTGCAGCGAACAATTATCTGGGTGTAATATATGTTTTCCTTTGTACTCCCCACACACAGGCTCACCTTCAAAAGGACCACAGTAGCGTCTGCATCTATTTTGGCAAAACCGTTGGGTAGTGGGAGACACAGCTATTTAAATGTAGCCCTTTAAGTACATTTAAAATAAAAAAAAAAATATGCAAAACTTATTTCTCACCAATACGACTTTTAGAGTTGTACTTCCTCATGTGACAATTATTACGAAACAAAAAGCAGTGGATACCATTAGTCGCCCAAACGACATTTTCTTTTTTAGAGCAGCGTGTACAGTTTCTTTGATATCTTAATGCTTCTAAATATTCTGGCATTAAGCTTAAAATGACAATGATAACGAAGATAAACTTTAAGCACCACATTTTAAACTGAACAGATAGTGGATCTGTCTTTTTTTTAAATAAGTTTTAACTTAAACAAAATAATTTGGTTCTTATAACAAGGTGGGCCAAAAGAAACCACCCTGTTGAAAGATGCTCTTATTTTTGCAAATGGCGGCCGATATCCAATCAGTTTTTACATTTGTGAACAAGACAGCCGCAGAATAAAATGTGGAAGATTCGTATCTATTGTTTGCGTAACAATTCGTCTGTGGGGTTGGCGAAGCGCGAACTCCGTAGCCAAATCCCCGGTCGTTCGGCACCGACTGCTCAAACACTTGGACCTTTGGCCACCAGCCTTGAAGAGTATAGGACCACACGAGACGCTGCCAAGAGTGGCCGGCCCGGATCTCCCGTTCTGGCGAGAATATTGCTGCTGTTGGCGAGGATGTCAAGCTGTCGCCAAAAACATCGACTAGACGCCGTGCTATCAGCCGGTCATCCCAAAGGCGAATTTAAGTCAAAAACTTGCGCATGCTCCCGCTCAAAGTCCAATCCGTGCATCAGCTGCTTCCTGTCCACCGCCAAAAGCGTTTAACCTACGCCCAACCCATGCTCAATCTCGAGGCCGAAGTCGACGATTTTTAGACTAAAGTCATAATGAGCGATGAGGCTCATTTCCACCTCAGCAGGTAAGTCAACAAGCAAAATTATCGCCTCTGGGGCACCAAAACTCCACGATACTCGACGAGCTATTACATTCGCTCAAAGTGACCACTGGAGGAGTCATCGAGCCATTATTTTTTTTTAGGACGCCGCTGATCAAACGACAACAGGACGGTGCGCGCTATAAGGCCATGTTAGCCAAGTTTTTTCTGACGCAATTGAACAAACTAGGACTGGATGACATGTGGTTTCAACAGGACGGAGCAACGGCACAAACTGCGCGTACCGCAACCAATATTCTAAAGGCGGCGTTCTCGGGCCGCCTAATCTCTCATTTTGGCAATTTACATTGGCCCACAAGATCGCCCGATTTAACCGTTTCAGACTTTTTTGTGGGTTTTTTTTGAAGTCCCGTGCTTACGTGAACAAACCCGAGACCCTAGACGCCCTCAAGAACAACATTCGGATCTCGCCGAAGTGATTAAAAATGCGTTAAAACGAGCCCGTATATCTACCAATTGTGACGGCGCCTACTTGGCCGATATCACCTTCTTAACTTAACCAAAAAAAATTCTAAAGGTTGACATAAACATAATCAAAAAACAGAATCGAAGTTTTTTATTTAGAAAAAAATGACAGCCAAACAACTACGGATGACTTCTTTTGGCCCACCTTGTACATAGATTTGTACATATTTATGCATATGTTGATCAACTTTTAATTTTATTAAATAAGTAAGAAATAAGTTTTTCAATTGAAAAATTTTACTTTGTACGCAAAAAGTGTTTTGCAAATTTTTTGTTTTGTTTACTTTTTAATAATTTAAAACCACACAATTGTTGTACAATATTTATTTATTAAAAAACTAAAAATTTATACTTTTTGTTTAAGTTTATTTTCGTTTGTTTCGATAACGTGCTGTCGTATGAAAATAACTATAAATATGGGTTCAAATAATATAAAAATTTTAAGTGAAGTCAAAAAAATACACCCACAAAGCCTGCCAGACCAAACCCTGCATGTGCTTAGCCCTCTGATGACTGACGAGGTTCCTAGTGACGTTTTATGTTTTTGAAGGTGCAAGGTTTTTAAAAGGCACGGCTGGGCGGGTTTTTAAAAATATCATTACTTTTGTAGAACTCACACGATTTTCACACCTTTTCAAAATATTTTGATGGATTAATGCCATTTACTATGTAAATAAGCGAAATGGTCCCCGGGGACATGTTTTAAATTATTGTTTCCATTTAACTTTCGTAGGTGCATTTTTGTGTTTCATTATCAATTAAACATTTGAGGGGAAGAAAATTACTTTGTTGTATGATAATAATAATGAATGTTGTGATTTTTGCTTGTTCTTTTTCATTGATGAAAATTGAGTGATTGACACAACACTGATGTGGTTTTGGACCGTAGAATGAATTTTCAAAACTCAATTAAATTTGGCGATGGGGATTTAAATTTTACATCAGCTGATGAGGCTCCAAATGCCGAAGAAGACTAAAATGCCGAAATTTTTAAGCAACGACGATGAGTAGATTTTTTAAAATGATGTTGCAGCTAATTCGCTGGTTGCTACTCTACACTTCGTTTCAAAAAATGGCAGAAAATGGTACATATGTTAAACCACCTGTGCTTCGTTGCACTCATATACATAATGTTTTAAATTTTTCTGAGCACAGACCAGGGCCTTCATCTGGTATGGCTTGCGATAAGTTCTCAATATCCAAGTTTAATTAAATTGATGAAATTGCGTGTGTCATTACTTGTGGGACACACCGAAACGACAACAAACTGTCTGCAAGCCTGGAGTACAAAAACTCCAGCAGAAAAGCCGAAGCAATGAAGTAATTTGTCAGTAAAGTAGTTGCATGCATTTCTCGGCCTTTTTTTACATTCCGGATTTTATCGTTCCAATTCGGAGCCAGTAAAAGAATTGTAGGGTGCTACACATTTTCATACAGGGTGGCTGATAAAAGCTGCTACCAAATAAGAAAACTTTTTGATAAGATATCGCACATGTGCCACCGAGCGTGGTAGCAGCTTTCATCAGCCACCCTGTATGTACAAAGCAGCAATGTCCAAAAACCGTTTTATAGTTATCACCAAAACTATTCGTTTTGGTAATGGGATTTGATGCACAGAAAGTTCTTTGGAAAGCAAAAACAGCCGCTATTGATTGGCTTACCTGAATTCAATAAATTTATTTAAAAAGTCATTTTTTTATATTTTATTATTTAAAATAGCTATTGCCTTTAGTTAATGTTAATGATCATTTAGCGTTTTGTTCAAGATATAAAGATGTGGGTTAAGTATATACAGCTCATGTTCTGCCACAGCAGCAGACTCCTAAAAATTTGACTGAAGAGTCTTTAAACATAGCATTTTAACTTATTGTAAACTTAAGCTGCGTTAATGAAATAACGAATAAACATTCCCAAAAAAGTTTTGGTAAAAAAAAACAAAACTGATGACAATACTTTTTGAGGGGTCTGTTGATTTTCCCAAACTTAAGGGGCCTATTAAAAGGGAACGATCAGTAATCTTGTCAAACTGAATCGAACGTTTACTTTTCAGTCAATAGTTTTTGCAAAGTCTTAACTTAAAACGCAATATGTAATACTCTAGGATTCATGAGCCATTTGGGGTGCCCAGACACGTTCAGGTTTTTTATGTGTGAACAAAAGTTATTTAGCTTGTATTGGCTACACCTTTTTCAAATATTTTTAGTTGAAATTTTGTATTCTGTGCATGTTGTTCCATAAAACTATAATAAAAAATTTTTTTTACTTTTAAATAAAAAAAGTCCAGGGCACAGACAAGTTACGGCTTCGATTCGATCCAAATTTAAAAATTCTTAATAAAATACCTATTCTTAAAGCATTAAACACTCGATCGATCGAGTAGAATTTCGATCCGTATAGAATGCCGTAATTTGCCCCCAGGAAAAAAATCTTTTAATAAAATGTAAACAAATTTATTAAGTAAAGTCTTGGGGACAATATCGGCATTATTACCATACCTTAACCAGTTTTTCTGAACAAATGAATATACTTTTAAAGCAAAATATGCCTAAATATGCCTTTATATGCAAAATATGTAACCATATGCCTTAACAAATCAATGCCGAAAACTTGCAAAAGTCCTAAAACAGGTCTATAAAAACTTCAGTCCGACCGAACCTGCATTTAAAAAAAATTCAGGGCGCATATTACGGCATTCTTTTAAAATAGGAGTTCTAGGAACAATATTTAAATTTCGATTCGAATGCCATAATTTGCCCAAGATAAAAAATTTTATCAAAATTTGTTTTGGAAATATAAAGTTGTAAAATCATATAAAGAATTTTATTAGAAAAAATTTCTACTATTTTTGATAAAAAAAATCCATGCTATTGGACATGGTACAATTACCTTACAAGGTATTATCGCTACGGCAACAAATTCAATACCAAATTTATGAAATTGTTGTAAAAGCATCCTCGTTTATGTCAAAAAACGCACAGTTTGACAGTTATAATGAGTGAAAAAAATCGAGCAAAAAAAGTCAGCTGTTGAATCGATACTACCTTGAAATGTAATTGTACCATGCTGTTGGACAAATATTTGTTTTAATTTTTAGTTGATTTTAATTGACATTAAAATCAAAAAATTAGATATTGTCTGAAAAATATTTTAATTAAAATAAAATATTTATTTGATTAAAAATTTTTCATTTTCTTCTGTATATATGTAGGAAGGAGCTTTTGCTCCCCCTGCTCCAATTCAACTAAATTTTTTTCCCAACGGAAATGGTATAAAGAGGTTACATTTATTTTTAAACTTTGACAAAAACCATCCTTTAAGCCTTCTTTAAAACCCCAATAAAAAGAAGATATATTTAAAATTGCAGTTTATTTTTAAAATTTTTATTTAAATGGAATGCAGTTTGTTTTATTATTAAACTTTTAAAAACATAGTTCTTTACAATTTTATTACACGGCATATTTATACATATATAAAACACTTATACCGCTTATCAAAAAGTTTATTATTTTCAAATACAATTTTCTACCTAAAAATATTTATTTACAAATTCAACATACATACCGACATACATACACATGTAGTTATTTATGTTATTACTAAATACAACTATATTTATGCTGAGAAAATAATAAAAATATGTTTATATTGTGGTTATAATTAATAAACGAAATACTATAAATAACAACAACTATGAAGAATTGTACAAAATTAAGTTTCTTAGATAAAAGCTACATAAAAGATAAATTTATTTCCATTATTATCTTATAAAATTTTTAATTAAAGGCTAAAAACAAACAAAAGCGTTATATTCAGCTGTACCGATTTTAATATACCCTTCACATTGGTCTTGTTCTCGATAGCTTTAAGAGTTTCCAAGATATAGCATTCTAAAAATTATTATTTTTTGTTTGGGGACAACCCTTTTTAAATGTAGATACCATAGTGCAATTATTATGTAGTAAATTTGAAATTGATAGCTTTTACAGTTTTAAAAATTTTATCAAAATGGTTTATTTGTAGGGGGGCTAAATATTCCCGTACACTTATTCGACAATTTTTTTTTCATAAAGTACATGTTCCAGTAGAATTACTCAGTACCAGGTTTAAAGTCAATGTACCGCATTAAAAATTTCATAAAATTTATGTAATTGTAGGAGTACCATTCTCCTGGTCCTATCAAAATAATTACCCTAGGTTTTCTCCCCGTCTTCAGGGGTATTTCTGATAGCTTGACACTAATATCTGGTCCGTTGTACTTTAATTGATTCTGTATAATCGATTTTAACAGTCGGACGGATAGATGGATAGACGGAAATGACAAGGTAATATTGTACAAACTGCAAACTAAATGACAAGCTTGTATATACCTTCACTACAATGTGAATGATATAAAAATTATAAGCAAGAAACATAAATTTGTTGTAGTATTTATAAAGAAAACAAAGAGTTAGGTCTTAACGTTAATAAATATTTATCGATATATAAATTTTATAATTTTTTTTTAATTTTCTTTATATCCTACTTACTTAATTACCTAAAAATATGTACTTAAATATTTAACAGCAATTATTATACTTAGGTTTTGATTCACAATAACATATTTTGTTGAAAGTTAAAAAATAAAAAATATTTTTTAAAAAAGCAAACTTTCCTCAGTGACCCTACAGACTCTTATTCGAAAATCTTTTTGTTTATATGGCTTAAATATAATTGGACTAAGCCAAATTGTGTTAGACAATTTAGTCAGTAACTTTTGAACCGATAAAGATATTTTTCAAATTATTATTTAGTTCTAAAGAAGATTTTTTGAGCTTTTCTTTACTTTTAATTTAATTTAAATCAGTTTAGTAGTTGTTTTCTCTCTAGCAAAACAGAAATTTAAAAAATATCTCAATCGGTTCAAAAGTTACAAAGTTTTGGCCGTTGAAAAACGATTTTCAGCCACTGTGCGCTGGATACAAGCACCTGTTAATTTGAGTGCAATTTTATTCTTCATAAATAACATCCGTTAATGTTAAAAATATTTATGTACATTTACAAAACATACATTTAAATAAGTACATTTCTGTACAAACTAGAACATACGGTTATTGTTAGATTAACACAACAAATAATTAAAAATAAATATTTTTTTTGTCTAAAATAGATATTTGGTTTGGTTTCTTCCAAAAGTGAGTTTTATTTGCGAAAAACGGAAGCAACACATCCAGTGTACAAGTGCATCTGTTTTGTATAACGAATCATAGTTCAAGTCAGGGATTTTGCATGGGTGTATGCGTGTAACTTGATATGCTGACTGCTGGCTCTGTTTGTGGCATTTATTGTTCAAATATATTCTTCCGCAAAATCGTTTAAGTTATGATGTTGTGGGACCTGGCACTACCGCAATACCGTTGTTTCCGCACATGAAGATTGACTCTGAAATTGTACATAAAAAAACATTAAACAGTTTAAATAAATATGAACATATTAACAGCTCTACTCTATTTAATAAAATAAAAATGGGTTAAATTTTAAAGCATAGTTTTAGGTGCTTATGTGACAATAATAAATGAATAAGAGACCCGATAGGAATTTTTAGCGAGTTGTCGTTGTTGGTGTAAGCAAACGTATCAAAACACGTCGTTACCACTGCGTACTCAAATATGATATAAGTATTTGGTTTTTGCCATTCTTTAAACACATTTTTGCGTGAAGGGCAATTGTAATAACCAAAAATTTTAAAGGCCACTCTATTGCTTACTTTAGTTGGAGCTAACTTTAGCTAAATCACATTTTATAAACAACATATAATAATTACGCATAATGTAAAATAAAACAAAAACTAAACATTTTTACTTACCGCATGCACAGAGTTCGTTCGCATCTTTCGTTTTGTGCTGATGTATGTTGTGCATGTGTTCACACGTTGCAGGTGGAATGCATCGTCCGTTCCTTTATGTTGCAAATAAATACAAATATAAAAAGAAAATTAAATATTTTTTTATTTGAAACAAGGCCTACACTACACAAGCAAGTCTTCATATTGGAGTTTTTCTTCATTTTTAAAATTAAAGTAGTGACAAGAAAAGGAATAAAGAATTCGCAAATGGTGTTGATATTTGTTTAAATATAACAAAATAAAATAGTTAGGATAAACATAAAAAGTTTAATAATTGACCAAACTTTTTTTTTGCCGTAACGACATATATTTATTATTTATTTATTTAAGAGATGTTACCCTTAAAAGTATATATGTAATGGTTTTATCGCTCCTCAATCGTTTTAATATTTTTAACATAGTGGTTAGGGTATATATGAATTTGTCATTTCTTTGATAATTGTATTCATGTCCTATAAAAAAGGACAACAAATCTTAGCTGGTTTTAAAGAAATAAATATATAAGTTTATCTCTAAAAAAACAAGAAATAATATTTGGTAGGTCTTTAGCACAACATTTATAATGAAATACATCCGTTAATTTTAAACCATTTAAATTTATATACCTTTTTTCGATTTTAAAACGCCTTCTATTTAGTTTTTTGCTCTGTAAATTTGTTAACAAATTTTGTTACAGCAGAATCCTGACAACAAAAATTTATTGTTTATTTTCTCGATGCAATTTTTTTAAGTGTAGTGTAAAACTCATTATAAGTTTTAGTTTCAAATGCATATTTTTAGGCTGTACGTTGAAAAATACTTGGCAAAATTTTAATTACTACTAGATCCATGCAATAAACAAAAACTACTGACGAAAAATTTTTTTAAAATGTTTTAAGAAAATAAGATTTTCGGAATTTAATGCTTTTAATTAAAATCAGGGGCCGTTATAATTATTTTCGGTATACAATTTATATCAAAAAATTAATATTTTCGGATTTTTATTATTTTTTTTTGCAAGAAACAATTATTTTTAATTATTTGTAAATTGATATTTATTATTATTTTTTAAATTTATATTACTATTTATTCATTATTTTTGCAAGAAATAATAGGTATTCCTTGACGAAAAAATAATTATTTTTATTTCAATAATTTCTCTATATTTGGCTTTCGAGTTCATTATTATGATTGTGGTAGCTAAGTATGGAAATTTTTAATTTAAATGTAATAAAAGCCGGTTGTAATACATTTTCGAAACCGGCTGCGATATCTTCTCAGCAACCTTTCTATCTGGCACTACTGTGAGTTTAATGTTAATTGGCTCTATTATTATAGAAAGAAAAGTTCAAACTATAAAAAATTATTATAAAAAATTTAAAAAAATATGTCTCGTTAAATACCATCAATATGGTTAACTTCACTTGACTTTCCGATGTTATCTTGTAAATGCTTTTTTATATACATATGTATTAACAGTCCCTGATTAATATACTGTTTTTCGAAGCCGATAAAGTGATCGTCTTTTTTTTACAATAAAAAAAAACGTCTAAGATGATCACTTAATCGGCTTCGAAAAGCAGCACATAAAACTAAAAAATTTAAGATAAAAAAACTAAAAAGCGAAATGAAAAAACATTCCAAAAAAATTTTTAAGGCATTGAAACAAGATTTAAAAAAAATGAACAATGCCAAAGAAAACATGGAGGCACCTAATTCGTATTTTAGGTTTCCTTATAAGACCTCCACCATTAGGGCGATTGAATTTGAAGGTCATCTCACCAGTTGCTTCATAACTACGATCGCCACGTGTTCGTAAATAACGACGCAGACAGCAACAGCGACGCAGGCCTGGTACACGATAAATAATCTGCAGAAATCCACTACGGAAGCGAGCATTCATGTAACAGTAGATGATGGGGTTATAACAGCTGTGCGACATCGCCAACCAATGGAATGCAAACCAGAAGTATGGCAGTGGTCCCCATGCCAGTAAAACATCATCATTTAGCAGCAACTGGCCGATTAAAAGAAATCAATTTAGAAAAGATAAAAAAAAGAAACACAAATACTTGTAATTTTAAAGGTATGTAAGTACATATGTAAGTTTATTTTTGAAAAGATAAATTAATTTGATTTTTAATTGAAATAGAGAAAGCAAAGAAAAAAAATATAATTAATAACTGCAAATACTTAAACAGATGTTACGAAAGCAAAAGAAAATATATGTAATTGATAAATCAAAATTGCATTTAGTAATAGGATGGTTTGTATGCATGCACAAACATGCATACGTACATACATACAAATGTAAGATTTATAAGGACAAAAACTCAAAATGTAAAAAAAAATATCTATAAATATACATATGTATGTATGTGCATAAGTAAGTACGTTTTTCAACTTACAATCAAGATATTAAAAGGCAGCCAACATATAGTAAAAACAATCACTACCGTCACCATCATTTTAATCATCTGCAATTAAACAAAACAAATAATTGAAATTTATAATTAAAACTGCAAAATTCAATACTTTATCTGGTTTTGAAAGCAAAATTTAATATAATTTAATTGGGGGTTTGTCGCTTTTTTCAACATTTAATTTTTTAATTATATCTTCATTTTCATAAAGTAAAAAAACTATTCAAATCTTGTATGTAAAAAATTATTATTAGTCCAGCCTGTGCCGGACTAAAGTATAGGTTTCAAAGTCTTCAAAAAAAATAAAAATTAATTGAATGCAACTTGGACTAAGTGTATTCAGTTAGAAGGAGAATATATTGAAAAATAAATTTTTTGTTTGTAAAGAAAACCACGTTGATTTCAAAAAAGTCACGGACTTATTGAACCGCCTAAGTCATACAAGAGTAAACTTACATCTTGTCATGCAAAAGTACAAAACGCACGTTTACTATTGCCCAAACTGAACCCTCTATGGTGGAAAACAAAACCAGGGTACATCTTGGAGTTAAACTCCAATTTCAGTTTTATACTACAAGCGCTCAGGGGGTGCAAAAACCTAGTAAATGTTCAGAAAAACTGCACATTTGTTTCGCTTTTTACTACATAACTTTTTTGTGTAAGTAAATATCAATTCCGATAACTTCATCTGGGGGCCACATCGACCCTTATGATTTAAGATATGTATTTCGGGCGAGCGGACTTCTATGTAAAGGGTGTTTCTTTAATAAGGGTAATAACCTTAAGTTGCCAACACTTTTTCATCTGGTGGCCATTTTGTCAGCTGTTAAATGATTTGTGTTTAGCTTGGCTTCCTATTTCAACATGAAACGATTGACGCCTAAAAAACGTTTTCAAATTGTTTTAAAAAAAGTCCTGGTTTTGTTTTGAAATGCGTATCGCGAAAATTAATTGGGGTCTGTGATAAATTTTATACCTCTTAGTGTGACACTGGGGAAGTTGTAGGAGTTTTTACCCTAAATTTTTAAATTTGTTACGGGAGCTCCGTTGGGGCTGGAGATAGTGGGTATGAATGTTGGGTGGGAAAACTAATTGGGGCGAGTCGTATTTTTGGTCTTTGTAAAAGCACCCTGTAAGCTGTGGAAGCGATTAAAAAAATTTTTCCACAATAATGTTTGTAGGGAAAAATTAGGGGGAGTCGGTTTTACACTGCAGCTGTGTAGGAACAACTCCGGGCCAGTTGTAGAGGTTTTTATGTACAAATTTCAACGAAATAAATAGAGATAGTCTTGGTTTTTGGCTGATATGTCTCGCTGTCAGTTTGCTTGTAATTTTGCTAAATTTTAAAAGTGGGGTTTTCACAAATATCATTGATAATGTAATACCACTTACGGGTCAATGCGATATCGGATAGCTCTAAAAGGTTAATTTCGACCATAACACAAACAGACGGATATTGCTAAATCGACTTCCCTGTCTGTAAGGACCAAGAATTTATATATACTTTATGGGATCGCAGATGGATATTAAAGAAATTACAAATGGAATGACAAACTTATAAACACCCTTATCAACATTGTGAAGCAATAGAAAGCAACTGAATTTTCACTTTAATTAGCTTTTAAAAGCGGAAAAGCATAAAAAAGGGGATTAACAAAATCCCCTTCTTTTATTTTCTTTCTTGTTTGATTTGTTGTTATGAAAACATTAAAACATTTGTTAAGTCATGCGAAGTTTCTAAATGCTTGTGTAAAAAAACATTAAAAAATTTTTTAAAGTGCTGATTTATATTATTATAAAATATTTAATTTTAATTCTTTTGCATAGAAGAAATTAATATTTTCCTTTAATGTTAAAAGAAACTTTATTTGAAGGAAACAAATTTTTTAGCGATACTATCTGAGTAGAAAGCAATTTTCATCGTCAGTACTCCCTAAGTAGAAGCAGTGTTTTTGGCTGTAAACATCGCCTATCTGACCTATGTACATATTATGCAGAAAGGCAAACGAAATTTCTTTTTTGTATGGTAGGACGAAGTTTTTGAATTTAAATCAAAAAAAAAATTATTAAAAATTAAAAATTTTATTTATAGGGTTTGTTGTTGGTTAAGTTTGTCTATATGCATTTCATTGGTTCTTACTAGAGACCTGCACCAAGTCTTATTCAAGCTAATTCAAGAACCGCATAATTTTCTAATTCTTGTGTTATTGTGCGGTTAAACGGTTTAAGTGCTGAAATGTAGAGTAGCTAAAACAGTTTTTGTACTGCAGTGTAGAGTAGCTAAGAATAAAGAGTGGTGTCGAGACTGTGGTCGATAAAAAAATTACTGTGCCTATGGTTTGGCAACAACAACAAAGACTTAAGAGTTATGTTGTTGTTATGTTAACAAATAATAATACACACAATGTTGAGTGGGTACATACACAAGCAAACATATACACCAGCAGGCAAATCAATATAAAACTCATGCGTAATTACATTACATTACATACATATGAACATTCAAAATCAACAACCGTTTTTTATAACTATCACACCAGGAACATCCCTTCAACAGTAAAGTTTCGAGATGAATCTAAATGGAAGTGTGCGATCATGATGAATTGATGTGCCGTGGTTGTTTGCTTATATGTGCTTAACTGTGAATATATTTTTCATTTAAGTTAAGTTAAGTAAACAAAAGAGATGGCGAACAATACAACGCAGTACTTAATTTTGTGTGTGCACACGTAAGGTATATGAAATGAATTAAAAATTCGAGATGGTGCCTTATTTAGTGTCGTCTTGGGCTGGCCTCTAGTTCTTACACCAAATCATCAGTAGACTTCAACCCAAATTCTTAAAAAACTCATGAATATTTTTTGTCTTTATATAATAACCTCAATAAACAAACTGAGAGTTACTATAAGCAACTAAAACGTTCAAGTTTTTTTAAGAATCCAACAAACCAATATTCGCTATACGCTTGTTTTGATTTTTTTTTTTTGCATATAGACAAACTTAACCAACAACAAACCCTATAAATAAACAAGAAAATTGGGATTAAATCCTAAATAATATTTTGAAAAGTGTTGATTAAAAAATTTTTTTACAAAACAAACAAGCTTCATTGCCGGACTTCACAGAAAGGAAAATATATAAGTATTAAAAATTATTACATGCATTATTTAATCGTTTTGTCTTCTTTTAATTAATTCTTTACATTTTTTCCATTTTTAAAATGGCATAACTTAGTAAAGGCTCAAATTAAGAAGCACATGTCCGAGGTGTCCCCTTTTGCGACTTTAAAGCGCAGCCCTTAAGCAAATAAAGAATGTTCTGACTGAAGGCCTAAACTTGAATTCTCCTCCGCTATGTTCATGTAAAATGTTATGCCAATCGTACAAGTCGTTAAGACATTGCTGATTTATTTTTAAAAACTTTCATATCTACCCCACTGTCCACACTGTACTGTTCTAAACTTCTGTTTTATTCAAGTGCTGTAATAATTCACAGATAAAGTACTTACATATCAAAGCTTTTATTTGTTTTAATCCAAAAATAATTTAATTTGTTAAAAAAAAACAATTTTCTTACAAAACATTGTAATCCATGTCCATTGTTATTTGTGTCATAAAATAAAACTATTAAAAGGCTTTTAAAAAACTATTGAGGAAAATTGGATTAAAAATGGGAGTGAAAATTCATTCCGAAAGTAATAAAAGAGCAATAAAACGTTGATGTGTTTTTTTATTTGCCCCAAACTTAAGTCATTACAAAGCAACTAATTTTTCATTGATTATTACATATCGCCTGCATTACTTAGAAGCTGCCAGATATTATTTCTTTTTTGATATTTCAGTATATGTTTTGCCAAGTTTTTTCAAACTAAAAACTTAAAAACGATTTTATTTGTTAAAATGATTGAATCAATCAAAAAAATTTTTAAATTTACCCCTATTACCAAAATGATTATATTAATTAACTAATTCTTAAAACTAAAAAATAGCGATTTTTAATTCAAATAAACTTTTTAAAGATGTTTATAATTAAAATGATCATCATTTAAGCTTACATACAACAATTTGATTAATTCAAGGAATTAACAAGTTTAAAGGAAAATAAATAAAAACTATTTTTTTTGGCTCGGCTGGCGTTCAAATCTGGGCTGCTTGTGTGATGTGCTAGAGCTCTAGCTATTGCGCCTCGCCACCATTATCCTTAGAGTAAAAATATTGAAAAACCTAAAAAAAATATTTTTTCCAATTAAACATTTTTACGATTCTAATTACTGAAATGATCAAAATTAAAGCTTATTTTTAATAATTCAATTACTTGAATGACAACAATTTAAATTCTTTTATAAAAAAAAAGCTTAAATTAACAGGCATTATTCTAGGTACAATAAAACAATAGAAGGTTAGGCTAGGTTACTAAGGGTAGTGGCGAGTCCAACTCGCCACCTCCACCCGGAGGCATACAGGCCCATTGTGGATCCCTTCAAAATCCACGTATCTCAGTAGTCATAGGCGCTAAATTACCTATCTGCCCAGCCACCTAAGCCCCTTAATGAAACATATGATGCTTCCCAGCCCACAGCCATGGACCTCACCAAGTCCATTCAAGAAACGCCCTCCCGAGCACCTCTGTCAGCGAATCTGCAGTCCAGGGCAGTGGCAAAAAAGATGTTCCACCGTCTTCATCTCCTCCTTATCCCTGCATACCCTGCGAAAACCTTCGGAGTTCCTGTCACATTTGTTCATCATATATCTTACATCGCAGTGCCCTGTGCGAGTCCTATAATGCACCTCAGAACCCCCTGCTCCCCTTGGGCAGCAGGTCAGTGCCTATCCTATCTAGCCTGGGACATAAAAGTCTAGAAAACCTGCAATCAGCCCTGTCCCTGTCCCTCTAGATTTGGTCCACCGTGTAGAAACTCACCGGCTCACAACCAAGTCCAATATCCCGGGCCGATACCTATCTTGCCAGTCCATCAGCAATCTCATTGCCAGAACCGTCCCAATGACCCCGAAACCCAACAGAGTCTAACTCTGCATGTCATGACTATCAACGAAGACGGTCACGACCCTCTCCAATCCCCATCCTTTTCTTTCAATTCTGCAACCTTCATCACTATCAGAATTTTAGCCTAGAAAACACTGCACTCGTCCGGAAGTTTGTAGGATACTCCTACCCCCGTTTTCGTTATATAGACACCAGCTCCAGTGCCTACGTTCATCTTTGTTTTTGTTATTATTTATTTTAAAACATTTGCTAAAAAATGTTCAAAAACAAAAAAACAAATAATAATGATTATAAATTTTATTAAATTTTGACTCCTTTTGTTAAATTTAATTCAACATTTGTTTAAGTTTCTACATAAGGACTTGTTTCGCTTTAACGATAATAAAATACTTTATATGATTTTTTAAAATATCATACTAGTTCCTACACGTTTGGAACTTGTTTTTCTAAAAGGTTCGCATTGTTCATTTATTTTAATAGCAAATTATGCACTCGATTAATCATTGACCGGTTTTTAGGCAACAAATCTTCTCAATAAGAAAAATTGAAAACTTCGATTAAAGAATAGCTAAAACTCATACATATGTATGTATGTGCACAGAAAAAAATTATTGGCAACAAATACCAATTAGTTTAAAAAAATATCTGACGATAAACTAAAATTTCTAACAAATAAATAAAACATATTAGCGGTACTCACAATCTTGTGCATTTGAGATTGCAAATTCTTGCAATTGTAAAAATTTGCCATTATTTGTGAGCGGCTTTTTTTGGTGCAGTTTGCAATACTTGTTACAACACTAGAATTCAGTTTTAATTTTTTTTAGTTATCAGTTTGCACTTAAAGTTTTGGCTTAACAAAAATTATGCCTAAGAAAAGTTTTAAACAAAAATTAGTGGACTGTTTAATAGACGAAGCTGCTGAAGAAATTATGTTTAACGAAGGTACGTACATTAGAACATTTTATCAAAATTTCATTAAAAAACAATTTTTTTATCTAGATATAGAAAGCAATGATGATGCTGTGGAAGCAGTTTTAGATGAGCTGGCTGAAAATTTATCTGTTGTGATGGAGTGTCGTAGAGGGTTGTCTGGCACAGTACTCAAATCAGATATGTGGCGCAATAACATTTTAACATCTATGGACGAGAATAGATTCCAACAAATGTTAAGAGTAAATAGAAAGCAATTCGCGATGTTGTGTGATTTGATAAAAAACGATGAAAACTTCACCAAAGCACATTCCTCCAAGCAATTTTCCCTCGAACTGCAATTAGCAATAGTGCTTTTTCGACTAGGCTCATCAGGAGAAAGCGCATCGTTTGGGAAAATTGGAACTATTTTTGGAGTGGGAGATGGTGGAACCATAGCAATAATAACGCAAAGAGTTTTCAAAGTATTCTTACGCCTCCAATCCAAATTTATTTACTGGCCAAATGAGTCTGAACGGTCCCAAATCGTATCGGACACATTTCACGAGCTCCCTTTCTGCATTGGGTATATTGATGGAACTGAGATCAAGCTGGCAGAGTCCCCAGTCGAAGATCATACGTCGTTCTTCTCCAGAAGCCACATATATTCCATAAAAGCACAAGTAGTTAGCGACTACAAACGTAAAATTCGTCATGTTGTGGTTGGCCACCCTGGAAGCTGGCATGATGCCCGAATATATAGAAATAGTTCGCTATTTAACCAAAAGGAGAAGTATTTTTGTTCACAGCAGTGGATAGCAGGTGATTCAGCATACCCTTTATCTGGAATACTAATTACACCCTACAGAAGCAACGCGCGACAACTTGATAAAAACGCCCAAGTCGCTTTTAATTTACGACATAGCAAATATCGGGTTAGAGTAGAGCATTGCTTCGGCCTTTTAAAAGAAAGATTTGGTAGTCTCAAACAGCTGAGGATGCGTCTTGCCAATAAAAAAAGTCATAAATTATGCTGCAAATGGTTTCTTGTTTGCTGTATTCTTCATAACATTTTAACAGATGAAGATTCAATCACAAATGAAACTAATTTATTTCAGACAGTTGAAGCAGAAGAATCTTCTGAGCCTGAAGATGATGTTCCAAGTAATTTTGGTGAAATTAAGAGACAAGCAATATACTCATTGATGTTTTCTTAAATACATTTAAATTCATTTATTAGTTTATTTAAAAAGAAAAAAAATCAGGTCCAAATAGTACTTATATACTTAAACACAGAAAAATAAGGGCCTAATTGTGTATTACACAACGCAGTAGTAGTCCAATTATATTTACTTATAAAATAAAATTTAAAAGGAACTATTTTTGCGATTGACACTTATACTTCATTTCAATGTCAAACTTTTGTACTCGTTCATTTTTTTCAATTTCAAGAATTTTTAATTTTTCTTCTTTTTCCAACTGCAATACTTTAAAATCCATTTCGTGCTTTACTTTATCCTCTTCGAGCTTTAATTTTCTATCAGTTAATTCAAGCTCCTTTTCATGCTTTTCTTTTTCCCATTCTAACTTAATTTTAAACATTTCGGTTCTTTCCGCTTGGAAGGAAGCAAGATAGGCAGCTGATGACTTCGGAGCATTTTTTTTTAATTTTTCAGCAAAGTCCTTGACCTTTTTAGAAACGTTTGTAAGCGAGCTTTGCGATAATTTACTTGATGCTTGCGTTGGGGAAGATTTTTCAGCTCTTTGTGTGCTGGAAAAATTCTCTGGATTTAGGGGGCTGACTTCTGCTGCATCATATAGCGGATCAAATATATCTTCATGCAATGATGATTCTAGTATAGGTTCGTTTTCTTCTATTATTATAGAATCCTCTATTGATATCACGTTTCCACTGTCAATCACCACGAACTCGCCATTTATGTTTTTTTCTCCAAAGATTTCGTTAAGTTGCTTAAAGTGCGGACAGATTTGTAGCACTTTGCCTGAAATTTAAAATCTTTTAACACCATTTCTTTACATTTCAATGGAATTTACTTGCCTTCAACGCTCGAAGTTCCCGCATCAGAATCAAGCAATCCAGCGCCCGTAGATTGTTGCCAATCATTGGCTTTTTTGAAAGAAGCTTTTAGATGTCTGACCTTCCATCGAATCAGCTCCCATGTTGCGTCAATTCCACTTCTCTCTATAAGTTTTTTATAGAATATTTGAGCCGTTGGTGCCTATTATTAAATATAAAAAATACAGCAGATATTGTTAACGAAGCCGGCCACAGCAGGAGCACTTGTTGCAAACTTTTTGCGTAACAGCTGCCCATAATTTTACTTACCTCTATTTCTGTAGCTTCTTGGAGATAGTTTAATATTTTTCTTATATCCTCCTCAGTCCATTTTTTATTGGGTTTATCTCTTTTAATACGTTTTTTTAATTTTTGGTTTTCCATAGTATTTTTGTTTGGCGCTTTTCTATTTTTTTTTGATAAGCTGTCAGTTTGCAAATAAGTGTTGCATACGCAGTGCAAATATATGCTATTGTTTTCAGTGTTGTATATTTGCAAAATTGTAGCATGTGCATTTCTATATATTTTGTTAGTATAGTGCAAAAATATGCTATACCTTTTTGCAAATGCTATGATGCAAGACCATTTGCACAGGATTGTGAGTACCGCTATTGAAATTATACATAAAATGAAATTCGAGAAAATTGCAATACACTCAAACCTTTTTACTAACACACTCAATGGACCTCTTTAAAATATCGTGTCATCAGTTATCGTTCAAAAGCTGATTCAGACTCGGTTAAAACGATTATTAACCGATATTGTGCCAAAAGCTTCCCTAAACAAATTTATATTTTATAAACAATTTTTTTCTTCTAAGACTTTTGTAGACTTCTTGTTTTAAAATGTGTGCAAATCTTTACTTTTTCACTTTTTTGGAACAACTTGCAGCGAAAAAAACTTGAAAAAAAAATTTCCCTGAATCTCAGATAATAAAACTTCCTTTTAGGTAATGCCAACCAGGGTTGTCAGTTTTTTTTCAGGATCCATCGCCAGATCGGTTATCAAAAATCGCCAAAAATCGCCAAAAAAAATATTTTTTGAGTTTAAAAACAAAAAAGTCGCCAAAAAATTCGCCATAATAAAAATCTATTGTTTTTGACGAAAAAAACTCAAAAATTATTTTACTTAAATAAACATATGAACTATTAATGTGTTTTTATTCAATAAATTAAATGAAAAGAAATAACTATTTAATTGTACACCAAGAAATTTAAAGGAAGAATTGAAAATATGTATAACCAAGAGCATATGTACGTAGAATGACAGTTACTTTGTTAAGTAACATGTTGTTAAATATTAAAAAACTTTGGTAAGGTTAAAACACGAACTTAATGCAGCATTGGTATTGTAGTAATTTTGTATGTAAAATCTGTGGCAAACAAGGTAATTTTTATCCAAAAGAAGTAATTAACGGGTTATGTTAATATTACCTTGAGTATAATTTTTGAACGTGTGTATGTATCTATAAAAAATTTTAAAAAATTTTGGGTAACACACAAAGTATTTGTATTAAATGTTTATTATTTTTAAGTTAGTTCAAAAACTTAGCCGTTTGTTAAAATAATCGCCACAATATCGCCATGGCGTCAAACCTAAATTTTAATAGCCAAGAGCACAAAAAAATCGCCACATTTGGCGTAAAATCGCCATAACTGACAGCCCTGATGCCAACGATATGTCATAGTCATTGAAAAGTAGGATGGTTCGTTGTTGTTTTACTACAAAGTTTTTTTGTTAGTATAGGCGTAGTGCCGTAGTGGAACCGAAACAATGGTGAAAAATTATTTACTCTAAAAATATTGATGGATTTATCTAAGAAAGAGAATGAATATGATTGCAATATAAAGAAAATTTGGGTCATATTTAAATTTTGTTTCTTGGCAAAAGCTTAAAATGTCGTTATACTTTATAATCGGAATTATTTTTGACAATTTATTGATGATCTCACGCTCGGCTCATTTTCTATTAAGTTTTTTGTTGAGATTAAAATTGTCTTTTGTAGACACAAAGTGTCAAATACGATTAAAAACATTTAGAGGCATCAATCAAATTTAAAAAACGAAACCCATTCTAAAGAACACAACACGATCTTAAAGTGAAAATACTTGAGAAATATTATTCTCTCAATTCCAACTTAAACGCCTTAAAACATACCATTCTTGGAAATCACAGCCTTCTTATACTCTCTACATAAGTGATAAAGGAATATATAAGTTTGTCATTTCCTTTGTAATTTTTTTATTATTAATTTGCGACACCAAAAGATATATTTTTTCTTGATCCTTATAGATATCGAAGTCGATTTAATTATGCCCGTCTGTCCGTGAACTTAACTTTTCAAAGCCCCCAGATGTTGCATAGGTCCGTAGGTAGCATCAATCTGTTACAAATATTTGCGAGCTAGTTACCTATAAAATCCAGCAAAATCGCGCGACAACTGACCAAGATATAAGCCATAAACCAAGACTATCTTTGTTTATCAATACAAAATTGAACTTTTTAATTCTTTTCAATTCGGTCTCCCAGCTTTCAGGTTGCTCCTATAAAGGTCAAATCTAAGACCGACTTCAATTAATTTTTCCTCCCATACAATTTTGTGGAACATACCTACACCCTACTTATACAAAATATGAAAACCATTAGGGTAAAATCCCTACAACTTTCTCGGAGTCGCCCTTAGAGGAATAAAATGTATTACAGACCCCCATCGGTTTTCCTCCCAAACATATTTCTAGAACATACTTACTCCCTTACCTAATCGGCTTGCCGTACAAAACTTACAAAAATTATGTAAAAATACCCATAGCTTCTTTAGAGGCTGTCTCAGAGAAATAAAGTGTACAACTAACCCACATTATTTTACCCTCCCAAATTTATTCCTTGAACATACTTACCCCCTATCTCTATCGCGTAAAGGGGCTCCCATAATAAGTTTGGGAAATTGTAATAAATTCCCCCGACAGCTTCCAGGGTGCCCGTGGATAGGTCAAATGTAGTACTGATCCCAACACATTTTCGTTGCAAACATTTTCCTCGAACATATTTACTTCCTATCTCCAGCCCTAAGGTGGTTGCTATACAAAATTTAAAAAAAAAGGTGTTTAATCTCCAACAACTTACCTGTAATCGCCCAAAGAGGGTTAAAATATGACACCGACCCCTATTCAAAAGTTAGAACTATTTTATTTAAAAAAAATTGGATGAAAATAAAAATAAAAAAATAATTAGATTGGGTACAGCCGAACTTAGCGCTCTTAGTTGTTTTAATTAAAATTTCAAATTATTCGAGTTGTAAGCAAAAATGATAGTGAAATGGTCACACCCGTCACAATGGAACTGCCCATATGCAACATTCTGTAAAAATTTCAAAAATATCGGGGTATTAGTGTGGCCAGCATTACATACAAATATTATAATTTTTCTTGTTATAAGTTGTATTTATCTATGGATGTTCAAAAAATTTAAATCACTGACACATCACAACACTTGACGTCACAAAAAGGCAGAAGTGTGTTTATTTACATTTTATTTTATTTCACATGTCTTTTGTTATAGCTTTTCCCCTTTTTCAATTGTTAAGCAAAAAAAATAATCAAAGTTTTTTACTAAACTTTTGGTTTAAAGAGTGTAATAAAGACAGCAGTTTAGCACAATATCACCTTTTTAAGATCTGCTAACGGTTTTCGTTTTAAATCAAGTGTTTTTTGCTGCTGTTGACGAAGCAAAATTTTAACAATAATCTACACATACATGAGTTAACTTAAGTTAAAAGGGTCTTAATAAAACATTTTTTATATTTTGATATACCACTTCCTAATTTATAATAAGAACCGAAATCTTTTCTATTTTAAAGCAACTATATTTATACATATATGTACTTACATATGTAGAAAAGTAAAATAACGTAGTTTTTATTAAACGTCTCCAATATTTAATATTAAATATCTTAAAAATTTACAAATTTAAATATTTTTTCGAATTTGATGCTAACAACAAACCCTATAAATATTTAAAAAGTTGGCACAAAAATAAAACGAACCACTTCTTGAAGGCTGCTATCTCTTTAAAATAACAAAAAAAAATTTAAGCCATTATTGATGATAGTTTGCGAGAAATCATAATATAATTCTAATCAAATTTCCAAAGTTCAACTTTTTCTAAAATATTATAAAATCTTTGTTTTTAATAGCATCCCAGCAAAACCTTGCCGTACCTGGTAAGTTAGAAAAAAATATTGGAGATAACCAAACACTAGTTACCTTTTGACCGAACAACTAGTTATTTTTGTTTGAGTTGTCCCGAAATTCACAGCCCCTGCATACAAATATGCTTACAAAAATCAATCGAATAATTAGTTAACAATGATTAAATGAACAAAATAAACAAAAATTTAGGGATTTGAAAACAAAAACATGTTTTCTTATCCTTTTTTGCATATATACCTACAAATGCAGTTATTAGCGCCCTTACTAAAAGGTAGTTTTTTTTTATCGAAACGAACTCATTACCTTGTAACCTTTGAAGTAATAACACCTCATTACTCAAATTCAAAAAAATTTTGCTGGGATGCCACACCCACAGTTGGCGATATTTTCATACAGTTTTTTTTGGATGCCTTAGTTCTTATATGTTTTTTTCTATCGAATAACATTACATTTTTTGAAATCGGCGATAGCAAAAAAAAAGGGTTTTTAGCCAATAAAAATCCATTTTTAGCCACTGTAATAGGTTATAACCAGGCAACCAAAAATGTGCAAAATCATATTTTAATTCTGTGAGTCACATTAACCTATAATAATGCTACTCATCCATTTCACAACTTTTGCAACATTTTGGCATCGAATTGATAGAGCATGTTTTTGCATATTTTACATATAACAGCATATTTTGGCACATTTTTCCTTTAAGTGCATATGTTTTTAAGCATTTTTAGAATTTTTTACATATAATTTAAAAAAAAACTTTGGTGTTCATTGTTACCTTTTGAAAGCTTATGTCTTTTTTATTAAATTAATTATTTTGGAGTAAAACCCAATATTATTCTAATCCCTTCCAGAAATTTTTTAAAATTTGGGCATTGGTTTTTTAGGGCATATATTTTCATATCTTGCATTAAACAGCATATTTTGGCATATTTTTCCTTTAAGTGTATGCTTTTATCGTACAACTGGTTTTTTTAAAGCCTTTTTCCAATTGAAAATTAAAGAAAAAATATTTAGTTTTGTATTCTCACCTTTTGTGTTTTTTTATTGAATTGTTTATTTTACAGGGAACCCTAAATTGGTTTGTTTTGTTTTGATAAAAATTCGATATCCGACTAGTTTTAAAACCGTTTATTTATATAATATTTAACATTATTTTAGGTTTTCCTTTTTTTATTTACCAAAAGTTTTTGGCGGTAATGTTAAATCATTATTTTGTTAAAGCAACTACATTTAAAATGCTGCGTTTTCAGATTCTAAGTTCCTATCATTCTTATTTCCAAAGCATATATTTCTAATTTGTTAAAGCATATTTTCAACTTTTTATCGCATATTTTATGCGCATAAAACGCTTTTTTAAGAGCATGTTTTTAGTTTCTCTGTTTATAACAAGAACATGGCAAACAACAACTTGCTAAGAATAGATAATATTTGTATAGAAGGACTTACAAAAAGTAAACTAAAATTTTATATGAGTAATTTCTTTTATCACCCTTTTTTAAGGCTTAAGATTATGGCCACTCTATGAAACATTTTCCACCATATAAAACATTTATGGGAAACTGTTTATGAGAAACAATCAAAACAACAATGTGCAAATGATGTTAATATTGTTTAACGTATTTGGTTTATGACTGCTAACTCATTCTTAAAGGGTATATACCCTATAAGTGTGTCAATGTAACCAAGTACATATAAATTTAAGGAAAAAGAAATTCATGAAAACATAAGGATTTAATAATCTTCCAAGTTTCCTGGATTTCTTCGACCTTTAATATTTAAGGCGGATACAGAAAATGTTGCTCATAGCTATAGGCATTTAGTTAACAAAACCGGAAACGGACATTAAAATGTTTTAAATAATATTTTGTATGTACTGTTTAAAAGTTTTTTCAATATTGACAATTGTTTGTGTTTTTGTTAATTAATTTTTTGAATGTTTGTTTAAAAAAACCGTAATTTTTCATAAAAAATAAAAACAAAAATTTGCCTGACGAAGCTACACAAAGAGTAGCGAAATATTGGCAGAATAATAAAACAAATAAATAATAATTTTTATTGACCTTAAGCTCGAAGAAACCGATTGTGTATTCATAAGGATTTAATACTTTTGTCAAGAATTTTATATTTTAGAGATAGAACATATGTGGGAAAAATATGTGTACTTTTTCATTTAGAATCTCTTTTCGAGTCTGTTTATCATTTTAACCATTCCATGTCCATGTGTTATTTTAAAGCAAGTTCAGGGCAGATTTAACCGCATTAACGGTGTAAAGACAACGCTAACCGAAAGTTTCATTCAAATTTTGTGAAGATCGGACCCTTTTTGATCCTACCCAGAAAAATTTTTTTGAATTTGAGTAATTAGCTGTCATTACTTCATAGGATACAAGGTAATGACTTCGTTTCGACAGAAAAGCTATCTTTTAGTAAGGGCGTTAATAATTACTTTTGTAGGTACATATGCAAGAAAGGATTATGAAAAAGGCTTCAAAGCATGTTTTTGATTTTAAATCCTTAAATTTTTATTTATTTTGTTCATTTAATCATTGAATTTTGTAATCACATTTGTATGCAGTGGTCGGTAATTTCAGGACAACTAAAACAAAAATAACCAGTTATTCGGCCAAAACGTAACTAGTGCTTGTTCATCTCCAATATTGCTTTCTAACTTACCAGGTAAGCAAAGGTTTTGCCTAGTTTTGCTTAGAACAGAAGGACCTTCCCCGGATATCCTATCAGCCTCTATTAAAAATTTATGGCAGCTGGGGTATCAAAAAAAATTGGCTTTAAATATTTTAAAGTAAACTGGTAAAACGTTTTGCAAAAATTATATGTTATAACCTAGGAAAAAATAGGCATTACACCATTTCCAATTGTGTTTAAAATTTTTTTTTTTTATTTTTTTTTTTTAGAAATTTCGAATTACATTTTATTTTCATAAGATTCTAATTCAATTTCAAGAATTTCTTATTCAACTTTAGAATTTTCTTATTAAATTTTAGAAGCTTCTAGTTCAGTTTCAGAACTTTCTTATTTAGTTTAAGAAATTTTTATTTTAGTTTCCCAAATCTATAGTTCCATTTCAAAAGTTCCTTTTTGTGTTTCAAAATTTTCTTTTTGTATTTCAGAATTTTCCAATTATAATAAAAAGTTCTGAATTTGTTTTGTAATTCAAATCCAAAATTCTGAAATTCAGTTTGAAAACTCTGATATACAATACAACTATAATATTCTGAAATGCAATAAAAGGACTTTGAAATTGAAGTAGAAGACTTCTGGTTTGGAACTGGGTGTCATAGAGTTCTTTAAACTTCCATCAGCTCTATTGGTTTTCGATCTCGCCTTGTACTCTATAACTAAGAATTCTATTATAAACGTACTTATTGATAGTCAGGCGTCGAGCAAAGCGATTTTCGCTAGCCTCACTTAGTCCTCTATTAATCAGGTACTAGATGGCAGACGAGCTGTTGGAGCAGGGGATGCATTAGCCAGTGGAAAGATATTTGTGATTGATTCTAGCTCTACTATATAAAGAGTATAGGTGAGAGTCACAGCCATAGAGGTCTGGAAGAACAGCACTTCGAGTAGAGTCTCTAGGATTATTAGGGGATGATCCAGATGCGACGAGGGTTCTTTTGTCTCTGCTTCTCTTGTAATTATTATCAGCACAAATCATTTCCTTTCAGCGTCTTCCTATGATAAAACGTTTTAAAACATACTATTCTTGGAAACTATATAATTTTTTAAACAACAAAAGGCAAGTAATATAGGACACATCCGTCTACAAAAGTTTTCAGTTTTCGTTTCTAAACTAGGAAGCTTAGAAGAAAGTAATTAGCGAATTTTTCCTCTTTAATTATTTTTTGGGATCTGTCGAATGCAATTTGAATTATGCGTCGTCTACCTTATTGTTTTCCAAAAAAAATGTTACCAGACACCTGTGCGTTTAATTGTTTAGAGAGCAAAGACTGAAAAAGAATAATAGCTTAGAAGTGTTCCCCTTTCTCCATTTTTTATCACTACTTCGACCAAAATCTCTTATAACACTTTACTTTAACAAATATCTACATATATACATATATATATATCTTGCTGTGTTCAATTGTATTCTAAAAAATTAATTTTTCTTTTTTTTTTTTTAATTTTATCTTTGCTTTGTTAATTGACAGCGTAATGAGTAGCAAAATACTCGTGTTATTATCAACAAGTTCAAATTCAGTAGCAAGTACAGCGACAGCCAAAGTTACACGTTCGCACTTATGTATTTATTTTTTATTTTGTACACAGCATTCGATATTTCTCATTAAAACGATAATAGTTAAAAAGATTTGTGCATGTGCAAGTGCCTTATGATGAATGCATTTACCCTTTAAACGATATGTCGTTGACAGTTGAAATTTTACATTTATACTCCGTTGTTAGTTGTAGCTGTTGCCTGAGTTTGTTTGTTATTAACAAACAATTTATTGATGCCTCGTTAATATTACAAAATAGCGATGCCATTCCAAGAAACCATAATTAACATAAAAATATTTTCCAATAAAACAAACAGGAAGAAGTAATGGAAAGTTGAAAGTTGGTTAACCCCAACTATTGTATATCCTACACTAAAATTAAGTTTGCTAGTTGCTACAATAAATTATGAAACAGATTCTTAATCCATATATTAACAAACGATATACAATCTCTCCAATTATTTTTTTAGTTTTTAATGCTCCATTAAAAATGATTAATTATTATTTTACTAACTTATGTCCCAAACACAGCTGGGACGAACGACGAATTTAGCACTATGCTTCAACTAAAACACATTTAAAACGAATTAAACAGATATTAAAGTGTGACCATATTTCTTAAAACAAGTAAGATCGCTATATTCGGCTGTGCCGAATCTTATATACCCCTCACATTGGTCTTTAAATATACCCAGCCGAGTAATTTTGTACTGCAAATAATATAATAAAAAACCTTGTGCGAGTTTTAACGTCCATAGAAAAATATACAAAATTTTAACGTTCGTATGAATAATAGAAATTGATGAAGAAGGTTTGAGGTTGAGAGTCTTAAAAGTTTTCGGCATTATTCATATTAAAAGGTTAATAGAAGTTGTTAATTTTTATGGGATGTTTTAGTCCCCCAGCTCCTCTCCAACTTTTTTTTTCAAAATGTATGAATTATTTGATTATAACTTTGTGTATACCATTCGAAGTCGATAGCTGTTATAGTTTCCCAGAAGTAGCGAATCAAAAATTTCATAAAAATTGCTAATTTGTATGAGAGCTACCCCTTTACCTTGCCCCACCAAATGTCCAATTACTTTTGGTTGAACATTTAAAGTCGATTTCTTTTATAGTTTCCGAGATATAGCGTATCGAAAATTTTATAAAAATCTTTAATTTTTATGGGAGCTACCCCTTCTTCCCCCCTTACCCAAAAAATTTTTTTCTTCATACCGTAGGTTTTGTTGTCCAATTACTTTTTGCAGAACATTTGATTTCGATATCTGTTTCAGTTTCCGAGATATAGCGTATCGAAAATTTAATAAAAATTGTTCATTTGTATGGGAGCTACCCCTTTTTCTGCACCTTCTCAAAAAAAATTTTTTTTTAAATGTAGGTCTTATTGTACTTTTTGTAGAACATTTCATTTCTATATCTGTTACAGTTTCCGAGATATAGCGCATAAAATATTTCACCAAATTTGTGCAATTGTAGGAAAACTACCACTTCTCCTAATCCTATCTGAAAAAACTTTTTCCATTATTTAGGTCCCTACTTTAAGAGTATCCGTGCCAAGTTTTGTGGCAAGAATGACTATACTTACCGAGATATATATGGATATATGCACGGGTTTTGTCCTGAAAAAAATGGGTTATTTTGGGTTTTCGCTTATATCTCGGTCAATAGTGAACCGATTTTGCTGATTTTAAATAGCGATCGGCTGCAGGATATTTCTAACAATTTGACACCAATAACTGGTCTGTATCTCTTTATTTGACTCCGGAAACAGACGGACAGATGGACAGACGGACATGGCTATATCGACTTCTCCATCTATAAGCATCCAGAATATATATATTTTATGGGGTCGCAAGTGAAAACTGCAGAAATTACAAACGGTATGACAAACTGATATATGTATACCCTTATCACTAATGTGAAGGGTATAATTAAGAACGAGAAGCTGGGGGAATAAAATGTAATTTAAAAGTTTGGGGCGATAGAGTAATATGCATGGCAGTTACACAGAAATATGTTTAGACAAACTAGTTGTCCTATTTACTATTAAATTTTAAAGAAAATGGGTAATAAAAAATTTATTTTTGTTAACCGCTATTATTTATTGATTTTTGAAAAATGTCAAAACCCAGGAAATTTTTCAAAATAAATTTATGTGCATTACGTTAATAAAAGTTGTCAAAAATTTAAGTTAGTTTTAGGTCCTGAGTTCACTGCTAATTTTGGAATCTTAGAAGTTTAAAAAACAAATTCTGCCTTTAAAAAGGATAATATTTTCAACTGGTCTTCTTTCAAGTTCTTCCTGATCATAATTCTTATGTAAATTGGGTAAAAATAAATTAACCAAAATTTTTGCCATTAACAAATATCCATTTGGTTTAATTTCATTTCAATATTTTAATGAGAAAATGATGATGATATTGCGGCGATAGTAAAAACGTTGGTAAGAAGTAGCAAAAACAACTTAAGCAGTATTTACGATTGCTAGTTTTAGCTGTTTGACAGTGGCTACTACTTGCTTTTGCGTTGCACAACATATTGCAAACATGTATAACGCAAAGAAGGTTCAGCCCAAAGTTCATAAGAAATAGTTATGACTGATTTTAAAGAATGTAATTTTTTATTTTATTTTTTAGACTAAACGTCGAAACTATGTTTTAACAAAAGTCAAAAAGAAACTCGAGGAAATTTACGATTTTTGAATTGGGCCCTTTTTCGTATTCAGTAAGCGATATGTACATATTTTTACATTCCCAGTTTTTTTAGTCTTTTTTTGATTTCTATCAGATTTCTGTTAAAGGAAGATGCAACTCCGCATATTTTGTGCACCTGATGAGTATGCGTGAATATTGTACAAGTGGAGTTTTAAATTATTTGTGAACGCTTCGGCCAAAGCATGTGAAGTTTTTGTAGAATAATTTTCAAAATTTATACATTTAAATTAACACTGCATAAAGATTATTGGCAAAAAAAACTTCAATTTGTGTGTTTAAATAAATGATAAACATAAATTGTAAAAATGCATTGACATAGTTTAAGCATTTCCCATGTTTTTCCCGCAGTTGGCTACAGTGCGTGCTATAGCGGTAGCTGACGTGACTACGAATTGAAACTTTGAAATAAATAAAAATGTCTTCAAAATATTTAAGTGAAAGGAAATACAAAGGCGTAAATGTTTTTCCAAAAGATAGTTTTACGAATTGGATAATTATTTCTGATTACTTTAATTTAAAAAAATAATATTTGTCAACTTATAGCCTTTGTTGTTTCGTTGTAGTAATGTTTATTTCAAAAATTTTAAATGCATTTGTTTTACCCTTCACATAAGTGTTAATTAAGGGTATTTATACGATTTCATTCCCTTTTTAATTTCTTTAATATCCATCTGCAGTCCCATAAAGTATATATTTTCTTGATTTTTATAGATAGCGAAGTCGATTTAGCGAAGTCCGCCTGTCCGTGTTTTGTTTGAAATCAACTTTTTGAAGCCCCCCGATGTCGCGTAGACCCGCAAGTGGTACTAAGCTATCAGAAATATCTGCAAAGAAATCGCCATAGAAATCCAACAAATCGCCCGATAACTGACTGAGATAAAAGCCAAAAATCAAGACTACCTTTGTTTATTTCTCTAAAATTTGTACATAAAAAGCTCTACAACTGCCCCGAAGTCTCCCCGTACAATGTGTAATGTAAGATTGACTCCCATTAATTTTTCCTCGCGAACATTTTTTTTGGAAAATACTTAGACCCTGTCTCGGGTGCCCCGGTAGATCAGTGGTAAGTGCACGAGTCTACCAGTCTGGGGGTTGTGGGTTCGATTCCCACCAGAGACCCTGGTAAGTTTGCTTCATTTTCTGTTCTTTCTTTCTTAATGTTCTCTAAATTTCTTCTTTCTTTCTATCTCAACCTATTCTATCTGCCTCTCCAGGTAACACAAAATGACCGAATTAAGCGGACCCAAGTGAGCTGTATACTTTCCTTCAACGGCTGCCTGTTCCACCTAACCTAGACCCTGTCTCCGCTCCCTAACAGGGTTGCAAAACTAAACTTTTTACATTTCTTTTATATCGGTTCCAAAGCTTTCAGGTTGCTCCTACAAAAGTAGGTAAAATGTAAGCCTAACCCTAATTAAATTTTCCTCCCAAACATTTTTGTGGAAGATACTTACCCCCTATCTCCAGCACTACACATGGTTGTCGTACAAAGTTTCTAAAAAAAGGGTAAAGCCCCCTACAGCCTCTCCGGAGCCGCCCCTAAGGAATTAAAACCTATAACAGACCCCCATAAGTTTACCCTCTCACACCTATTCCTAGAATTTACTTACCCCTATCTCCATCGCCTTAGGGGGCTGCCATACAAAATTTACGAAAATGATGTAAAAACCGCGAAAATTTCCAAAAAGTTTTAGTAACAATAGCCATTGCTACCACAAAACTTGGCACATAGAAAAAAGTCCCTGCATATTTTACTTAAAAAATTTTAACGATTTTAATTAAAAAGATAATTGTCCCAATCAAGCGACTTATTTAAATTTGAAAACTGAATGTTAATAATGATGCTTATGTTCTAATTCTAAAAAAAAAAAATATAATTGCATTTATCAGTATGCAGCACATTTTAAGAAAAATATACAAAAATAAAAACGAACATGAGTTCTATAAGACATTAGAATTAAAATTTTGAAAATCACACGGCTCGCTGGCCTAGCGGTAGAGTCTCAGCCTAGCAATCAGATGGTGTCAGGTTCAATGCTAGACTGGGTCGGTCAATATTTTTTTAATTTTGCTTTTGCTTTTTGGTTCTCTTTGTCCTTTTTGGTCCTTTCTCTTTCTATTTTCTTTTTCAATAAAAATGTAACTTATTAATTCATTCAAGTAATAAAATTGTTAAAGTTAAAATTTTTTTTGATAATTTAAGTAATCAAAATCTTAAAAGTATTTGATTGGAAAAAAGGGGTTTTTTAGTTGTTTCTTACTTTTAGGATAATGTTTATACAATAAATAAGTATGTATGGTAAGAAATGCGGCCTAAATTTAACAAGGTGGTGTGGCATAGTGGTTAGAGCGCTTGCACTCTACACACACAGCCCAATATCGAAACATAGCCGAGCCAAAAATTCTGACTTTATTTATTACTTTTTTTTTAACTTGTTAGTTGCTTCAATCAATTTAAGTTTTTGAACATTTTTATTTAAATTGTTTTTAAAGTCCTAGTGTATATATCACAAAGTGAATTTATTTATATATACAGTGAACTCGCGGAAACGTGAACTAATTTTTACCAAGGGTGTTCATGTTTTCGATTTTGTTCAAGTTTTCGATTGGGTATGTTTTAATTATTTTCTAACGAATTTAATTTTTTTTATCAATTTATTGTTACTAGTTCTAAAACATCCAAATCTAGTCAAAACTTAACAACGCTTTAACCCGAAAAGTCCAATTTAAAAATTTTAAAACCTAAGTTTTTTGGGTAATACATAATTGTCTTATTAATCTGACCACAAAAATCAACATTTTGCAAATAAAACTATGTATATCGCTTATAGATCCTTTTATTGCATAATTTGGGGACTCCCAAAACTAATAAAATTAATGTAAACAAACAAAAAACCTCAGAAAAAACTGTTCACGTTTTAAAGCTTTTAATGTTTGTTCACGTTTTAGAGTAGTTAATGTTAAATAAAAAGTGTTCACGTTTCTGGATGTTCACGATTCTGGATATTCACGTTTTCGCGAGTTCACTGTATTTATATTATATATTTTAACGGCAACAGAACATTCAAAGTATCCCATTAGTTTGATATTAAACAAATTTAAGGTTTTTCTTCATACGAGACTATAATTTTCTTTTTTAATAAATTAATGTACATATGCATGTCTGTTTATGTAACATACATTTGTAGGACAATAATATTTTCATGGCATATCGTTAAAGAACTAAAATTAGACTCAGAAAATAATAATATTAGATTTATGAATGTAAGAAAGCCCTTAAGACCTTAACAAAAATAAATAACATATGGGGTGGGGGGAGGTTGAAGGCAGACTAACAATACAAAATGTACATTTTACTTTATTATTGTTCTGTTTGAGATCTTCACATTGTCTTCTACATGCATTCGTTTTATGTCTGTTACATCCTTTTTTCCTTTTTATTTTCTTCCTTTCTTTGTTTTCTTTGGTGTGATTATTTAAGCGCTTTGTTATTGTTTTCATTTTATTAGTTTTCACTTACTCTCCATTTCCCCCAGTGACGTTCCTTCTAATGTGCTCAGGTGTTCTCTGCACAGCCTAAAATATTTACGTCTATTTAGGTTTTTTTGTAATTATTAAATATTAAGAATTCTTTATTATTGGCTTTACAATTTATATATACATAAATAAGTGGAAGTGAAATAAGTGTATACACACATACATACATATGTATGTATATTGAACCAACATTTTATTTTCATCTTGCATATGGACAATAACAATAATAAAAAAGCAAAATGTTTGATAGCAAACATAAAAAGAAAACAACACACAATTAAAATCTACTAGTTGTTCTTCAAATATAAGAGCACCAATTTACTAAAGAAACAAAACACTTCATGAAAAAAATTTAGATCACCTATACAAGTAAAGCGTTCGCCAATTTAACCAGCACGAAGTGGCTTGGTTGCTGTAGGTTTGAAACTTTTCTTTTTTTTTTGAAAACACAACAGAAAATAAAGCCGCGGGTATTTCAGTTGTTCTTCAAACTTAAGCGCACTCATTTAACAAGGAAAAGCAAAAAATTAAAAAAAAAAAGTACCACAATTTATATGCAGCGAGGGTGCGCTAAGTAAGTGAGCACCTGCTTGATTGTTTCTTATTTCAAACTTTATGTTTGAGTTGTGTGTTGCAAAGAATAAGTAAATGTGTGAATCATTGTTGCCAGCCCACAGCTTAGGTTACACTTTCCAAAAGTGAAAAATACCCAATTTTAATGATAAAGAACATAAAAAAAATATATTTAAAAATAGCTCAAGTCTATCGGCTGTATTCATAATAACTATTGCAGTTCTATTAGAGGGGTATTTGAATGATATATATGGAATAATTGCCAAATAAACCCTTAATAAACCTACAATAATTATTATAAATACAGGCATGTGTTTTTTTTAACATAATTATGTTTAAATTTACAACAAAAACCCCCAGTTCATAAAACGTTTGCACAACAAATAATACAAGTTCTTATGTATGCCCAATTTTTAGTGTTAGTAAAAAAAACTTTTTAATTTAGCCAAAGGTGGCAACAATGGTGTGTATGAAGTTATGTGAGTGTGAGGAACTTCAACTTGTGTTGTTTAAGTCATAAATTCTTCATTTTATGAATAACATTGACGAAGAGCAGACGTTAATTTTAAAATGGAATGTAATTGCGTAATTGAGAGTTTATTAAACAAACCCTTTTCGCAATTAAAAACTGAAGAAAAATCCAATTTTATTTCAAAAGGTAGACCAACACCACCTTTGCCAAATCTCACTTGCACAGTTAATTCAAAAAACCGGACTTTTACTAGGCACTTTTTTGTGTCTAGTTATAAAGAAAAATCTTGGCTATGCGGTTGTCCCGTTATAAATAAGTTATTTTGTTGGAACTGTTTGCTTTTTGCCAAAAATAGCGAAAAGGGTGTTTGGACTGCAGGTTATAATGACTTAAATCATTTAACATCGGCAATGACAAAACATCAAATGAGTCAAGCACATATTAATAACAGCATATCCTTAAAAACATTTGGAGATGTGCGCGTTGATTTTTTACTTGATGAACAAAAACGAATTTCAGTTTCAAGACATAATGAACAAGTTTCAGAAAACCGTCAAGTAATTCAACGACTTGTAGATACTGTATGCTTTTTAGGTACACAAGAGCTAGCTTTTAGAGCCAACGATGAAACTGAGAAATCAGAAAATAGAGGGAATTATATTGAATTACTGCACCTAATTGCCAAATATGACAGCAAACTAGATCGTCATTTATCTTCATCACAATATTTCAAGGGCACTTCTAACCACATTCAGAATGACTTGATTAATGCAATTGGTACTGTAGTTTTAAATAATATTGATATAGAGATTAACAAAGCTACGTTTGTTTCTGCAATGTTAGATGAAACAACAGATATAAATAAAAAGTCCCAATTGTCGTTCGTTTTTAGATACGTTGATTGCAAAGGTATTGTGAGGGAGAGATTTTATAAGTATTTGGATGTAAGTGATGGTCGTACAGCCAAAGCCATTTCTGAAAAGCTTATTGACTTAATAAAAAGTAAGAATTGGGGAGCAAAACTAATAGCTCAGACTTACGATGGTGCACCTGTTATGTCAAGTGATTTAAATGGTACTCAGGCTAAGGTTAGAGAGGTGTTCCCAAGTGCTATGTTTATACACTGCAATGCACATGTTTTAAATCTAGTCCTTTCACAATCAGTAAGCTATATTCAAGAAGTGAACATATTTTTTACCACTTTGAACGGATTGTCAGCATATTTCTCCCACTCAACTAAGAGATCTCAATTTTTTGATCAGGTTCTAAAACGGAGACTTCCTACTATTGCTACCACGAGATGGAATTATTCATCTCGACTTGTTAATATAGTTTTTGCATACCGTCTTGATCTCATATTATTATTTGAGGAGATAATAGATGATCCAGACACTTGGGGCGCGGATGCGATTCAAGCTAGAGGATTTCTTCAGTTTTTAAGCACTTTCAACACAGTTTTCATGTTGGAAACGTTTCATGACATATTTGCATCTACTGACATTCTATTTAATATTCTTCAAACGAAATCATTAGATATTCAATATTGTTTTGAACACATAAAAATAACTAAAGAAAAAATATTGGAGTACAAGTCAAAGTTTGATGACCTTTTTAGTCGGACAAAAAGCTGTGCTTGTGCAATTTTCAAGCGGGGTGAAAGTTCAGATGGTTTCCAATTACGATACAAGTCCTTATTTAATAAAGTAATTGATACTTTATTCACTCAAATGGATACCAGGTTTAGATCTTTTGAAAATATGAAATTTATGGAGCTATTAAATTCAAAGAGATATATTGATTACCAAAGTGCATTTCCCCATGAAGCTTTCGAAAGTCTTCAGAAATCCTACGGATTGTTTTTTGATTTTATTAAACTCAAAAATGAATTAGTTGTATATTATTCGCATTTACAGTTCCGTGAAATATTTATTAAAGATATTCCTGGAACCTTAATATATTTAGATTTAAGAGACACCTTTTCTGAAATTTTCAATTTGAGCACATTAATACTAACAATTCCTGCATCAACCAGTTCCGTAGAAAGATCCTTTTCCGCTCTTAAAAGAATTAAGACTTATTCACGAAACCAAATGCATGAAGAAAGATTGTCTGAATTGGCAATTATTTCAATTGAAAAACAATTTCTTAAAAGCCTAAAAACAAAAAATTCTTTTTATGATGAAGTAATCGAAACTTTTGTAAAAAAAACTCGGCGTATTGAACTTACATATAAGTAAAAATATTATAAAAAAAAAATAAAACCCAAAAAAATAAATAAAAATAAATTAATGTGCTGTTTCTACAAGCCAATTGAGTGATTGTCTTGGACGATTTATGTGTATTTTGTTTGTGTTACAATAACAAAATACACATAAATTGTCTAAGACAATTACTCAATTGGCTTGTAGAAACAGCACATAAATTAAAAAAAATATATAAAAAATCAAAAAAACTTAAAACAAAAAAAAATACAAAAAACAAAAAAACTCAAAACAAAAAAATATTAATTAAATAAAATGGGACCTTTGTCTATCACGTCCTTGTCGTGGTCCTGGAAAAACCGAGTATAGACGTTATATAAAAGTTCAAAAGTAGGAGAGAACACCTTGACAAAAACCTCACGGCACGTCACTGATTTCCCCCCACTTTTTGTAAGGACTAATATAGTTTAGAATATCCTTGCAAGATGTCTAAAAATACATTTTATTTACTTATTTACAAAAAGATAGAAATCATGGTTAAATACCAACTCATTCTTGCCAACTGTTGGCATTTAATTTTTATTACATTGTTTATTACTTTGGTTTGTATTTGAAAAAAAAAAACACTGATGTTTTCTTAAAGGTTTCAAATAAGTTCAGAATATTTTTTTTATTAGTTTCGTAAAATACTTTATAATGACTAACATAGTTTTAATTGTTCGCAATAACTTTCCTTCTAACCATTTTGGCAAAGTAATTAAAATAACTAATGTGTAAGTAGTTATAATTACAATTAAGGCTTTAGTTTCCTTTGAACATATTTGATTCATAAAGAAATTAATTTTTATTTGTGAGAATTATAACGATATGAAAAATGTCCCTTACCAGAGGAGAGCCAAAGTTTGAGGTGCTGAAAAGAATTACGTGCCAAATATTTTACAATTGCATATGGTCAATTCCACGCAAATTGGCACAAAACTAAGGAAAATCGTTATTTTATTTTTTAAATAATCGTTGAACTTAAGTCTAAAAGAAAACGAAAATTACCAAAATATAAAGACATTGTGTCACATTTTTATATTTATTTTGCAATAGTATACATTTTTTACAAACTGAATAATCGGCTCTTCTTTTTTTACGTTTTGATAAAAATGTCACACCCGTCACTTTTTCAAAAACGTTTTCCCTTAAGAAAAAATAGTTTTTTGTGAACAAAAAGTATCAAATACAATTAAAAACACTTTAAACTACCGTATAAATTCAAGAAAGTAAGCCTGGGGGAAAATTACGGCATTCGTTTTGAATCGAAATTCTACCAGATCGATCGAATTGTCAGTGCTTTTAATATAGGAATTCTAATTAGCAAATTTTTCGACTAGAATCGAATTTAGTAATTTGTCCCCTGCTCTCAGCAATAATTTACCCGACCCGATCTTAAAGTCAAAATTCTCTAAAATAAAAATTTGTAGTGTCACACCTGTCACAATCTTCAACTAGTCATTGTAAGCAGAATTGTGATTCGCAGATCGTATTGCCTGAAATATGTTTGAAAACAGGCTCAAATATTTTAAATAGCATTGATGTTTAAAAGTATTTTTAATTGTATTTGATACTAAATTTCTACAAAAAAAAACTTATTTTCTTAATGCAAATCCTTTAAGAAAATGTGATGGGTGTGACATTTTTATTAAAACGTAAAAAAAACGAAAAGCCGATTAGTCAATATAGGATAATTAATAAAAACAAAATACGTATCAATATATTTATATTTCTTCTTGTTTTCTTCAAGCTATAGATCTTTTTGTTTTTTATATTTTATTTTATTTGGCCAATATTTCGCTACCTCAATGTGTAGCTTCTTCAGGGCTTATATATTTGTTTACAATTATTTGAAAAAATTTTTTTTTTTAAAATATTGAAAAAATATTTAACACATAAGGAAAAGGAAATGAAAAATTTTTTTAAATACACACATACATACATAAATTGAAAAAATACTGTACAAACATGAAATACATACGTATAACAAAACATTACAATATGTTAAATAAATTATTTAAACTATTTTAATATTCAAATCTTATTAACTAGAAGTCTATAATTCTGTGCAACATTAGCTGTGTCTGTTTTGTAATTAATCCGTTGTGTCGATGGAACTTTTATAATTTGTAACATTTCTAATGTATACCTGCGTTTATAGTTTGTTTCTAAATTCAAAATTGATGTATTTTTGAAATCTGGATAGTGATTTGAATTAGTGCAATGTAATGATAATGCTGTTTTTTGTGATGTTGTAGTGTTTCTATATTTTTGATCTGATTTGTGTCCAGCAATCCTGGTTTTTAGTTTGTTTTTTGTTGTACCTACATAAACCTTATCACAACTGTCATTATCACTACCTTTACATGGTATCTTATATACTAAATTTGATTTTTCGAATTTCTCTATTTTATCTTTTGTCTTGCTAAATAATCTACCTAACGTGTTATATGTTTTGTGTGCCATAATATATTTCTTATTGTCATAAATTTTTGAGTTTTTTAATCTTTCAGATAAATGAGGTACATAAGTCAGTGATTTATAAACTTTAGGTTCAGTTATCGTTCTTGCGTTTAAATTAGTTCGATTTCTATATTGGCCTATCAATTTACAAACTAGCTTAATTGGAAAATCATTATTAATTAAAATACCTTTAATCTTTTCTATATTATTCTCATGAAATTCTATATCACTTATTTTTAAAACCCTCTCAATTAAATTCTTTGCTGTATTAATAATTACCCCCTTTGGATGTTTCGAATAATAATTAATTATTCTCCCAGATGATGTTGGTTTCTGGTACCAATCTATTAATAACCTATCACCTCTTCTAATTACCAATGTATCTAAATATGGAATTTTAGAGTTACATTCCTTCTCAATTGTAAATTTTATGTTCTCATGAAATGAATTAAAAACCGTCAAAATATTATCAATTAAATGATCCGGAATAATACAAAATAAATCATCAACATATTTGGTAATGATTTTCGGTTTTGTGTCCAATTTTCTAATACAACAATCTAATAGATTTTCCATAACAATATCTGCCACTATAGGTGATGCTGGAGATCCCATTGGTAGTCCCTTTCTCTGTAAATATATTTTGTCATTACACTTAAAATACCTATTTTCAATTAAGCAGAATTCTACAATTCGTAGAAAAAGATTCTTTTCAATATTCGTATATTTTTCTATAATGTCCCATTTACCCTCAATAATATTCAGAGCCACATCTATTGGTATACTTGGAAATAAAGATACCACATCAAGAGAGATTAACCTCTCATTATCCTTTACTCTTATATTCTCCATCTTTCTTTTAAACTGTAAGGAATCTTTTACATTATATTCTGAATCTTCAGTGATTCTCTTAAGAATATTTGTAATATATTTACAAAGTTCATATGATGGAGAATTAACAAATGAGCATATTGGTCTCAAAGGAAACTGTTCCTTATGTATTTTCGGTACTCCATATAACCGAGGTGCTGTTGATACATTCGTTTTAAGTCTGTTCCTCTCAATATTTGTAATAATCTTCTTTCTAAAAAGTTCTTCTATTAAATTATTATTCTTAATCTGTAATTTGTTAGTCGGATCCTTATCTGTTAATTGGTATGTGGTATTATCACCCACTATGTCCATTATCCTTAAGTCATAATCAATTCTATTCATTGCCACTGTGGTATTTCCCTTATCTGCCTCTAAAATAAGTAAATCTTTATTCCTTCTCAAATACTTCTCGGTAACATTTATCTTATCCAATAAAAATTTATCTCTATTTGTTAAACATTGCCTATTCAAATGGTTATCAACTATATTAGTGAACTTATTTCTAGCTATTTCCTGTTCTTCCTTAGCAGTCAATGTCTGTATAAAGTCCTCACCATCTGCTATAATATTTAAAACTGGCAAATTTTCTTTTTTAATAGGCAAAGCAAATTTCGGTCCTAAAGAAAGAACCCACTGTACATCAGCAGGAATGTCTAGGGATGATTTGTTCACAAACCATTTTTGATTATGTCTAATACCTAAATCTATCTTCTGTAAATTCATTAGGTGGTTAAACTTCTTCTTATGCACCTCTTTTATCCGTAAATTAAAAAACATTGCTAACCTGTTTTGGTGTTCAATGAATGTGTTGAAAATTTCCCTAGGTAAATGATAACCCAAATAATTATTAATGTAATCCAATTCTCTTGAAATTTGCTTCAAAGATTGATGTTTCTGTTTAATCGCCAAATTTAGAATCTTGGTATGAAAAAATTGAATGTTTCTTGACAATGTTCCTTGTATTGTTGGAGTTCCATTTTCCTCAAAAAGATTAAAAATATGTTTAGTTGAGTTCCTAATGAAATTTGGAATTATACCTGTATTACGGCAACGGATTAGAAAAGTTATAGTTGCCTTTGTTTTCACTATCTTGTCCCTAATTGTTTTATATCTATTAATTTTTCTCCTTACTTCCTGTGAATACTTGAAACTGTTGTAATTATTGCCGTTACTCATTACTATACTTCTGATGTGCTCTCAGATATTTTAAGCTTTGTGCCTAGTTTCTTCGATCTCTCTTAAATAAAATAAAATATAAAAAACAAAAAGATCTATAGCTTGAAGAAAACAAGAAGAATATCTAAGAGAGATCGAAGAAACTAGGCACAAAGCTTAAAATATCTGAGAGCACATCAGAAGTATAGTAATGAGTAACGGCAATAATTACAACAGTTTCAAGTATTCACAGGAAGTAAGGAGAAAAATTAATAGATATAAAACAATTAGGGACAAGATAGTGAAAACAAAGGCAACTATAACTTTTCTAATCCGTTGCCGTAATACAGGTATAATTCCAAATTTCATTAGGAACTCAACTAAACATATTTTTAATCTTTTTGAGGAAAATGGAACTCCAACAATACAAGGAACATTGTCAAGAAACATTCAATTTTTTCATACCAAGATTCTAAATTTGGCGATTAAACAGAAACATCAATCTTTGAAGCAAATTTCAAGAGAATTGGATTACATTAATAATTATTTGGGTTATCATTTACCTAGGGAAATTTTCAACACATTCATTGAACACCAAAACAGGTTAGCAATGTTTTTTAATTTACGGATAAAAGAGGTGCATAAGAAGAAGTTTAACCACCTAATGAATTTACAGAAGATAGATTTAGGTATTAGACATAATCAAAAATGGTTTGTGAACAAATCATCCCTAGACATTCCTGCTGATGTACAGTGGGTTCTTTCTTTAGGACCGAAATTTGCTTTGCCTATTAAAAAAGAAAATTTGCCAGTTTTAAATATTATAGCAGATGGTGAGGACTTTATACAGACATTGACTGCTAAGGAAGAACAGGAAATAGCTAGAAATAAGTTCACTAATATAGTTGATAACCATTTGAATAGGCAATGTTTAACAAATAGAGATAAATTTTTATTGGATAAGATAAATGTTACCGAGAAGTATTTGAGAAGGAATAAAGATTTACTTATTTTAGAGGCAGATAAGGGAAATACCACAGTGGCAATGAATAGAATTGATTATGACTTAAGGATAATGGACATAGTGGGTGATAATACCACATACCAATTAACAGATAAGGATCCGACTAACAAATTACAGATTAAGAATAATAATTTAATAGAAGAACTTTTTAGAAAGAAGATTATTACAAATATTGAGAGGAACAGACTTAAAACGAATGTATCAACAGCACCTCGGTTATATGGAGTACCGAAAATACATAAGGAACAGTTTCCTTTGAGACCAATATGCTCATTTGTTAATTCTCCATCATATGAACTTTGTAAATATATTACAAATATTCTTAAGAGAATCACTGAAGATTCAGAATATAATGTAAAAGATTCCTTACAGTTTAAAAGAAAGATGGAGAATATAAGAGTAAAGGATAATGAGAGGTTAATCTCTCTTGATGTGGTATCTTTATTTCCAAGTATACCAATAGATGTGGCTCTGAATATTATTGAGGGTAAATGGGACATTATAGAAAAATATACGAATATTGAAAAGAATCTTTTTCTACGAATTGTAGAATTCTGCTTAATTGAAAATAGGTATTTTAAGTGTAATGACAAAATATATTTACAGAGAAAGGGACTACCAATGGGATCTCCAGCATCACCTATAGTGGCAGATATTGTTATGGAAAATCTATTAGATTGTTGTATTAGAAAATTGGACACAAAACCGAAAATCATTACCAAATATGTTGATGATTTATTTTGTATTATTCCGGATCATTTAATTGATAATATTTTGACGGTTTTTAATTCATTTCATGAGAACATAAAATTTACAATTGAGAAGGAATGTAACTCTAAAATTCCATATTTAGATACATTGGTAATTAGAAGAGGTGATAGGTTATTAATAGATTGGTACCAGAAACCAACATCATCTGGGAGAATAATTAATTATTATTCGAAACATCCAAAGGGGGTAATTATTAATACAGCAAAGAATTTAATTGAGAGGGTTTTAAAAATAAGTGATATAGAATTTCATGAGAATAATATAGAAAAGATTAAAGGTATTTTAATTAATAATGATTTTCCAATTAAGCTAGTTTGTAAATTGATAGGCCAATATAGAAATCGAACTAATTTAAACGCAAGAACGATAACTGAACCTAAAGTTTATAAATCACTGACTTATGTACCTCATTTATCTGAAAGATTAAAAAACTCAAAAATTTATGACAATAAGAAATATATTATGGCACACAAAACATATAACACGTTAGGTAGATTATTTAGCAAGACAAAAGATAAAATAGAGAAATTCGAAAAATCAAATTTAGTATATAAGATACCATGTAAAGGTAGTGATAATGACAGTTGTGATAAGGTTTATGTAGGTACAACAAAAAACAAACTAAAAACCAGGATTGCTGGACACAAATCAGATCAAAAATATAGAAACACTACAACATCACAAAAAACAGCATTATCATTACATTGCACTAATTCAAATCACTATCCAGATTTCAAAAATACATCAATTTTGAATTTAGAAACAAACTATAAACGCAGGTATACATTAGAAATGTTACAAATTATAAAAGTTCCATCGACACAACGGATTAATTACAAAACAGACACAGCTAATGTTGCACAGAATTATAGACTTCTAGTTAATAAGATTTGAATATTAAAATAGTTTAAATAATTTATTTAACATATTGTAATGTTTTGTTATACGTATGTATTTCATGTTTGTACAGTATTTTTTCAATTTATGTATGTATGTGTGTATTTAAAAAAATTTTTCATTTCCTTTTCCTTATGTGTTAAATATTTTTTCAATATTTTAAAAAAAAAATTTTTTCAAATAATTGTAAACAAATATATAAGCCCTGAAGAAGCTACACATTGAGGTAGCGAAATATTGGCCAAATAAAATAAAATATAAAAAACAAAAAGATCTATAGCTTGAAGAAAACAAGAAGAATATCAAAGAGAGATCGAAGAAACTAGGCACAAAGCTTAAAAAAAAAAATATTTATATTTCGATAATATTGATTTCTTTTTAGACGTAAATTTATCAAGTTTTTCGAAAGAAAAGAAAATGAGTTTTCTTAATATTTCCAGCCCCTTATATGGTTCCCATACACATTTTGCAAAAAAACAGGCTAAAAGCCTCTACAGCTTCTCCAGAGTCGCTCCTAGAGGAGTAAAATGTATCACAAACCCCCATTAGTTTTTCCTCCCAAATTAATTCCTAAAGTATCTCCATCCCCTTAATGGTGTACGACCGACCCACATTAGTTTCTACTGGCAAATATATTTCTAGAACAAACTTACCCCCTATCCCCACGCCCTAAGAGGGTTGCCATACAAAATTTGAAACATTGGGGTAAAAACTTCTAGAACTTCCCTGGATTCGGGAAATCTCAGAATCTTGTTTCTAGATCGTTGATCAACACTCAAAAAATCTGTGCAACATATGTATGAACGAACCAATTCGTTGGTTTGTTTTACGAAAACTTTTTTATTTCGTACCATGAAATTAATGCGCAAAAAATATACGACAAGTGTAAAATTCTTTTAAATATTTAACGAAAAAAATTTAATTTTTTATAAAGAAATTTTAAAAAATTGCGAAAAATATTACATATTAAATACAGGGTGGCTGATGAAAGCTGCTAAAAAAATAAATAACTTTTTATAAAATGTCGCACGTGTGTCATTTATGTTAAGGCCATTTAAATTCAATTATTTTTAAAACTTTATTAATTACTTTAATGCATATGCGGTTATTCAAATGGTCTTCACCAATCGGTGACACATGTGCGACATCTTAGCAAAAGTTTACTTTTGAAAGCAACTTGCATCAGAAACCAACTTAAAGAAAATCATAAAATTAACTAATTTTTCACTTGTTTTTTACTGTTAAAACAAAAAAAGGAGAAATGAATTTTTAATTTATTTATAAGTGAATTATTTGTTGGAAGACAATTTCATTTATTATTCAGGCTCCAGTTCAATACATATCAAATTCTCGTTTTTTGCACTGGCACTGTTGATGATGAAAATCGCAGCTCAATTTACCAAATCGTTCACCGTGTAATAATGTTTTTATCGTATTTATCAAAAACAATAAATTAACAATAAACCCAACATTTATATCTGTTATATAACTGGATGATTTTTTAACCGAAATAAAACGAAACACTGTCGCTCCTACTCTTTAAAGCACTCAAAATAAGCAAAAAAAAATTCATTTAAGGTCGTAAACAAGTCTTTATCGAAATTTTCAAATAAAATTTGTCCTTCCACAAAACGGAAAGTGTGAGTACACACATACATACATACACACATACATACGTACAAAAGTATAAACTTCAACAAAGGTTTATGGTCTACAACACTTGCCAGCTTTGGTTTCCTTGTTTGTGAGTCTGTGTTTTGGAATTTAAGGATTTGTTTATATAAATGTTTTTGTTTATATCCTGATATTTTAAAGTTGAAAGCTTAGACAAAAACAAAGTTTGTTGGTTTTTGCTTTTTTATACATTTCTATTTAAGGAAAACTATTGCAGGAGAGGATACTGTGTGTAAAAATAAGACTCCAACTAATTTGGCCTTTTGTTTAACCATCTTTTATGATACATTCGGGTAAAGGAATCTTTTTTTTTGTTAAAAAAACAAATCTTTCCACTAAGTTTTCTATTTTTTGTAAAAGAAAGTTTTTCTTAAACTTTTAGACAGAAAAACACTTTTTTCTTTTTAATGTAAAAATCTTAGTTTTTCGTAAATTTCTTGCCGTTAAGCCACATTTAGTTAAGAAGATAATTTTGTAAATTAAAAAGAAACAAAAGGTTTTAAATTAAATCAAAATGATTAATGGCCTTTTTTGAGATAAAATAATAATAATTAATTTGAACCCTTTGAATGGTAATAGAGGTATACATCAGTTCATCATTTTAATTTGTGATATCAACAATATTGATTAACGACCAGATAATGTTTATATTTTGGACCCCTTTAGATAAGAAAGTAGATCACAACACTTTGTCTGTTGAAATCAAGTATCAAGAGTCAAATCAAGCGAAATGCAATTTTTCTTCAAAATGCCTTAAATATCTCTTCAAGACTATCGGTATTTAAGGCCAGAAAGATTGGACGACTAAGGACTAAGATATAAACCAAAACTTGAGATAACCCACTGTTCCGGGACAAAATCCATTTATATTTATATACACACCACACACGTGGCTGGTCCATTTTTCGTCATATCTCCGATACAAATATTCTCCCAGAATAAGCATTTTGTGCTATAACTGCCTCGAATATATTGAACCATCAAAAATTTATTATGACACAAGTCCAACTACCGGAAATCATACTTAACCTCATAAACTGCTTAAATAAAAAATTATATTTAAATATACATATATACACATAAAAAAGTTTTTTTTTCTTACAAATAAGCTCACTAGGTTTTGTGAAAAGTGGTTTATTATTGAGCGTATATTAATGTCCTGGAGGCAAAAAACGTTGTTTAAATTGAAAGGAGTGTATAAGGGAGAAGTTGAAAATTTGTAATGCAAAGCAAACTGCGTTTTGGAATTCAGCCTATGTAAGATTCGGCCCAGACGATTATAGCACTCCAGCTTGTTTAAATGCAGCACATTATAACAAAATTTCTAAAACTCATAATGACTTCTATTAATTGATTACCAAATATTTCTTCTCTAAACGCAAATTAGTAAAATTTTCATTTACAATTATTTGGGAAAAAGTTATGACAAAAATTAATATTTAATTTCAAAATAATTAATGCATTTGACACAAGACCCTAAATAAAAACTAAAAGCCATGATGAAATGTTCTTGTTCTTTCATATATTTCAAGCTCTAATGAATGCAACAAGAAGTTAAAGAGGGCAAAATATGAAATAATAAAAACAACAAAGCATAACCCATAAATTTAATAAATAGAAGAAGAAAAAACTAATTTGAAACTTTATAAAAGGATGAAAGAAGCAAAAAAAACTAAGAGAAATTGTTTTTAACTTTACGGACATTTTGTCAATTTGTTCAAAATATAAAAAAGTAAGAGTGCAAAAAGCTGTCATGGAAAAGGTTCAAATCTTTAAAAAAATGCTAAGAAGGAAGTAAGAAAAGTCGAAGACAACAAAAACTAAACTAATATTTACAAACAAATTAAAGAAAATTTTCTTTAACACAAAAAAACAAAAACAAAATGAGCAAAAAACTAAGAGAGCGAAGAAATTTTTTAAAAAGTTTGTTAAAAAGTAACAACAACAGGCACTTAGTATTATTAACACCATTTGAACGTAGAAAAAACCCCGTTAACAACAATGTCAGCCAAATAAAACAAGCCAAGACATACATAAAAGCATATCGTCACAGAAAATGCAAAAAGCCCTATTTAACATTTAAAAAATTTTTAGAAAAAAAAAATTAATTGAAAAATATATTTGCAATTACACAAAATGCTGCCAAATATATATTTTTAAAAGAATCAACAAATTTATTTCTGCTTAAAAAAATATTTTTGGGAGATGACGTACATACTTCAAAGGCTAGAAGTTCAAAAAAAAGCGTTTTGCATTTTCTGTGACGATATGTTCCTACAACACAAAGAAAAAGTGATGACCCTTTAAAACAAAAAACACAAATATTCAAAGTATAAGAAGGAAAAACGTTTAAAACTACAAGAGCGTTAACAACAGCCATATGAACTTAAACTTCGTGCTGCGATTACATCACCAACGGCAAAGTTCGTCAAAGATTTTTCAAAAAGCAAATAAAACAGGTAAGAAGCTTATAGTTGGTCAAGCCCGAACATTTTATACCCTACACAACAATTTATTTCATATTAAATACCTCAGCACAGTGCAGGTATTTCATAAAACGATTGACCAAGTATATAAGGAGTTATTAGAAAGAATATAAACTTCACACATATATTGTATAAAATATGATCAAACCTAAAATTTTATCACTTACGCTCCAAGGATGCGTGTCCTTGCCATATATTCTAAAAAGAAAAATTGTCATAGGACAGAGGAATAATATTATTGAAATATTGTAAAGACATTAAATGTTATATGTTATATGATCTACTTAAATTTCGTTCAATTTTGAGCAAGGATATGCCTACCTTTTTCAAAAAGGTAAAAGGTGAGCAAAAAATTATAATATATATTTCTCTTTAAATTAAGTACTAGTACTTTCATTGATAAAATATAACTAAAACCCAAAATTCGGTTACTTAATCTCCAAAGATGTATGTCCTTTTCATATATCCTTATAATTAAAGTTGCCATAGCAAAGAGAAAAAAAAATTAGCTTTGTTAAATTTTGTACACACATTCGTTATAACATGGTCTGTAAAAATTTCTTTGAATTTCAAACAAAAAAACGCCTTCCTGAAAAGGTGCTTTTTCAAAAAGGTAAATAAGATCAAAAAATTAAAACCTAAATTGTCATCACTTCAATTTTTGAGAATTCGTGTCCTTCTCATATGTTTTAATAGATAGAAAATTATATTTAAATTAATGTAGTTCTAACAAGATATTAATATTAACATGATTCATAGCCAGTCAAATTTGCTATCAATCCCGAGCCAGGATACACCTAAATTAAAAATAACTTATAAAAAAATATGAAAGCATTAATTTTCAATAGTTAGTTAGTAAAGAGCAAGAGACAAATAATTTCTAAAAAAAATTGTCATGTTTTTAAAATATAATAATACACTTTAAAAAAATCAATCCGCTCTATGGAAAATATATGTCAAATTACCCATTTAGCATATTCGCAATAATTTGCACATGTTCTGATAACTTTCGTACTCACCAGAAACTTTCAATGTTAATTAGTGATCACTTTTGTAAACATAAACATAACTTAACAATTATTTCTATTAATTATAAAGTCTAGAAAACACAGCTGCATCAAAATAGTTTAAATGTTCTATCAATTTTTTTTTCCAATTTAGGCTGCATTCACCACACTATGCACCGTATGCACAAAGTTTACGCAGGCTTAGGTGACTTAATAGTCCAACATGCTTATTTCAGGTGGTATAGTGGATAGTTGTATGACGAATATGTCAAAAGTTTGGTCGATCATAACTACAAGCAAGCCTACCTATGCCAGATAACTTATCCGACTTGTACTTTGTTTGCTAGTACTCATGAACACCCAACCGGACAGACGGACGGACGGATGGAAATGCCCTAATCGAGGAAGTGGCTTAGAGTCGATCGGTAAATTTAAAAAGGAGCTTTCGACATTTATTTTTTCGCATTAAAAAATCTGCATTAACTCATAATACCTCTACCATGTCTGTATGTGGTGCGAGTATAATAATAGTCTGTCAAGGTCGGATATTTTAAGCCCTACGCAACAATATATTGTATTTTATGTGTGTAGTGGGCCTTTTCTAAGGCTCCTGGTAAATGATAGGATAACTTGGAAAATCTACTTTCCCCAATATGAAAACTTGTTGGATTCAAATTTTGTTTCGAGTTAGCAAGCGTAAAGTATTGAAAGGGGCTTACGTAATCCTCGGGTAAAGGTGGGGTCAATAGTAGACAAGTATTCACCTAATTCGCTTAAATTGTTTTTGCAACTGATGCGGTTAAATGTTTTTTTCAAAATTATAAATAAGGATTGAAATGTTAGAACAAAGGATTTACTCTCTAATTCACTTAATCGGCAGTCTCCTTTATAAAGGCATAAAAGTTCTTATAAACTGTCTTAAAATTGTACTCAAATTTTACGCTGAACTAAAACCACTGCCAAGTTTCTTTAATTCTGTCAACTATTAAACTAAGTAAAAAATAACTTTTATATATTTCTTGGTTTCTTATATTGACTTTTTAACAACTTGGTTCCTTGAATTTGTGCATTATAAGTGCGATTTAGTCTGGTTGATAGCATGGAATGGTGAGTCGCACGTGTAAAGGCACCCTAAAACATTATAACGAGAAGAAGGGAAAACGATTTCAAATGAATATAAATAGATGGAAATGTATACGGTCATATATAACACCAAGAGTTTTGTATTTGTTTGTTACTAAAAGTGTTAAGCCGCTTAACCTGGGTTTGTCTTGGTACTTAAGTCTGCTTTTATATAAAAAAAATATAAATATCATTATTATATATGTATTGGCCCTTCTTATACCTATTTTTTACTTCTAAACAATGAAAAATATAAAAAAGTTTAGATTATGTTCGAACCAGATTAAAGCCGATGGTCACTAAGTTGATCAAAAAGTACACAGAAAGTTCTTTTTTTCTGCAATTTTGGTCTTACGAGTTAAGAAATTCATATGTTTGAAATTAAAGAATTTTGGTGCAAATTGAGGTCGAAAGCCAACAAAGGGGACAAAAAGTACTCTTTGGGATTTTTAGTAATTTTTCGTTTATGGGATTATGAGTATAGAAGTATGAAATTGAGAAATATTGCCAAGATTGAGGCCAAAGATCGAAAAAGTACACAAAATATACGTTTTTAAATATTTTTGATGACTTTTTTAAATAATATCTTTAGATATATAATATTTAAGACTTTTAACCCAGATAGAGTACACAGCAAGAAAACTCGCTTTCTAAAATCAAGAATTTTATTCTTGAATTTATCCAAAATCTTTTTAAGTACGATCCTTACTTACATTTTCTTAAATCAAGCATATTCAGATTGTTTCAACAAATAAAACTTGTTGTTTTTTTATATATATTATTTAACATTTGAAAACAAAGTGTTTCGGTGGCCTAGAGGTAGCGCGCTTGTACTGCAGTGCGGAAAGTCCCTGGTTCGAATCTCAGCTTCGGTAAATACAAAAAATGAAATTTTTAAATTATAAATTTGAAGTATCTATAAAATAAAAAAAAACTATAAAATTCTTCTTCTTTAATAAAGCTCCATACGTCAAAAAAATGACATTTCATTTTCGAATTAATCCCGTCTATGGCTAATATCAATCCTTTTTTGGCTTAATTGTGGCTAAAAGTAAGAAATTCGTACTTGAAAAATTTTACTTGGAGTAAGAAATTTTGTACTTGATTTAAGAAAAACCGTACTCACCGTACTTTTGACACCGCTAGGGAGTAGATAGGAACTGCCGGTTCTAATTCAACTTGACTGCGCAGTCGCTACCCAGTCGATATTCCTGCACGTGCATGCTATAAATCATGGGTAATAAAACTGTCAAAAAACCCATTAAATTAATTGAAGCGTGACGATAATTTTAATTGCTTTTACATTAAATTAATTGAAGCGTGACGATAATTTTAATTGCTTTTACAGTACAGTGCAATAAAAAAGTATGTAAACAAAAATAATTACATTGAATCATGCGTGGCTTCTTTGTTTAATTTCCTATTAGGTGATCTTGCTTTAAGAGTTGTTAGTATTTTACCAAATATGTTTTTTGAAATATGATGCTACAGATTAATGTTTAAAGATTTAATGAAGGAGGGAGGCAAACTAGAGTGAGCGCAGTCGATATTTATGCAGCTGACAACCATAAAAAACCCATTAAATCAATTGAAGTGTGAAAATAATTTAATTGCTTTTAAAGTGCAGTATAGTAAAAGTATGTAATAAAAAATAGCTAGATTCAATATGCAGCTGTATAAACAAACAAGTACAGTTGCTTCAGGAAAGATTAGTTGTATGTATATTACAAAGGGGAGATAGCAGATCAAACAGCGTTTGCTGAGAAAAATATTTATTTCACAACGATTTAGTTGTGAGTTTCTTGATAAAAAGGGTTCAATGAACTATGGTTTATAATTTTAAGTGTAGTTAATAAAAAGAAAAATTTTATTGTTTAGTTAGGCGGTGCTTAGCATGTGTATATTTATGGAGTAATTGAAAATCTATGCTAGTTTATGTTCTTTTAATAATTCTAATGTGTGTGTGTGTGTGTGGTGTGTGTGAAGATTATTTTTTGGGGTATGCTGTATGACTTCATTAATTTTTGATTTTATGACTGGTGATATTTGTTTATAGTAGATGTTTAAATTTTTAAAGATAAAGAAAAGCAAGTGTGGAAACGAACAAGTGCGGTTTTAGGGTGGATGTATGTATGTATGCATGTTTATATGTATGTATGTATATATGTATATTAAAAAGCAGATCAGGCAATTTAATTTATAATATAGGTCATGATGTTTGTTTATAGTAAATGCTTATACATATGTGTGTAAATAAAGGAAAATACAATTATTTTGAATGCGTAAAGTAGGATTAAGCACGTGTCAAGTATGCTGTTAAGCGTAGTTTTGCAGTTAACAAGTATTGTATACAACCAATAAATTTATAAATAGCTATTAGTGACAGAGAAAGGGAGAGCAATGCGAACGTTTACAAACATCTGGTGGTTAGCGATCTTTTACTATATTTAATAAAAGTATGCTGTTGTAGAGGGTTTCATGAATAAAATGTGTTATTGAAGAGAATTTCATGTATACAAGTGTTTTGATCTGCAAATGCAATGTAAATTCTTCAATTAGAGAGGTAAAGATTAGATTAGAAGTTAGAGTATGCTACAGGCTTATACTTATTTAAAAACTATATGAGCGGTGGAAGTTATTTAAATTTTATATAGATATGTATGTATTTTATGCTTTTGTGAGAATTAATATTAGTTTTAGCTAAGGAAATCATAAGATGAATTTTTATAAATTGGAATAAAATATATAAATGAAAATAGTATGTATATATATGTAACAAAAGTTTTAAAGCATGTTGTAGCACATGTTAAGTATGTTGTTGTAGAGGGTTTTATGAATATAAGAATGTTTTAGATTTAAGGAACTGCGTTTTAAAAGGAGAAAGAAATTTTTTTCTATGGTGTAAGAATTGAATGTTATTTATTTTGATAAAATTATTTATTAGTTTTTCTTCTTTGAAGAAGAAGTGTAAGAAGTAACAATTGCAAGTTATTAGAGTTGCCAACTTTAAACATAGTATATTTAATATATTTAATTCAAGTTATATTGTTTTGACTGTTAATTTCCCTGTTTAAGAAGATGGCAGAAAGAATATTTTTAGGAGCACACATATAAACTAATTGAAATACATGGAACGTATTTTTATGAATTCTTTACGTTGTTATTGCTTTATTGTATTAGTGTTGTTGTTGTTGTTGTTGTTCATTAGAGTGCATGTATATGCTTATATGCATCTGTGTCGCATAAAGGTACACAAATACCTTGAAGGTAGTCAGACTGAGTATAAGATATATTTCTTTTTTTTTTAATTATTTCTTGTTTAATGGGCTTATATTTTTTTTCTTTCCTTTAAATTTTCTTCCTAGTAAGAGTTTATTTGAGTCTTAATTGTTTAAGACGAGTAATTTTTATTACCTTATTAATCTTAAAACAAATTGATTTAGAAAGTTATATATAAATTGATAATTTTATAACCTTTTTAAACATTAAATAAAAAAGATTTCAACGATGAACATCAATACGGACTTGGTATCAACCTTTAACCAATTAAATTTAAAACAAATCCTAAGTCTTAAGGATATGAAAGATGGACAGGACTATTTCATTATACAAGCAAAACGTGTAAATACCAAATATGGAGATGTAATTGTTTTGGAATTGGACTCAAAAATGTTATATCTTCCTAAGAGATTTAACTCTCTCACTGATAAGGATATAGAAAACCTATCAACTGGTATTTATTCAATCTCCAAAATTGCTTCAAATGATGAAAAAGGAAATGATTCTTATAAATTAGAGATAAAGGTGGCTTATACTATAAGAGATTACTATAATGTAAACGAATTTCAAACATTTAAATAAAACTTAAAGATTTATTAAAAACTATTTTCTGTGTTGTTGTTTTTTTTTTCTTTATTATTTTAAGATAATTAATTATAATATTATATAAAAGGTTGAAAACTTATAATATATACAGTCTCAACCATAACATTCACCAAGAAAGATGGATGATATTAATGATTTTCTACAAAAATTTGAAAACTTAATTTTCGAAGAAGATTTAGAATTTATTAATGCATTCAAAAAGCAGTATTCCGATTTAAATGTATTTGATAAACCTTGCCCCCACAAAAATTCCGATGGGGATGTAGTTGGACTCTGTGGATGTTACTTTTTCCATATGAGAAAGGAGAGAGTTTTCAAAATAATTGAAAAATATCAACAATTAATTCAGAGACTAAAAAATTATCATAAACTTGAGTAAAATTTATCAGAAAAATTTAAATGTTGGAGAATAAAAAAATAAAATAAAAAAATTATTATTTGCTATATAAAGTGTTTTTAAAGAAGCTAGATCATCAGTTTAAATTAAAAATTCATTGAAGATGGAGACCACATCAAAAAAGTTGTTTAAATTCACTCAAGGACGAAAGATTCCAGTACATGATGTTGTTTTTGAAATGGAGTACTTCTTGGATCTAAGATTTAAAATTTCATGTGGATTTTCAACAATATTAGGATTTAAACCAATTATTTGGATACACTACAAGGACAAAAATTTTGTGGGATTAGATCGAGAAGAATGGCTACATCTAATGAGCTATAAGGATCATATAAGTAACGTTATAAACCAAGTTAAATTTGTGGGCTTTATAAATCTCTTTGAGAGGGAAGGTGAAAGGGAAACATTCTACAGCTTTCAATCTAAAAAAGGAGTTTGCTATTTTATGATCAAGCAAGGTAAATACGAAATTAAGATTGATCCGGACACTTGGCGATCATTACTTCGGATTGGATCATTTCTCTCATCAATTTTATGTTGGAATAGCATATTAAGAAAACAAATTCTTCATTTCTACTATGAATATTATATACCATCTTGCTCTAAGTTAAATAAAACTGTTACACAAATCTGTGAACTGAATTGTCCATATGACAGAGATATTGAAATTGATTTAACACGACTATGTTATGAATTTTCTAAAAAGATGAATGATAAAATAAAAACTGATGTAAAAGTATATAGACTACTATCAAGAATTGATAATAAATAATAAAAAATTGAAACAAAAATATTTATGTTTTTACTTTTATTTATTGCTTTCTTTATTTCTCATGTTATTTAAAAATTTTAGACATAAATGACCACAGTTAAAGGTATTCATTCTTTGATATCTTTTATTGTTGTACTTAATATTTTTTCCTAAATATCTTAAAACTTCTAAGGGTGGTTGAAGATTGCCAAAGCTATCAAAATATTCAATATATTTGTTATTTTTGTAATAGGCTACCCAATGTGTGCCCTTTCCGCTTTTATTATCCAAGTTTATAATACCGCATTCTTTTTTTCGTGGAGTTTTAGGAAGCGTATCTCTCATATAAACTCCTCTAAAACTAGGAATATAATTTTTTCCAAAAATTTTTAAATCGACGTCTGTTAGCGGTCTATTAGGTAGCTGATCTATAAGTTTTTTGATGTATTATCATAAAAAATTCCATATCCCTTTTTATGTGGTTTCAGGTATAAACCTCTTCCCATTGCAATTGATTCCAATACTCTATTATGTCGCTTACTTTCTTCAAGTTGCTGTCTTCCATTTCTGGCGGTATTTACAGCTCTAGCAATTGATGATCCCCCAGAAGCTAATGCTCCTAGTGCTCCAAGTGCAGTTAATATAGGAACTAGAGGAAGAAAGCCACCAATTTTCGGAACTTTGATTATTCTTGGAATTTTAATGCTACATTTTTTACCACGAAAACAATTTTTAATAACTTTTCGTGCACTTTTTATAGCAGTTTCAATAGTTTCAGGTTTTTCCCTTTTTAAGAGAGCTGTTGCCATTTTAATCGCTTTCTTAAAAATGTTTTTCTTATAAACTCTCTTTGTAGATTTACTAGATTTTAAGCCTAAACCAAATTTTATTTTCGACTTCATAGCGTTAGAAACAATAAATGCGTTTAGTTTTTCTCCAAGTGTGCTATCTTTAGCTTTAACTCGTTCCCAAGCCTTTTCTGCTAGTTCTTTATCTGCTTGATGTCTTTTATTAATATTAGTGTTTTGAGAATAAGCAATATCATGAACTTTACAAGCTGCATCCAAAGGGTTTATCCCCTTATCCCCTCTTACTAATCGCTTTTCAAGTTTTGTCCCAGGTCCACAGTATTAATATCCTGGTAGGTGTAGTTCAATTGGTAGTGAATTAATTAATTTATTTATCAGTCCTTTTCCGCGAACGTGTTGTTTTTTACTAAATGTTTTCTTTTTATATACAATCATTTATATAACCTGTTTTATAGTGAGTAAACATTACTTTAAGTATTTCTTTATATACCCACACCATATCAGTTGAAAGCATGCGTTTAATAAGACAACATAAGGATATAACAGTAAGAAATATAGACTTGGTAAAAGATGTTTATAACATTAAACACAGTTGTTTATTACCAAATTCTATAAGAGCAATAATAGTAGGCCCATCAAATTGTGGAAAAACAAATGTAATGCTTAGTTTAATTGAAAGCCCTAATGGATTAAAATTTAAAAATATATATTTATTCTCAAAATCATTACATCAACCAAAATATCAATATCTAAGAAAATTAATTTCTTCTATAAAAGGTATGGGACTTTACACATTTTCAGAAAATGAAAATGTAATACCACCCCAAGAAGCAAAATCAAATTCAGTAATGATATTTGATGACGTTGCATGTGAAAAGCAGAGTAATATAAGATCATACTTCTGTATGGGAAGACATAATAATATTGATGCCTTCTACCTATGTCAAACGTATACACACATTCCAAAGCATTTGATACGTGATAATGCAAATATGATTATAGTATTTAAACAAGACGATTTAAACTTAAAGCATATTTATAAAGATCATGTTGGAAGTGACATGAACCTTAATATATTTTCTAAAATATGTGAAGAATGCTGGAAGGAAAAATATGGATTTTTAGTAATTAATAAGGATGATGAAATACATAATGGACGTTATAGAAAAGGTTTTCACATCTTCATTCAAGTTTAGTTGTATTCGTATAGCTACATTAATCAGACGTGTATCCACTATAATATTTATAAGCCAACAATTTTTACCATTTCTTCTGTTTAGCTGTTTAATATAGCTGTTTAGCTGTTTGAAAGCTGTTTTAAATATCTGTTTAGCTGTTTTATATAGCTGTTTAGCTGTTTGAAAGCTGTTTTAAATAGCTGTTTAGCTGTTTGATATAGCTGTTTAGCTGTTTTAATATAGCTGTTTAGCTGTTTGTTATAGCTGTTTAGCTGTTTGGTATAGCTGTTTAGCTGTTTGGTATAGCTGTTTAGCTGTTTGATATAGCTGTTTAGCTGTTTTAATATAGCTGTTTAGCTGTTTGTTATAGCTGTTTAGCTGTTTGATATAGCTGTTTAGCTGTTTTATATAGCTGTTTAGCTGTTTGAAAGCTGTTTTAAATAGCTGTTTAGCTGTTTGAAAGCTGTTTTAAATAGCTGTTTAGCTGTTTTATATAGCTGTTTAGCTGTTTGAAAGCTGTTTTAAATAGCTGTTTAGCTGTTTTAAATAGCTGTTTAGCTGTTTTATATAGCTGTTTAGCTGTTTTAATATAGCTGTTTAGCTGTTTTATATAACTGTTTAGCTGTTTGGTATAGCTGTTTAGCTGTTTGATATAGCTGTTTAGCTGTTTTAATATAGCTGTTTAGCTGTTTGATATAGCTGTTTTAATATAGCTGTTTAGCTGTTTGAGGTTATCATATTATATTCAATACTTTGAAATATCATCATGGAAGAAAACGTATTGAAGGAGTTGGTAAAATCAAGGAAAATTTTGAAAAAGAAGTTTGAAAGTATCAAACGTGGAGAAGCGACAGCTTTTAATAAATTGGAAAATACATTTAAACCAATAACAGAACCTTTAAATAAACTAGTAAAATTATCTAATACAAACTCAAATAAGCCTTCAGTATTCAAACATGATAAAAGCAAAATGAAATATATAGAGGATAACATAAATACTCCAAAGAAAAATGTTGATACAGAAGATTCATTACTAAAGCCTAGAGACATCGAAAAAGTGATAAGTGAACAAGATATAGAGGAAGATGATCAGTCATTTTATTCGCAGTCTTCAGATTGGGAGCATAATATATCAGACTCAAAAGACAGCAGAAAACTTGATAATGTTTTTGGACCTCATAAAAGTGAAAATGGTAATTGGAAGTTAGGAAACTTAAATTTTGAGATTATTGATGAAAAGATTCAAGTTGGGAATAAGTCATGGGCGCTAACACCGGGCTTATATTCACTACTTTTCCATCAAAAACCAGAGCAGTATGACTCGTCTGAATTGGAAATATATAAAAGAATCTTGATTGATACAAATGCACATAGAAGAAATTATGATCCTAGTAATCAACTTAAAGGTAACAGAGGTTATAAATATAAAAAAATAATAAACAAACTGTTTCCATCCTCTACGCATATTGGCAAGGGCTTAATGAATCTTAATCTTAACAAATCAAACTATATATACTGGGACAATCCTAATGAAATAGTAGATCGATTAAAACTTTTATTAGCATCACAACACGCCGGTAATAATAATCATACTAACGAAATTTTGTCAATAATTGAGGAATTAAGAGAAGCAAATATAATTGAGTAATATTAGCATATACTTGAAAAAAAAAAACCATCAAGACTGAAAAGAAAATATGACCGTGGATAAGTTTGGCCATTATAGCAAACAAAATTTTAGTAATGGAGCAAACAAGAAACATTTTTTTAAAAAACATTTTGGTTTTACTCTAGATGGAAGTAACATAAACGTTGAACATAAAGCAATTAAGAACTTGGCTACACCTATGGATGATAAAGATGCTGTAAATAAGTTATTTGTATTGTCTCAGATTGAGAAATCAGAAGAAGAATTTAATAGAAATTTAAGAAAGGAAGTTGGTGAAATTCACGAAAAAATAAAAAAAATAAATCTTATTCTAAGCAAGCATATAGACAACTTTAATCAAAAAATTTATGAAATTGAAAAATTTTTATTTTCATCAGAAAATAGTCTAAAATATATATCACTAGATGATGGTAATGATCACAACCACTCATCTGAAAATAACATAAATTATAAATATTTAACAAACTAAGAATGTCTACAAAAAGAGATTTAGTTAATGAGCTTCATTCAAGAGCACGCAGAAATTTCTTAAGACGTAGAGTTATTACAAAGGGTGTAGATGATTTATGGCAAGCCGATTTAGTAGAAATGGGCGAATATTCGTCTAGTAACAAGGGGTATAAATATATGTTAACAGTTATTGATACATTTTCAAAATATGCATGGGTTGAATCAATCAAGTCGAAAAATGCTTCTGAAGTTTCTAAAGCATTTCAAAACATACTTCGCTTAGGACGTGTGCCAAAAAATTTGCAAACAGATGATGGCAAAGAATTTTTTAATAAAGAATTTAGAATGCTGATGCGAAAATATACAATAAATCATTACTCTACATACAGTGTAATGAAAGCTTCAATTGTAGAACGATTTAATAGAACATTAAAAGGAATGATGTGGAGAGAGTTTAGCAATAATGGAAACTATAAATGGCTTAATATATACAAGAGCTTAGTTAAACAGTATAATTATAAAACACATCGAACAATAAAAATGGCGCCTGTTCACGTTACTGCGAAAAATGAAAAGCATTTGCTAAACACTGTATATAGCAATTTAAAAATATTTAAACCATCACGCTTTAATGTAGGAGATTACGTTCGCATAAGTAAATATAAACACATTTTTGAAAAAGGATATACTCCCAACTGGACAACTGAAATATTTAAAATTAGATTAATACAGAATACTTACCCCATCACATTTTTGCTGGAAGACTATCAAGGCAATGAAATAAAGGGAGGATTTTATAAGGAGGAGTTACTACATACACGTTATCCAAACACATATCTAGTAGAAAAAGTATTAAAAACTAAAGGTACGAAAGCATATGTTAAATGGTTGGGTTTCTCAAATCAACACAACTCTTGGATTAGAAAAAGTGAAATATTGTAAAAATTTTATAAATAAAAAATAAATAAATAAAGAAAAAACAAACATCAAAGCATTTTTATTTTCATTACTAGTTGAGAGGTTAATATGTCAATAACAATAGCATTAAGCGGAAAGTCTTCAATCCTAACAGCAAAGTACTTTCCACCCATACAATTAAAAGATGATTACGAATGTTGTCTAATTGACTTTCATTCATACAATTCTGTTGCAAATGTAGATTATGATAATAATCTTTTTCATATAGGAGATAAAGTTATTGAAATTCCTATTGGATCGTACGAGTTACAAGATATTGCTGATTATATTACCACACAGTATAAAGCAGTGGACTCTAGCAAATCAGTTGTAATTGAAGCTAATAACAATACCTTACAAGTTGAAATAACCTCTTCACATGATACAATATTCTTTGATCGGAATCGTTCTATTGGTAGTTTATTTGGATTTGATAAAAGATCTTTAATGTCGAATTTCAAACATTTATCAAATCAACCAGTAAATATTTTAAAAGTGAATGCTATTCAAGTTAAATGTAATATCATAAGGGGGGCATATATGAATAACCTACCAGCACACATACTTCATGAGTTTGCACTGGATGTTCCTCCAGGTTATAAATTAGACGTGATCCCCAATAATCTTATTTATTTGCCAGTAAACGTCAAGGAAATAGCACACATAACCATTTGCATTGTTGATCAAAAAGGTCGTTTAATTAATTTTCGAGGTGAGGAAATAACACTAAGACTACATCTAAGACCAAAAAGAATATGATAATTTACAATACAACAACAACAAAACAGAACAAAATCAATCAAGACATTACAGCTAAATCTAGTAAAGTACTTAAACCCAAGTTAACTGAAAAGAATAAAGAATTTTTAAAATTACTCAAGTTTAAAGTAAAAAACGATGTCTGACATACTTAATGTTTTGGAAAAACCATATTCAGATGAGAATATAATTAAAAAAGATTATCATAGCTATTTACCCTATATTCAATCATTTAGAAATAATGATGAAATTCGAATTACACTACAAAATCAAGACTTGTATGTGCTTCCCTCAGAAAGCTATTTATATATAGAAGGAAATATAAATAAAGTAAATGGTGAAGCATCAATAAATGCTCGCCTAAGGAACAATTGTGTAGCGTATCTATTTGAAGAAATACGTTATGAGATTAATGGTGTTGAAATCGATCGAACTCGATACTTGGGAACAGCAAGTACTTTAAAAAATTATATATCTTTAAATGAGTTTGAAAGTAATATGTTGAGAAATGCCGGTTGGTCTATATCTCAAGACTTGTCGATATCAAATTTTAACTTTTATATTCCCTTGAAACTTTTAATGGGATTTGCCGAGGATTTTAATAAAATAATATTAAACAGTAAACACGAGCTAATTCTCTTACGTAGTTCAAGTGATGTAAACGCATATTACTCTACAGATGCAAATGAAAATCTTCAGTTAACAATAACAAACATTACATGGAGAATTCCACATATTCACTTATCCGATTCTAAGAAAATACAAATAATGAAAATTATAAAAGATGCAACTTCCTTACCTATAGCTTTTCGTAGCTGGGACTGTTATTTAAATCCTACATTTGTTGGTGGAAGAAATCATTACTGGAATGTTAAGATGTCAGTCAATAGAGAAAGACCACGTTTCTTGGTTTTTGTCTTGGAAAAAGAAAATAAATATATTCACTCTGACTTGAAAAATATCAAAGTACATTTAAATTCTGATGTGTATCCATATGATGACTTAAATTTAAAGTTTAAAGAGAATCGTTATGCTATTTTATATGATATGTATGCAAAATTTCAACAACAATACTATATGAAGGAAGCACAACCACTTATTTCTTGTGAAAAATTCAAAGATATTCCAATTGCTGTAATTGATGTAACCTATCAAAATGAGATGATTAAAAGTGGGCCAATTGATGTAAAGATTGAGTTTGAAACAGATAGCCCAATTCCAGCAAATACAAATGCTTATTGTATGATTATATACGACCGCTTGATGGAGTATACCCCATTAACTGGAATTGTTCATAAAGTTATATAATTTTTTTTTTTTTTTTATTATACTTACTTTTATCAACTTGTGAAATAAAAATAGAACTCAATAAATTTTTTTTTCTTTGCTTTAAAATATAATTTTGTTTTTATTTAAATTATCTTATTGTTAATTATCTAAATATAATATATATATATTACAACTTGTATATATTTTTTAATTTATTGTAAATTATTAATTAAACTATTTAATTCTAACTGAAAACTTTCACTTTCTATTTGCAATATTTCATTTGCTAACAAGTTTAATTCTACATCCTTATTTTCATTATCTAATTCTAATATTGAACTTATTAATCTATTTAATTCTTCTTCACCATTTCCAGTATCTAGCTGGTAATGGTGCCAGGCATATGTATTTACACAATCATTCTTAACTTTACGTTTAGTATCATTAAAACTTAAGGCTACCTTATTTACTTCGTTAGTAAGTATATTATGTAACTTAGATGTAAATGTATACATACATGCTAAAACTATTTCTTTATTAAATAAAACATTCTTATAAATATCTAAACTATAATTATTTACAATACATTTTTTAACTCCCTTAGCTTTTTTAGTGCTTACGTCACCTTCAACTGTATAAGAATAGACTTTAGGTGCTAAGCCAACAAATTCTGTTATAAATTTACCCTCACTTTCATCTTTCATCATACCCAGAACTTTTTTGTTTAATAAAGGAAAATTAAACTGATTATTTTCTGGGTAGGATGATGTATCAAAGCGATCTTTTATATCTGGCCGAATATCATTATAAAAATCCTTAGTTCGAATAGAATATATGAAGGAGTCTGTGTCCATATAATTTAAACTAAGATTTTCCTCATATTTTGGCTTCATGTATGCATAATGAAAATCATACATTTTCCATTTCGATAATTCTAGAACACAGAAACCTAAATAAATCGGCTTGTTATAATAAGTGAGGGTTCTGTCCATTTGCACAGCCCATAATGTGTCAGTAAACTGAGAGATGCTGTGAAAATTAGGTTTTGCAATTAATTCCCCAATACCCAGTTTGTTGCAGTTTAGTCGATCCCAATGGTTTAATAAGCGTACATCTTTTCTTTTATCAACATTTTCCATGGTCTTGCCATATACTGCATTATTTAATAGTTTGAAAAAATCTTTTTCAAACTGATTTTTTGCCCTAGTTCTATAAAAAGTGTTTAAATCAATATATGTCTTTAACCATGGTTTCTGTTTAAATTGAAGAATTCGATATACCTTATCAAGTATTAATCCATTATTTAAACATTGCTCTAATGTTTTATAATGAATAATAAACCGACTTTTATTAGAAAGATCAGCAACTAATTTTTGATGTTTACTACCGCCAATTATTTTGTTCTCAGCACAAAACGGTAAATCATTATGCCGATCATGGAGACTAGAAGGATAAGACAAATCTACTTCATAAATGTAGCCCACTTCCGAGTTGGATGGAATGTCTTGAGGATGTATAAATGTATCAGTCCAAGCAAAACCACCATATGGAAGTGATTCCGACATAGCCCAACCGTATAAGTTGTTAGCATCTAAATATAAAATATATTCAGATGGCTTTGCTTCATCGAAATTGCTTAAATATTTATGGTTTGCTTTACTGTATCTCTTACTACATTGAGTAAGACCACCTCGAATACCACGTTTTACAAAATTATGCATCTCCAAATCTGTGAGAAGCTCCAACTCAATTTTTGTATACTTTAACATGGCATCCCATGACAATCCAGGGATGGTATAGTAATGGGCTGCATCTAAGTTATAAATTTGCTTACAAACATTCCTAAAGTTTTCAAAAACATCAGTCAGTAATAGTACATCTGTCTTTAAATATAGTTCCATATAATCCCTTAGAGTATTACAATTGAAAGTCTTCCATATTTTTTGTGCTCGTAAATAATCTTCGTCCGAGCAATGACTGTCATTTAACTTACTATAAAATGATTCTATGGCAGGTAATTTACTTTCATCCAGTTTTTCAAAAGAGTTTATATACTCATAAGGAAAAACACCTTTTTGCCTCATAAGAATAAACTCTTCAGAGCGTGGAAAATATTTTTTAATTGCTTTCAAATTATCATCAGATAAGTTGTTAGCCAGTGAATCTAAACTAGATGCCATAAATCTAAAGGAGTCTAAAAATCTTAACTCTATTTTCTTTTGAGTTTTATGGCTCTTAATATTCTCAAGCTGCTTTTCAATCTCAGCTTGAGGAATATTTTGCTTTTCTTTTTTTAGCCTCAACTCATCTAATAAGGTTTGAATTTCATTATCACTATACACACGTATTGTATGTGATAATGAAATATACAACTCTTTATTTAGAGGAATAATTTTTGTTTCTCCTTCAACCTTTAAAAGGTCTTTTACAAACAAGTGACAGTCGTAGGCAGAAAAGTTATGAAAAAAAATTGGTATGAAATTTGGAACTTTATAATTTAAGTTGCACGAATTGTGCGCTGGTCCCCTATATTTTCCGGACAAATGACAATGGTCCCGAACTGCTGGCTCATCACCTAAAGTCTTACTACAAATATAGCAGTGAGTAGCTTCTCTAAAATTTAACTCTTCTAAGGGAGTTAAAGGTTGCATTGCTACAACAAACTCTAAATTTTTTTTATATAAATCCCTACATTCTTTTATTAAATTTTCAACAAAATGTTGACCTACACTAACTGAACTACTGCTAGTTGAAAATATCTTAAATCTATCTAATCTATTATTAAAATTACACTTAATATTAAACGCGTACGCACATGGAATGTGCTTGTTTAAAAAATTGGTGTTGTTAAGATTGTTGAAACTACCTGCGTCCTGAAGTATGCATTCAAAGTCCGCATATACCGCGAAGGGAACATCCATTTGCCTTTCATAATGACTATACATTAATTTGGATTTTTCCCCCTCGGGCATTTTTGATACACACTTTCCACACTCTAGTTCCTTGTGGGTTGCTAACCTCTCAGGAAGGTGAGTGTGGTAAAAACATACGTTGCAGAAAAACAAATTATGACTATTTGTTGTTATTTGACTTGATAACAGTCTGAATAAATTAGAAAACACAAATAAAAGATTAATTAGAAAAGTTGTTTCACTATTTAAATTTAATAAAAGATTTATTAAAAACAATTATTTATAAAAAGTTAACAAAATATATAAAACTTAGAATTTGTTTAATTAATTACCTTGAAATGCTTTTAATTAGAATGTAGTGGTGACTTTTTCCATCCTTACTTTCAAGAAGGAGCAGATTAATATGAAACTGCTTCTCACTTCCTGTAATGTAGTACGGTCCAATTACACTTTTTTGCTTCGGGTCATATCCAAATACATTTATACTGATGTCAGCATTATTTTTTTCAAATTTCCTTATCTGCTTAACATCAGTTGGAAAAGTCATTTCTGTGAAATCCAAAACTCTTCCACACTCTAAACCTATAGTGCTATTAGCAATATTAGCAATATTGTAGGTTGAGGTTCTAAATGTATTTATATTACTCCCATTATAAAATGCTGCTATGAGACACCACTTGAAGCAATATACATCATTGTTTCTCACGTTAATACATGCCCGCTTGTTGATAAGTTCCTTAGGTGTTGGTAAATATAGTGAGCCTTTAAATGGTGACGCTTTGTTTATATTAATGTCAAGCCAATTTATTTTAATCAATGTCCAGCCTGAATCCCTTTCCTGGAATTCGGACATCTTTGTTTTAATTAAGTCTAACTGTAGTTTTAAAGTATTATCCATATCATCTGCTCTAGATAATCGAATCATTTGCGTTATATGAAACATATCTTTTTCAGGTTTATGCACTTGAGCAGGAAGTAGATATCGAGCTGTAAGCTCCAAATTAAACTTAATTAAAACATGTTCCTCCAAGCTCTTACTTAGTAGGTTTTTTATAATTTCAAAGCCATCATCTAAAAAGCGATCGATGTTTAAATCGTTATTTTCTTTTAAGAACCGGTATGATGATAATCGATTCTTAAAATAGCTTTTTATTTCGTGAGCTTGACTATTTGGTTGTAAGCGTCTTCTCTTATTATCTACATGTGTAACTGGACCGTACTTACGTTTGCTTGCGGTTGAAGTTGATGGTGCTGTATTTAATGAAGCCATTTTTATTGAATTTAACTTTTTTAATAGTTTATATAATAAAATGTTTACAGTTGTTGCTAATTTTTATATTTGAAATTAGTTTTAAGGAGTAAACTTGTTAATTGGTTAAAGTTATTTTCTACAACACAATTAAACCGTTTGTATATATTCTATATTTTGTTTCTTTTTTTTTTCTTGCTTAATGTTTTTTTTTTTCACTTTTGTATATATGAGCAGAAGCAGTTAAGTAATAAAAATTTAGATTTTTTTTTTATTGATATTTTTTAAGGATTAAACTTGTAAATTGGTTAAAGTTATTTTCCGCAACAGAATTTAACCGTTTGTATTTGTTTTATATTTTTTTTCCTTTTTGTTTCTTTTTTTTGCTTAATGTTTTTTTTTTTCACTTTTGTATATATGAGCAGAAGTAGTTAAGTAATAAAAATTTAGATTTTTTTTTTTTTTATTGATATTTTAAGGATTAAACTTGTAAATTGGTTAAAGTTATTTTCCGCAACAGAATTTAACCGTTTGTATTTGTTTTATATTTTTTTCCTTTTTGTTTCTTTTTTTTGCTTAATGTTTTTTCACTTTTGTATATATAAACAGAAGCAGTTAAGTAATAAAAATTTCGATATTTATATTTGAAATTAGTTTTAAGGATTAAACTTGTAAATTGGTTAAAGTTATTTTCTGTAACAGAATTAAACCGTTTGTATTGGTTCCTTTTTTACTTAATGTTTTTTCACTTTTGTATATATATATATATATATATATATATATATATATATATGTATGAATAGAAGCAGTTAAGTAGTATAAATTTAGATTTTTTATTATTGATATTTATCTTTAAGACTTCACTTTATTGGGGTTAGATTTAATTTTTTTTTTTATGTAAGCATAAAGGTTTTAAGTGGAGTAGTATCTTCGTAACACTAACTTTAAAAGTTTAATTGCTATAGTATTTATATATCCTTCGCCTCTTTAATATAACACACATATGTATAAGCATTTACTATAAACAAACATCATGACCTATATTATTATTTTAATTGCCTGATCTGCTTTTTAATATACATATATTCATATATATATATATATATATATATTTACATACATACATATAAACATGACCCATATTATAAATTTAATTGCCTGATCTGCTTTTTAATATACATATATACATACATACATATAAACATGCATACATACATACATCCACCCTAAAACCGCACTTGTTCGTTTCCACACTTGCTTTTCTTTATCTTTAAAAATTTAAACATCTACTATAAACAAATATCACCAGTCATAAAATCAAAAATTAATGAAGTCATACAGCATACCCCAAAAAAATAATCTTCACACACACCACACACACACACACACATTAGAATTATTAAAAGAACATAAACTAGCATAGATTTTCAATTACTCCATAAATATACACATGCTAAGCACCGCCTAACTAAACAATAAAATTTTTCTTTTTATTAACTACACTTAAAATTATAAACCATAGTTCATTGAACCCTTTTTATCAAGAAACTCACAACTAAATCGTTGTGAAATAAATATTTTTCTCAGCAATTATTACATACTTTTACTATACTGCACTTAAAAGCAATTAAATTATTTTCACACTTCAATTGATTTAATGGGTTTTTTATGGTTGTCAGCTGCATAAATATCGACTGCGCTCACTCTAGTTTGCCTCCCTCCTTCATTAAATCTTTAAACATTAATCTGTAGCATCATATTTCAAAAAACATATTTGGTAAAATACTAACAACTCTTAAAGCAAGATCACCTAATAGGAAATTAAACAAAGAAGCCACGCATGATTCAATGTAATTATTTTTGTTTACATACTTTTTTATTGCACTGTACTGTAAAAGCAATTAAAATTATCGTCACGCTTCAATTAATTTAATGTAAAAGCAATTAAAATTATCGTCACGCTTCAATTAATTTAATGGGTTTTTTGACAGTTTTATTACCCATGATTTATAGCATGCACGTGCAGGAATATCGACTGCGTAGCGACTGCGCAGTCAAGTTGAATTAGAACCGGCAGTTCCTATCTACTCTAGGGCTTGATTTAAGAAAAGTTTTCTTAGATAATTTTTTGTGTGTACGTTAGAGTTTTTTTTTTATACTTTGGTACTTTTGATTTTTTTTTGGGTGGACGATTGGATTATGTCAAAAATTGGGCCGACCATACTTATATTCAGTATAATAGTTTATGGCATATAGTCATACACACATACAAACCTACTCTTTCGGAGTAAAAAATACAAACCTACTCTTTCGGAGTGAAAATGTGTCACAGACCTCCATTAGTTTTCCCTCCCAAACATATTCATAATACAAAAATTTACTCCCTATAACCATCACCCAAGACGGCTGCCATACAATATTTACAAAAATGATTTAAATGCGCCCATAACTTTCCCAGAGTCTGCCTAAGAGAAATAAAGTGTACGAAAGACTCTATTACTTTCCCTCCCAAACATATTTCTAGAATATTCTTAACTCCTATCGTTATTATCTTAAAGGGTTGCTATACATAACTTATTTAGAGTCGGCCTTAGAATAATAAAGTGTACGACCGACCCCCATTAGTTTCCCCTTCAAAACATATTCCTATTAAATTTTTACCCCCTATCTCCATCGCCAAAGGAGGCTCCCATACAAAGTTTAGGAAATTGTAATAACAGCTTCCAGTGTGCCCGTGGATAGGTCAAACGTTCTTGGAACATACTTAATCCCTATCTGCACCCCGTATAGGGGCTGCCCCTACAACTTTCCTAGTCACCCTAAGAGGGTTAAAATATGACACCGACCCCTATATAAAAATTAAAAATATTTTATAAATAAAAAATATTAAAAATTAAATAACTTATATTTTAAGTAGACGTGGCAGCACCTGCAATACATCTTAATCGTTTTTATCGTACAAGTTGGAAACTGACGCATTTAAGCTTTTAAAGCCTTAGGTAGGAGAGCTTCTTCTTTTTTAAAGTAATGAATTATGTCATAAGCTTAAAACTTTTAAGCAATTGAAGACAAGGTTAGAGCCGAGTAGGCTTTCCTAATATGTCACATTTGTTTAATAAGCAGCAAAGCTTACCGGGTAAAGCTGGTTTGTAACACAAACAAAAACAAATTTTCGTATATTTATTAAAAGTTTAAAATTATAATAAAGAATCCAAGCGACTTTTGCTTTTCTAACTATTACTGACTTGTATGTAAAAAAAGTTTTATGCTAGTTATTAAAAAAAAAATTTAATTTAAAATAAAGAGTATGACAATGCCATCACAAGGTTAATTACCATGTCCTTAAGTGTAAAAAAATTAAGTTTGTGTAATCAGCGTGATTTTATATATTCGGGAAGAATCTAAATAGAGATTACAAAAATGTTTCATAATAAGCTAAGATAACGAAGAAACCCAAATTTTATTCTTAAGTTTTGTATTAAAAATTTTTTTCTATTTTTCGCATATTTCTTTAGAGCAATTTTTAATTTTGTTCCTTAATAGCGGTTTTTATTTTAAGCCTCTGGCACTCTTATGTAATTATCAGATAAATACACCAACCAGTATAAGCGCTAAGTTTATTGAAGAGATTTGTGGTTTTTATTGCTTTAGTTTTTTATTTAAATTAAAGCAATTTTAAAACAGATTTTGTTTTTTGTGGATTTAAGTATATACATGAAGTGTTTGTTTTATCTTGTAAAATCGTTTAAAGTGTTTCTAAGACTTTTAAATGAGAATATGTATTACCAAACTTGCTAATATTGCAGATTTTGTAAGTAAAAAAACGTTTAAGGCATTTTGTTGGTATAAATAGAAGAGCAGAAAGAAACTCCATAAGAACTGCCAAAAAAAATCTAAAAAAAAATAAATTACTAAAGACTATAATGTTTCTTAACCGAACAGAGGGTAACTAAAGGGAAAAGAGAAATTTTTTGTTTGCCAGTGGAAAAAGTTCATTAGAAAAAGTTTTTAACAAATCTTTAGATGTATGAAGTAATGCTAGAAACAGCACTGGAATCTTTAACTGTCATTGGTACCTAAATACTGAGATAAAATGATTTCTGCTCAAAAGGATCAAAATGTCGTTAAAATCATGCTAAGCGTCTTTAAGGTAAAAATTAAAAGGAAGAGCGTAATTGATCCCACAGTTAAAAAGTTCAGTTTCGACGAGCATACGGCATGAGACAGATCTCCTTAGCCCCAATTCGTATTATAACAACTAGCAGCACCAATTTTTAATATCGCTTCAAACATAAGACGACATGAACATTATCTGCTCGAATAACGAGAAACACAATCGATCACGTTGTTGTGGATGGGTTACACTCTTTAAGCGTGTTAGATGTGCGGACGATCCGTGGACCTTATATCGACTCGGAATAGTACCTTGCTGTAGCCAAGATACGAAAGTGATTGAGCATCATGCGCAATACACAAGCGACTGCACGCAGGAAAATAGATTTCGCGAAGCTGCGATCACAATAAAATGCCAACCTGTACGTTTCTCGATTAAGCCAGCTGCTCCTTATCCGAATTGGCAGCATACTACCGGTTCCATAGGGAATGCTGCTGAAACCATGATTTGCTACCAAATGAATGCGATGGTATGACGAGGACTGTCACAAAGCAAACAAAAATCAAAGTAATAGGTAAATCTGCAGAGAATAGCCACGCGTAGTCCGGGGTGGGGTTTCGGGAGAAAAGGAAGAAGAGAACTTCATCTTCGAGGTAGCAGGTGTGCCTCGGAACCGCCATAACTAAAACGAACAATATTATTCGGCAACTAAAGCCAAGAATTGTACTTCCTCATTAATGTTAGTTTGGACTAAGAAACCCATTTCTCGGAATTTTACTCCATGCTACTATAAGGCGCAGAGGCACTGACATTTGCCAAAGCTGATGAGGGTGTTATTAAAGTGTTTAAGAGAAAAATACTTCGCAAAATTTATCGACCAATCTGCTTGGGCTGAGAATATAGGTAGCGTGTGAAGCAAGAGCTGTATAAGATATATGCTGTTGTGTAAATTAATTAAGACACTTCAGCGAAAAAGGCTTCTAAATAAGACTCCGAGGGAAGACGCAAAGGGGACGACCAAAACTCCATTGGAGAAGAAGAGTAAAAGACCGAAGTGCTTGCAAATCCATTCTTAGTTTGGCCAATAACTCAAGTGGATTGTTATTAACAGTCAACTAAATAAGAAATGGGAATTTCCGAGATGGGAATAATATTATTTCCCTCTTTCCCGGTTATTTTAAAAAAAATTCCCGTTCTTCCGGGGGAGCAAAATGTGCGCTTAATCAACAACCTTTAGGCTTCGTTAGTCTTTACTTTCTGTTGCCGTTCTTTAACGTGCCGTTCAGTTGTTTTATTTTAGAAGTTACTTTTTCTGTTAAAACGTATCAAAATTTGTATGGTTTTAATGGCGGAAAAAGCAGCTGATTCTTGCTGTCACTTAACAACGTTGCAAAAATTTTGTTTTTAACAGGTTGATCCGCAACGAAACGCAACGAAACGAAAAAACTAACTACTTACGCACATTTTTTATTAACAAAAAACAATCAGCTGATTCATCACGGAACAGAAAGTAAAGACTATCTCAGGCTTTACAAGGAACACCAAAAGAACAATGTAAAAGGTGTTTCCTTCTTATTAATCATTTTGCTAGTTTTTGCAATTAAATTAAGAAATATTTCATTTAAATAAAGAAAAAATATTGAAGAATTCCTTTTATAAACTAAATTAATGATTTTCTTTTTAAACAGGTATGTATGTATAGGTAAACGGTAAACATTTTCATTATATTCCATTTTGTTCGAATTCCTTTTTTACAATTTTTTTTATTATCAAATGCAATCTTTATTAACTTTGTCCCATTTATGTTTTGTATAAATCTGCATCTCATTTCTGCTCTTCTTACAAGTTCTGCTTTTAATAAAGCATCATAATGTTGATTCCATTTTTATTAATTCCTCTTTAACTTTCATTTTTATTGGGCTCGATTAGGTTTTCTTTTTTAAAAAATTTCTTCTTTGCCTCTGATTTAACAATGGAATTGTATTTTTCAGTTGCCACGAGCTTTTCTTTTTAACTTTTGTCAAGCAGTGACTGAAAAAAAAGTCCAAAAGTAGTTTTTATTATTTTCATTCAAAGAAAAATTCCCAAGATTATATTTTTGCTAAAGCAATTCGTAAGAGTTAAACTATTAAGGCACCATAACAGACAGTCAGTTAGTTCAGTCAGTTATCGAGTCTGTCTGTCGCAGCTTATAGAAAAATGCATCATCTGCTGTATCTTCAAAAATGTTTATGAATTAGTTGTTGTTGCTATTTATAATCGTACCTCCTATGATTTTGTTATTTAACTTCCTTAAGCAGAAATTTAGTATTGTATAATAAGTTTCTCTGTGTGTTTGTGTGTGTGTGTCTGTCCAACAGTATGTGTCAGAGGAAATGCTGGTAGTTGTACTGAAAATGCTAATGTGTTAGTGACGATAACTTGGTTTGCAACAGAAATTCAAGAGGAGATTATTACATATTCCGCAGAAAGCAATGATTTTTCTTTGTCTTCTCACTGAAACCGTAGAACGTAAAATAATTGCGGTGGGTTTAATGTTCCTGTAGTTTTACTTATAGGATTTCCTTTCGATTTAGCTAAACGCTAAGTTCTTTGAAAATATATATAAATATTTCACTTAATTTAAATAAAACAAAGATGCAAGGATTTTGCGAAAGCTTGAAACTTAGTTTTCCAGCAGTTGAATAAAGTTTAAAAGGATTAAATCTTAAAATAAATAAAATCGAAATAGAAATAAAATAAAATAAAATAAAATAAAATAAAAATAGAAATAAAAATAAAATAAATTAAAATAAAATAAAATAAAATAAAATAAAATAAAATAAAAATAGAAATAAAAATAAAATAAAATAAAATAAAATAAAATAAAATAAAATAAAATAAAATAAAATAAAATAAAATAAAAACAATAAAATAAAATAAAATAAAATAAAATAAAATAAAATAAAATAAAATAAAATAAAATAAAATAAAATAAAATAAAATAAAATAAAATAAAATAAAATAAAATAAAATAAAATAAAATAAAACAAAATAAAATAAAATTAAATAAAATAAAATAAAATAAAATAAAATAAAATAAAATAAAATAAAATAAAATAAAATAAAATAAAAAAAAAATAAAATAAAATAAAATAAAATTAAATTAAATAAAATAAAATAATATAAAATAATATAAAATAAAATAAAATAAAATAAAATAAAATAAAATATTTTTTTTTTAAATAAAGTAAATAAGAACAAATTTTTAAATTTTTATTCTGTCTTAAGTTCATTATTTTAATATCTTTTTATATAGAAGAAATTAATATTCTCCGCCAATATTGAAAAGAAACTTTATAAAAAGCAGGTTTTTCTACCGATGCTAGCTGAGTATAACGCATTTTTGAAATTAGTTCATTTGCATATTTTTTTTCACTAAATTTTAAAATTTTCTAGCCGATTATAATTTTTTTGAAAACGCATATCTACAAATAAAATCTTTAAGTCAAAGGATAGATTTTTTGTTTCTAATTTTCTTCTTCCCAAATTTCTCTTCTAACCTACAATAAAACTCAATAATATTTTTTTTTTAAATTTTGTCACCGTTGTTTTTTTATTTTGCATAATAAAAATACTTAACAAATTAATACAAATAATTAAAAAATATTTATATAATTAACATAGACACACGCTTTCTAAAGATTTACTGCCTCCATTTAAAATACAAAAAAAAATTTTTTTTCTTACAAGAATGTAGTTCAGCAAAACCAAAGAAATAGAATTATATAGTTTAAAGGAGTATAAATCCTTAATGAGACGTGCGCCAAGGCTTAATCTATTAACAAGTTAGAAGTTATTGCTTTATTCACAATAAACAGTTATAGTTTAGAGAGATTCAAAAAGATAGTAACAGATATAGAGATTGAGAGAGATAGATAGTTTCGTTCTAAAGATAGAACTAATAGAGCAAGCTAGTGAGGGAGAGAGAGTCAAAGAAGAATAGTATTAAGAAAACATGGCTTATATACAACAGTTGAGTATTATAATGAGAGAAAAAAAATAACCACAGATCGTTATTTAATTTACAGTTTAGCACAAGGATAATTTCTAAGATCTTCAATTAAATACTGCTTAGAAGCTGAGAGTATTTAAAAAAGTCTGAGGGTTTTGTCTTCTCTTTTGTGAAGAACAGAATTGCATATGCTTGTTGCAATATTTGTGATGTTATGAAAGTCACAGCATTTAAATTATTGTCAATTTTTGTAAAGTTTTATATCGGGCTTTTTTAGTTTCAATCTCACATTGGAGGTCAAAAGATCAAATATAGTTATTCAAGGACTAGTCAGTAGTGTTAAGTATGCATTTAAAAGCCCAAAGTCAAAAGTTGGGAGAGCGGTTTTTATCAACACCAGTTGGGGTTAAATTAATAGGGGCCAGATTTACCAGGAGGACCATAGTTGGATGAAGGAGCACCGCCACCGCTACCACTGCCGGAACCACCACCCAAATCGTAGCCACCACTACCACCACTACCACCGCTTCCGCCACCAATGCCCCCACCAATACCGCCTCCGATTCCTCCACCAATACCGCTTCCAGCTCCACCACTAGCACCGCCTGCACCGCCGCCGAAGCCACCAGCACCACCACCGCTGCCATCTTTTTGTGTCTTGTATTTGATAAAGTAAACCTCGGGTTTGGATGGTTGTGTTGGAGCTGGGGTGGGAATGACAATATCTTGCTGATCCTCGGGTTTTTTAACCAGCACATAGACCAATGTCTTTTCTTCGTTTTGTGGTTGGACGGGAATGACGGGAGCCTGGTAGGAAGGAGGAGATGGCGCCTTAATAAAGATGATCTTGTAATGCTTCTGGGATTGACCAATGGGTATATTTGGACGTGGGCGTGATTCCTCAGGCTCTGGTGGTGGTACATGCACATAAATATGTTTTTGCACCAGAGTAGTGCCACCACCACCTCCGCCGCCAAAGCCGCCGATTGAGCCACCACCTCCAAATCCACCACCGGATCCTATTATGTTTAAAGAAGGCAACTCATTATTTAAACTTTAATTAAAAAAGAACCTTTAAGTCTGTAAAACTTACCACCACCGAAACCACCTCCAACGGAGCCGCCACCAAAACTACCACCTCCAAATCCACCGCTACTTGAGCCTCCACCGAAACCACCGCTACTTGAGCCTCCACCAAAACCACCTCCGCCAAAGCCACCACCACCTCCGGAGCCACCGCCGAAGCCACCACCTCCGAAGCCTCCGCCACCACCAGAGGTGCCACCGAAGCCACCACCTCCACTACCTCCTGGTCTGTTATAGGCATATCCAGCTTCTGGCCTGGCTGCAGCCATGGCCAAGCACGACATTAATATAAAAGCTTTCATGTTTATCACACACAAAAATAACAAAAACTTTACGAATTCTCTTTAAAACACACGATTGTTAAGCGCGTTTAAACGATTATTTTATATCCTTGCACTTAAACACAAACACACAGTTTCAAATTGTAATCCTTTATTGTGTTGTTGTGTTAAATGTGGTCGATTTTCTTAGTTGTTGTTGTATAAGCAAAAAAAAAAGTAGGGGTTGGAAAAGATGGAAAGTTCTGATTCGTTGCGACTTTAGGTTGCGACGATTATTGTTGTTTATTAAACTAAATCAAATGGTTTACTGACAATCTACAGTTAAAGTTTCATCCATTTATACTAAAATTGACGGAATTCACTTAATTTTGCCAAAAAGCATTTCATGCAAACTTTGTGCATGCTAAAACAACAAATATCGGCTGGCTAACTCCTGCTGCGGCTGCGTCTGCTGCTGCTGTGACTGTCATTGTTGTTGTCTTTGACTTCTGTGACTTGGAGAATGTTCACATGACACACAGCAACAAACCAAAAGATGAACCAACCAAGTCAACCAACAAACAAAGCAAGTCATTTCGATAGTCATATAATGAATGTATGTATGTATGTTTGTATGTGCATGCCAACGAATGGACCGCCAGACGGACAAACAAACAAACAATGTTTAGTTGGTTTAGCTCCAAATGAATGGTTGAGTGTTAATTGTATCTTCTTCGTTGTCTTTTATCAAAACAACCAAATGTGTTTACATGTGGTAGTTGTTGCTTGTTGTTGACGTCATTTTTAGGCTCTAAAGTTTAAATGTGGCTAAAACAATTGCAACAACAACATCCACTAACATTAAATCTATGTACATTTATGTTTCATGAGATTTAATTTTGCTTTCAGTTTGAGTACGTAAGAGATTATTTTTGTGTTAAAAATTTCTGCATGTTTTACAATGAAATACAAACTTACATACAAACATACAATGTACATCTCAAAAAAAAAAAAACTTAAATAAATTAAATCTAATGTAATGAAATATCATCTTAGACTTTGCTTGGTAATTGTTGCGTAGCGTAGGCTTTAACATAAAATTACAAACACATTTGCATTAAGATGTTTAGTTTTTTTAAGGCTCGTATTTTTAAATTATATTTTTTGGCAAATGAAAAACGTATACAACTAACTGCTGCCTAAAATGTAGCAGATTTTAAAGGGAATTAAATTTTTAAAATTTAAAGAAGGAATTAAATTAGAAACACAATTGCTAATTACCAAAAATTCCCCCACCGGGGAAGTGGACTGGTCCAAGACTATTGACGTGAACGGTTTCTTAGAGCGGGGACTGGTTCTAGTTCTTGCACTTTATGTGAAGAGAATCTGTCACTTTTACATTGCGTTGTCATTGGAGAGGGCAATTGACTCAAAACTAACACCTCAGAACGGGTTACGAGCCAATCCTATAAAGACAAATTTTGCATTAATTGCTTAAAATCTCGTTCTATCTACTTTGTTTGTATTTACGAGTGTGTGCGTGTATATATAAACAGATGTATGTTTATGTGTGCGGAACAGTATTTCTATTTTTTCCCCCTAACCTTTTTAACACCTTTTAACCAGCTACTTGATGTGTGCCTTTTTAACCGATCACGACTAATAACTTTTGTCCAATTTATGTTTTATACCTGAAACAGGACGGGTACGCCGACCAATTGACCCACATTTCCCGCAGGGTCCTAACAAAACCAAGCAACGACATAAAATCAAAACAAGCTTTTGGCCTCTTAGACCGGCCTTAAGCTTAACCTAAGACAAGATCGAGCAGATATTTTGCTGTTTGTTCTCTCCAGTAGACTTAAAACAGGAAAGAGCGTTACATTCGGCTGTGCCGAATCTCATATAGTTTTTACCCTATTTTCAAAAATTTTTTATGGCAACCCCTTAGGAGGTAGGGATAGGGAGTAAGTATATTTCAGAAAAATTTTTGTTAGGAAAAATGAGTTGGGGTCAGTTTTACATTCAACCTATGTTCTAGGAGGGAGGGGAAACTAATGGGGGTCGGTGGTACACTTTTTTTCTCTAAGGCCGACTCTGCGAAAGTTATTGACATTTTTACATAATTTTTGTAAATTTTGTATGGCAGCCCCCATAGGCGATTGAGATAGGGGATCAGTATGTTCTAGGAATATGTTTGGGAGGGAAAACAATTGGTAGTCTGTAATATAGTTTTTTCCTCTTAGGGCGATGACGGGAAAGTTTTAGGGGGCTTTTCCCTATTTTTTCAAACTGTGTATGGCAACTCTGTTAGTGGCTGGAAATGAGGGGTAAGTTTGTTCCACTAAAATGTTAGGGAAGAAAAATTTTTTGGGGTTGGTCTTACATTTGACCTTGGTAAAAGCACCCTGGAAGCTGTGAGAGCTATTAAAAAAAATATAAAAAAAACCTTGTATAGCAACCCAGATAGGAGGCAAAGAAAGGGTGTTAGTATGTTCCACAAAAATGTTTGTGAAGAAAAATTAATGGGAGTCGGTCTTACATTGCACCCGTGTAGGGGCAACTCCGTGGCAGTTGTGGAGGTTTTTATGTAAAAATTTTAAGAGAAATAAACAAAAGGTAGTCGGGGTTGCCGGCTTATATCTCTGTCAGTTTTCGGGCTGAATTTAAAAAGCTAAATTTCTGTAACAATTCGTGATGTTTTGACCACAAGCAGGTCGGTGAAATATCAGGTGGCTCTAGGAATTTGATTTCAACAGATTGACGGACAGATTGACATCGCTAAATCAACTTATCTATAAGGATAAAGAAAATATACTTTATGGAATCGAAAACGGATGTTAAAGAAATTGCAAACGGATTGAAAAACTTATATATACCCTTATCCCTAATGTGTGCAAGTGTCTGATAAGCTAACAAGTAAATAGTTCTGCCTGTTACTTTGAAAAAGACAATCAAACGAACGCTGTTCTGACGTTAAAAGGGGTCTCTCAATATCAAAAGTTCGTTAATTTGACAAGCTTACAATATTGTTTTGGTGTAAAAATGATACCCCCAAATGGGTGTACTTCCACTCTTGGTTTTTATCTTGCATTAACACTGTAAGTTAAAATTTGCGGTATTTGAAAAACATTTTCATCTTTATTTTCTGTCATTGGAGTTTGACTTAATTTTGTTAAAATAGTGGAAATTCCATGGTAAAATCTCGTACCAGGTGATGAAATGGGGAAAGCCACTCTCTTGCTTTTTTATTTATATATATATATAGAACTTGGCACTAATATAGAAATTTTCTTTCAATAGATGTGTCAAACTATATATAAAAAAAAGAAAAATGTAAGAAAGTCAGAATGTTTGCCCAGAATTGCGGCCACCTGGTATGTGATTGCACCATGGAACAATTTTTTACTATAGGCTTTGGATAAAACATTTATTTAAATAAACGTGTATATATGTATGTAGTAAAGAAATAATTAAAATAAAACTTTAAAACTTTTTTTTAAACATTAACACTTTTTTAATTAAAAATATAAAAATTTTGTTATAATTACTTCAGGCTCAAGTTCAATCCCTACTGAACTTTCTTTTTGCGAATGAAGAATTTAATTGTTTTTATATACATATATAAATATATTTGAAATTTATTTAAAGAAATGAGTCATATATTTTATTTTCATTTTAAACATACATATTAAATAATTATTATTTAAAAAAATTCTTTCGTACTTGCATAAGCTGGAATTTGAACCTGGTATTCTCCGAGCTGCAACACCAGCACGCTTGTGTAAAAATAACAAACTGATATACACGCTTATCACAATGTAAAGCGTTTAATAAAGCAAATATTTTTCGAAAAGGATAATTATTTTACAGAAAATAATAGATCACAAACAGACACCAAAAAAGAAATTGTAAAATTTTATCCTTTTTGTATTTTTATGTTAATTTTTAATATAAAAATTAAATTAAATTTTTATTAGAGACTAATTAATGCAAAGGCTTAAAATATAGTTATTTTAAGCCAGGATTTAAATGATAAAATAAGTGCATATTATTTTCTGTGCAGAGATTCTGTATTCGAGTGGTATAGAAAACCATTTAATTTTTGATTTTTTAATTAACTCTTTATATTTATTTTATGGTAATTTAGCAATCATATTCTGGGCTTACACGACGAAATTTTTCATAAAATTATATCAATGAAATTTTATGTTTCTAGACGAGGGATGTAGAAGGGTAGGCACTTATTTACCCTTTTTGTCTACAAAATAAACTTGGATTAAAGAAATTTCCTGAAAAATTGTATCGTGTATGTCTGGCATTTAGTAAATAATCTGCTCTACTAAAAATAATTTATATCTTATTTTTAAAAATTAATAAATATAAATTATCCTACAGCCAGCCATTTTTTATTTAAAAAATACAATTCTTTGGAACCATAACCTGTTTCTATTTTTCCAATAGAACTACTAAGAAAATACCTTCTCTTTAGCAAAACTGTGTTTGGCCGCATACACAATGAAACATCATTTAATACTTGTTGTATGACTGCAATTGCATTTCAAAAGAAAAATATTTTCGTAAAACACAAAATCAGCAACAACTAAAATTACCGAACAATCAACATATTACAGCACATCTTTAAGTAACAGATAAATTTAAATCCATAAAATACAAATATACTTACACATATAAAAATACAACAACTAGACAGCCTTAACAACAACAATGACACCAAGAAACGTATTAGCAGGCAATAATCATAATGAATGGTCAAAAAGAGAAAAAAAAAACACAAATTCAAGCTGAAAAAAAATTGAAGAAGCTGCATCTACAACAGCTACAACAAATATGCTGTAACTAAACAGCCTTAACGTTTTCAGGTACAATTACATTTACTTTTTTCTTTTTTTGCTGTTTTCGCTGTGTCATATACATATATAGTTCCGAAATGTTGACGACAATGACGTTGTTAATGCTAAAACCGTTGCATTTAAAGATGCTGCAGTCCAACCAGCATATGATTGCAGTTATTGTTGTTGGGCAGGCTTATTTAGAAAAACAATAACAATGAAGAAACACATTTGTATCGAGGTATTTATGCAATCGAAAGTCATGTCTCATACTCAGCAGAGAGAGACAGAGAAAACAACCATGTGATGAATAAATTCACGAGCAAATAATTCAGTTGTATCCTAAAAGATGAAACAGAACTCGAGCATAACGTTTTGTTATACATTTTGACGTAAAGTAACGCTGCTGAAAGCAGCTATAAAATACAATCTTCTTTGTTCTGACAGCGATTTTTTTTATGCTCTCACCAAGGCGAATTCATTGATTAGGTGGTGTTACTAGCACAGCTGATCTACTTCTTTTTTGCCTTAATCAAAGCTGGGATGTCAAATTTGTTATGTTACACATCTTTCTTGACACATCAGCAAACGAAAATTACAACAAAGGCAAAAATTTTCTTCACCACAAATTAGTTGTTGTAAAATCACTACCACCTTGTAATCAATTTGCCTTGGGTTTCACTTTAAAAAACGAATTCTCTTAGCAATATTGCCACACTTTTATTAAATTTTATACATTTTGTAAACACAACCACATGTTTTGGAGAAAAAAGCTGAGAACAAAATAAAACCAAAAAAACAATTAAATATGAATTTAAATTAAAAATTTTGTAAGTTTAAAATTCAAGTTACTAATATTTTTAAAAAATTAGTTAAAAAAAAGTAAAAAAGCATGACAATTTGTGTTTGCCATGGTTCAAAATCTTGTATTTAAAGGAATACTTGTGAATAAAAATTGAGAAAGTAAAGTTGCAGCTGACCTTTTAATTATTTGTCTGTTTTCTCTAAAAGTAGTTTTTGCTTGAAGTTGCGGTCGTTTTCTGTTTCATCTTTAAAGATTTTAAGAGAGTAAAGTGAACAGATCTTGAAACCAAAGCTGCCACTTTAAAATAATTTTTAGTTTTCACAATTTAGGTCTAAGAGTAGTTTTACTGTTGCTATTGGTAAGCTACTATGTGTGAAGAATTTAAGACTTGGAAATAATTGTAAGAAATTTTATACGTTAGTGATATTTTTCCAGCAACTTTTTTAAAAACAGAACTTATATGAGAGCCATAGCTTTACAGAGATGAAATTAAAATTAACCAGACTAAATCCGGGCGGTCTTTTATATGGGATTATGTAAGCTTATTAACCGAATAATCTTTTTCAATCGACGGAAGGTTAGAAATTACAAACAAACATGCGCACAAACGCATAATGCCCCTAGCGCGTATGTGGTGTGTGTAAATTATATATGCGGTGTACATTACTCATACGCCATTAGAAGAGCGTCACATAAAAAAAAGCACGGAAGCAAAGATTGTCGAGGCTAATAAAAAAAAGTTTTAGAGCCAAGAAATGGCGAAACTACTCCTAATTTTCAAACTTAACAAGAGCTTTTCAAACTATTGGGGCCCCTCAAGCAGCAGCAGAATTCCCCCAAAAGCGTTGAAGCTAAAATACCTTAAAAGCCGCCTTTTGCATATCTGAAGTGCTGCTATAAAAAATATTTTCGCAGCGAAACATTATTTGCGATGAAAAGTGGATTTTCATTACTATCTGGTTATAGAAGGGTAAGAGTTTGTATGTGAAGTCGGGTCATCCGGACCAATAGACACCAAAAGCATATATCCATGGCAAGCTAATTATGTAGTTTTGTTGGATGATGTCTGATCAGAGGATAACAGTGATCTCACTATCACCATCAATTCATTTAAGATAGGCATTGAGCGCAAGACGCCAGAACTTAATTATGGCTTGGCAATATGTTTAGGGTGACCACTCATACTGATTTCATCAGTAGATGATTTGATTTTTCATTTGATACACTGACTAAAAATAAAAGTACGGAAATGAATTGAATTTAGAAAAAGTACTGATTCCCAGCAAAAACTCACATTGCTTTGTAATGAGTTAAAATCCAGAAAACTCTTACTCATTAGCATTTTAACCCATTATTTTAACATGGCGATGACATTGGAGGCAAGTACTTACCATGCTCGCTTAAAAAGAGGGAGTTAAATAAGTTCTTACCATGTTCGCTTACAAGGAATGACTAACATGACCTATTACTTTATTGGCACTAAAATAACCTTTTCCTTGGGCCTCTAGTAACTTATTGTTGCATGTAAAGTGTTTTTGTTTGAAGTTTTGGCTAAAACTGGTTTAAAATATTAAACTCAAATTAAATATAATATTCTGCCTTAATTTTAGATAATAAATAACTCATTATCTAACAGCTGATAAGTAATACAGACTGTATGTAATAGTAGTTGAAAAGTAAGAAATTTGTAATGCCTAATCACTTCCGAGTTTTTGCTGGATTGCTCTTATTTTTCAAAACAATTTGAGTTAAGTATTTTTCCAAAAGCAGAACGTATATTTTAATTATTTTAATCTCTTTCATCAAAGTCGATAGAAAGCTCTACAAAAATTGTTATACTTTTTTAAATTAATTTTCTGCTTAAAATATATATTAAAAAAAACGACTTGTTTTTTATGCACAGGCAGGGATTTTAATTAAGCCGCTATAATTTAGGGTGATTCATGGAATATAATAACCAAAACCCAACTGATTTTAACTCAAAAGTAAGTGGTCGTTTGATTATAGAGTTGGACATTCGAAATTGGCTAAGTCCTTCTAAGCCTCAAAAGAAAAGTGGTTTATTTGCAAGTGGAGTCTATATTTCGTCAAACCTTAACCTTTTTTTATATTTCTGTATCGCAAAAATTCAAAAAAATTTCGCAAACTGTGAAAATATGTCTACTTTTAGAGCACCTTATTTATTTTTAATAAATAGTCTTTAGTTTTAGAGTTTAATGATCATAATCTCAAGAAGTCCAAAAAAGAAACAAAACTGTGAAATTACAGCATTTAGGCCACAAAAAAGTATCAAAAATGTAAAAAAGTGCTTTTTTCCACATTGCTGTCATTAGACCTTATTTTGAGCTTATAGTCCCTTATTTCATATATAAAGCTCATATATATTTCAAAAAGTTAAAACAAATGTGAAAAAAGTACATTTCAGCCACTAATTAATCTTGATTCATTAGCCTCTCTTTTGTATTTGAATACTTAAAATTAAAAAAAAGTAAAAAAGTACCATAGTATGATATTAACCCTTTTGAGTGGTACACACACTAAAAAAAGAAAAAAACGTATTTAGATTTTTAAAGCCAGTCGATTGCAATCTTAACTAAGTTTATTTCATTATTGCTTAAAAAGTTACAAAAAGTACCCAAAAAGTACTAGTATTTATTTTTTTTTTCCTTGTTTCTAACACTTAGGGTACAGACTTTAAATAAAGTACCAAAACCAATTATTTTTAAATTTTCGAAACTCGCCAAAAATAATTTTAATTGTGTTTTTGTCTTAATAGAATCAAAAGCTACATAATGAATCTAAGCAGTATCAAAACAAAGGTTTTATCTATTTTTGCCCGTTGGGGTCAAATATTAAAAAAAAAAACCAAAAGCATCTTCACTTTTTTTTTCTAAGCCTGTCAAATGCAGTAAGTATTACACTTAGAGGTAACAAAATAGAAACAATAAGCAACAAAATAAAATTTTGTATCCCTTTTTTGTCTCTATTGGTCCAAAACTGGTTGGATGCGGTTCCTACATTTTAATTATAAAAATTATGCTTTTTAAATTTTGTTGCTATCGTGTATAGTTTAGAAGATATTAACGAGTTTCCCACAATCCTGTCTTAGTGAATCCTATAATATTAAGAAATACACACATGCTTGGGCTAGAAACACTCATAGAGATTTAAATATGTGTATCCAAAAATGGAAAAAAATAAATATTCCTTGAAAATTATAGTCACTCCTATAACCAATTCTTAAAAAAATACTATACAATAAAATGACGTAAAAGCAAAATTAAACGTTTTTAGCTTATTATTTTAATTAACAAACACCTGGCAACCTTAAGTCCTTGTTTCTTGCTATAACTTATACTTGTTGGTTCTCAAGCTATTCCCCAGTGTGAACCGGTGCTACTGTTTAAACATAATGTGGAATAATGATGCTTTCGTTTAGTTTCTTAAAACAAACCATAAATAAAATTTCTTTAATTACAGCAATTTATGTTTTGACATAATTTTCTTTTTATGACTTTTATTTATTCTTACATCAGCAGTTATAACTCTAACCATTTCTCTCCCATTTCAATTCTCAGTCGTTTTAAAGCTAAATTTTAGCGGAAACTACTCTTCAGCATACAAATGTGCTATGTTTAGGAAAGAGTCAAAAGAAAATAAATATTTACTTGTTATTATTTCCTTAGGAGGTTGTAAACGTTTGCCTTTTGTTTTGGCCATTAATTTGCTTTTGGTATTTGTCGTGGTTTCGCCAAAAATGCTTTTAATATTTAGCAATGCATTGCTCGATTAAAGAAAATTAAAAGAATTGTGGAAAAAATATTTTAAAAATTTTGCGAAAAAATTGTATCTTATATTGACGTCACGACTTTCTTTGTTCCCTAAAAAAATGAAAAATTTAGTTTTTTTTTAATTAAATTTTTTTAAGGAAATGCTTAAATTAGACAAAGAAAATCCGGTAGATAAACATTCGTGATCATGTAATTTTCATTTTTAAACTGTGTTTATTCTGGTCTTTAATGTTTTTGTGATTTCAGCCTGTAATAAGGTTAAGAAATATGTAAATTAAATGGAACGTGATATAATAATTTGTGGTTATTGGTTTTATTTTTTAGTGTTTGATTTAAATCTGTCATAGAGTAAAAGCCACAGAAAAATTAATCAACAACTTTTATTTAACCTGGGACTTATAGGAATGCAATTTTTTTTGCTTATGCTTAATAATGAAGCGAAACTTTTATTAGACTTTAAAAGTGGTTTTGTTGGTCGAACTTTAATTTTTCCTTATGCAACGGGGTGAAATACATATAAAGGTAGTATTTGTTATCTTTAAATTAAACATCGTTCGAATTTTCATTTAGCAGAACTCTTTAAAACTGTTTAACAAACTTCTACAAATATTAACAAAGAAAAAAATTATTCTATAATTAATACACTTTTAAAAAATAAATTTAATTTAATTTTAATTCTTCTACTTTAGGAGAGCAATCTGCATTAAAAATTATTTTTTACTAATCAAAAAGCTTTTTGAAACCCTTCACATAGAGATAATGGGATATATCAGTTTGCCATTCTGTTTGTAATTTCTACAATACTCATTAAAAGCCCCATAAAGTATATATATTCTGGATACTTATAGATAGTAAAGTTTATATAGCCAAGGCCGTCTGTCCATCTGTCCATCTGTTAAAATTAAGTTTCTGGATTCAAATAAAGTCGCACTCAAAATGTTTTGATATCAAACAACCAAAAATATCCCTGAGACAGTTGCTATTTGAAATCAGCAAAATTGGTTGACTATTGAACCCAAAATAATCCATATATTAGGACAAAATTCTTGCATATATTCTTATATATCTCAGGAAATATAGCCACTCTTGCCACAAAACTTGGCACGGATACTTTAAAGATAGGGATCCAAATAAGGGAAAAAGTTTTTTTAGATAGAATCAGGGTGTTTCCCCTACAATTGCACAAATTTTATGAAATATTTCATGCGCTAAGCCTGAGAAACTATAATAGCTATGGACTTTAAATATTCAACAATAAAACCTACATTTAAAAAAAAAATTGAGAAGGAGCAGGAAAAGAGGAAGCCCCCATACAAATTAACATTTTTTTTTTAAATTTTCGATACGCTATATCTCGGAAACTATAATAGCTATCGACTTCGAATGTTCTACAAAAAGTTATTGGACAATAAGGCCTACAGTTTGGAAAAAAAATCTTGGTTAGGGGCAGAGGCAGGGGCAGCTCCCATAAAAGTCAAAAGTTTTTATGAAATTTTCGTACCGCTTTATTTTGGAAACTACAACAGCTATCGATTAATTGGACAACAAGACCTGCATTTATTAAAAAAAAGTATTTGAATGGAGGCAGGGAAAGGGATATCCGTCATAAAAATAAACAACTTTTAAAACAAAAAATGTCGAAAATTATTAAAACTCCCGACCTCAAACCTACTACATTGTATTTCTATTATAAATACAAACCTTAAATTTTTTTAAAGGTTTCTATTTTAAAAAACTAGGAAAGCTGTCAACCTCAAATCCGACACAAAGTATTTTCGTTACAATACTTGCAGTACGAAATAGCTCGGCTAGATCAGATGGCTGGGTATATGATAATACCAATGTGAAGGGTATATAAGATTCGTCACAGCCAAAAAAATATTAAAACTAAAACATATAATTTACAGGAAGATTTGGTCTAGTAAACAATCATATCCATATTATAAATGAATTAAAATAAGGAGTTATTTCTTAAAAACTTTTTATTTATTTTAAGTTATTAGAATAAGGGTTTTGTCTTGTCTGATGCCTTAAGATGCACAATTAGTGTTAACTAATAGTTTTTTAGTTGTAAAAAGGAATAAAAAAAAAGGTTTTGGATTTTAAAGATAGTTTTGAGTGTTTTATGTTTATTTTTGAAAGTCTCCTAATTTAAATAAGATTACTAAGCTTTAAACTAAGGTCCATAACTATAAAAAATGCTATGGATCCCTATAATCTGATGTTGGAATTTAAATTTAAAAAAAAACATGGTTTAGGATGTTATGTGGTCCAGCTTAGTCGATTACAGCTTTTTTATTTATTCAAAAATAAAGTATTTTTTTATTTATTGTCTCAAAAAGTTTGATTAAATAAAATAAACTTACAAAAATTATAATTCTGCTGGAATTTTTTTGTAATCAAGTTTTTGCTGACAAAATTTTGCAAAAACCTCTTTGTCGCCTTCTTCCCTATGCGAAGGGGATTATATAAACTTTCAATTGCATTTTACAGATTAAAATTTTCAAATTTTTGTGTGCACACACTCACCTACTATATTGTTTTAGTCTTCAAGTCGAAATAAAGAAAAAAAATTAATTGAATATTAAATAAAGTAAAAAAAAGAAGAAATAATTAAACAGGTTAAAGCCATTGAATTTCCGCTTTATTAAATTTATAATATTGTTGCTAGTTTTTTGCATTTTATATGATTTCACCTTAAATGCCAGTATAAAATCAAAAAATTAATAGATATTAGATTTGTTCCTAATGATGACTTTAAAATGGAATGCGAAAAGTGTTTTAAACAAATTCTTATCTGATTTATTTGGTTGAAAATAACATAAAATGCAAGGTTCCATAAAAAGTTTTTCTCCCAAAACTACGTCTTAAAAACCCAAAAATTTTTTCAGTTAAGACCATGACACCGGCACAATGCATGAAAAACGTTCTTTGCTGGGGAACCCACGGATTAATGTTCATGCCCTTGATTTGTCTAACTATACACACATATGTATGTATGTATGTAGTTGTGTAATGATTTGCTTACACAACAATGTCTAAATAATGCAAGGAACATATCACGGAAGTGTGACGAGCTTTTCGCCGCTATATTCGTCCCAAAAAATTAAACATGTTTGTGTATATAAACATACGCACAATAACGACGTGCGACGACCACGAACTGTGCAATAGATTTTTTTTCAATTTCATACGACGACTAACGAATCCAGGTTGCCATACAAAGTTTTACTTTTTTTTTCAATTTTTTTAAATCGCTCTCACAGTTTCCGGGGTGCTACTACAAAGGTAAAGTGTTAGATCGATCCCAATTAATTTTTACTTCCAAACATTTTGGTGGAACATATTTATATACTTACCACCTATCTCTAGCTCTTAACATGGACCCCCATTAGTTTTCCCTTCCAAACATATTCCTAGAGCATACTTACTCCCTATTTGCAGCACCTAAGGGGGTTGCCATACAAAATTTAAAAAAATAGGTAAAAACCGCTATAACTTCCTTAATCACTTAAAGAGGGTTGAGATATGACACCGACTCTTATTTAGAAATATTTTATAAATAAAAAAATGGGTAAAAATAAAAAAAAGTTCGGGGCTTCGAAAGTCCAATATCAAGGGTTTTTGAATATAGCGCTCTTACTTGTTTCTTCATTCTTATTTGCATCAACAGTAAACAACTTTAATTGCTATTTTTTTTGAGATTTATTGTGCTTCATACGACGAATTTACGCAACAATTGTTTGCCGGCGAACTCGTCGTTATAGACGAAATTCGTCGCACGTCCGAGTTGTGTTTCTAGCAAAGTAACAAGTAAGAGCGCAATATTCAGCTGAAAAGACTACGAATTTTTTTTCACTCATGATTTGTTGACCATTCTTGTTCTAACCAATTATGTGAGTTATATTGTTAATCGTTTTTAATTTATTCTTTCTTTTCAATTAATATTTTAATTTTTTTAATTAGCATCTTTTTAAAAAAATATTTTTGTTACATGTTTTTCTTTAATTTAAAATCTTTCATATTTTTTAATTTTTATCCTTTATTCGAATTGTTTTCTCTGATGCCTTAAATGTTTTTAAAAACATTTGTTTGGTTGTTGTTTAACTTTTTTTTGCTGTTAAACTTTTTGTTGACATTGCAAAGTGCAGTTGTATGTAGTTGGCTGTTTGTTAATGAGATTTTTCATATCGTCCGAATTTTTTTTTAGTTTTTGTCAACAAACTGTTAGTTTTATCATGTGTTAATGTGAGAAACAACTTTAGGAAATTATTGCCAACAGACAAAATGAAGAAGACCATTATCATGTTTTGGGAAACAAACTAATTAAAGTTTTTCTTCCGGTCTCTGGCTCTTCATATATTTGCACATGCACATTGTGATTGATCGACCATAAACAAACATGCGGCTGTCTGTCAATCAGCCTGTGACATTAATTTGGATAATGTTTTTTTAAGTACAAACACCGAAGATGACCATTATAACATATTTATGTTCATGATGGTGAATTTTTTTAATTTAAATGTACAAAAATGATAAATTTAATTGGCTCTGGGAACATACCCATATATGTACGTATGAACCAATATTTGGTTGTATGTTACAGGATATTTAGGTTTCTAGTAGTAAATAAGTGTTAAGGAAATACAAGTAGTTATAAAGTTTACAAAAATATTTTTATGTAATACTTTTTTTACAACAATTTCTCAATATTATTAAGGATATAATCCCAAATTTCTTAGTTTATTTATATAAAAAAGGAAAATCAAAACAGTTAGTAACGAAAAATAGTTTGTTGGGTTTTTGAAAAAACTCTTGAATGTTTTGGTTTGTATATAGTAATTCTCAATGAGTTTATTGAAGTTATTATATAAATTCAGAAAATATTTATTAGGTTTTTTAAGAATTTGGTTGAAGTCTACTGACGACTTGGTGTAAGAACCAATGAAATGCATATGGACGAACTTAACCTACAAGGAAGTAATATTTTTTTTATTGGTATTAAAAAAATTGTTAAAATAAATTATTTCACATCAGTAACTTTTACAGGCCTTGACGTAAGTAAGCAGCAGTAGGAACTGTGAGAGGTGCATCTATTCGAAATTTTTTTTTTACTTAAATAATCGGTCATAAGCTATCGACTTAAAATGAGTTCTAAAGAGTTCGGTAATACTTTATGTTGATATTTAATGGAAAATTTACAGCTAAGTTTATTTTTAAATTTGAAAAATTTTTAATGTTAAAAATAAATGGGCGTTTCCAAGATTTAGAGCTTGACATTCATACGCCTATAAAGTGAAGAGATAATATTTATAGGAATATAAAAAACTCCTTTCGTTAGTATTGATTCCAAGTCATTTAGGCAGCAATATATTCAACGCATAACATTCAGGGTCGTATCCAAGGAAAACAAAAAATTAAATTTAAAGTAGACTTCAAACACTGATTTTGTAAAAAAAAATTCGTTTAATATACCTAAGATAATTAAAAAAAATTTTTTTTTGTACGACCCTTATTTTGCAAACTTTTGGTTTTTAATATACAAACAACTTATATGCGGACACACACGCTACAAAAAACGGAAGTAACTTTAGACTTCATTTAGGTAAACGCAAAAATTCGTAAATTAAAAAAGAATTAATAAAGAATTTTTTTTTTTATTTTAAAAGCAATAAATAATACGGCTTTTAAAAAAGATATATCGAAATATTATATTTTATTTCGTTTTATTTTCAAAAGATTAGTATATGATCGGGCACGCGACATTTGTAACGCGACAAATTTCTCACCCTCTTTAAATTAATGTTATGTATTAATATAACTTTAAAAATTTTTACCTAAAAATTCTATTAATTATATCTGTAGCAATAAATAATAAAGGCTTAAGTTGACATAAGTAAGTTTTCATTTATTAACCTAGTTTTATTCTCGTCTCTAAGTTATGTATATCACTCAGCTAAATTTTAAGTATAATTGTAATAATTAAGAAAACTACACGCATTTATATTTTAACTTAATTCTTTTTAAAAATTAGTAGTCATAACATCTTAACTCAACTTAGATTTTTAAATCTAACTACATCAATATTAAATTATTTGAGCATTTAAACTTGTATATACTTCAGTTCAATAACTTTCTGCCCATTCCAAAATTCTTCATAAATAAGAAAATTCTATATTTAAGCTTATCTTATTTTAGGGTTTCTGCACTTTTCAATTTAATCTTAAGCATTTATTTCGACTTACTATCAATAAAAATTATTTTGCCTTTAGCTTAAGTTCACTTAAATTTTTACTTTTCTGTCATTGGATTTTTTATAACAACTTAACTAAAAACCAATAACTTTTTACTAATAAAAGAGTTTTAATTTTATAAAACTAACAGTTTTGTTCTATGTAAAAAAATTTTATATAAAAACCAACCAAAATTTATTTTAGACAAAATCCTTAATATATCAAAATAATAAATTTTGACTTAAGTCATTATGATTGATTGCCACAGATATTATTTTAATTTATATATTGAAGTTAACATATTAATACAAAGTTCAGAAATCTACCATAGTATAAGGTAAAAACTGAAGTTATTATATTAGTATTAAATATAGCCTTCGCTAGGTCTCCACGTAGCATTTTTTATTGCTGAGCATAAGCAAACACGTTGGCAGAATAACGGCACAACGATTGCTAATTGCTTTGAGTAGTGTAAACATGAAAAAGCTATTTCACATGTCATTCACGTTTTTTTATGAAATTAAATGTTTTAGTTAAGCTTTGTCATAATTTAATATTGTTTTAATATTTTAATATTTTTTTAATAGTTTCTACGTTTTTTCCTAATCGTTGCAACAAAAGAAAAACAGTTAAGTCACAGAAATATTTAACTGGTAGCCTTCTAGCTTGGCAAAAACTGCTTGAGCAATTGCTACAACAATTATTGCGCAATGGAATGCTACTTATGAATACTTGCGGTTCACACGTCGCAATTTGTATTAAAGAAACCAAATTTGACAACTTGCAGACCCCAAGTCAAGTTTCCTTTGATATCAAATGTTTATTTATCAAACCAGAGGTTATGAAATGTTTATTGCCTGAAATATTTGGTAGCTTTCGGTTGCACGAATTTTAAGAACGCGACTACACCACCAAAATTTTTTTATACTTAATGCTTTGTTTTTTAATCCACCACAACACTATTGGAAGCACTTTCTTTATACCAAAATGCAAAATAGTAATTTTTAACTGTTTTGAAATAGAATTTAGCTGAGAAATCAATTAAAATTGAGAACGCGACACACTTTGACAAGAAAAATTATTCATATGTAATGAGATTGTCCTACAAATTAATTTCTATATTAGTGAAATACACAACTTATTTATTTAGTTTAATATTTTCAGCCATCTTATTACAACGATCGTGGCATATTGATAATAAACAGCGTTTAATTGAAAGGAACGCGACATTGGAATATAAACAGATGGGAAAAATTTACCGTTAATCGATATTGTTTGGGTAGATTATTATTTAATTGTATAGACCTGTTGCTAGTAGAAGAGCTCCTTAAAATAAATTTAGTCATATTATTTATAACCAACTAAAAATTTCTTAATTGAAAATACAATTAAAAGTAACAAGGATAACAAGTAGATCGTGACCTTTATATAGAAAATCCCTAACTCGTAGTTTTTAACTGGAGATTTTTTGTAGGTAATTGCGATACATATCGAAATAAACAAAAATCTTGGCCCACCTTTAAGTATACCGATCCAATCAAAATCATTTCCTTAGTCGATGTAAGCATGTCCGTCCCTTCTTCTGGCTGTCCGTACACTCTTGTGAACAAGCTACAGGTCGCAATTGTAAATAATTTTTAATAAAATTTAGCACAGATAAGTTTTTTGATTCTGTCACAAATCCTGGTTGTTAAGTGCAAGTACACAAGTGCCTAAGTCTACCTCCAAGTGGTATCAACCGGGCAACTTTCGGTAATATACCGGAAGGCCAACAGACATGGCTAAGAATGAAAACAGTCTGTCTTGGGCTAAAAGTGATCAGTTTACTGGTCTTGTTCAAGGCAGGCTGTCCTTGTTGCACTGTGTCATGATCCCTCACCCGGTGGCACAGCAATACGGGGCTTAAAAGGGTACCAATACCTTAACTGTGTAAATTAAATATTGGTAGGAATGATATGGAAGTGGAAATGAAAATGGAAGTGGAAGTGGATTTCCGAGGCTGACCAGAGTCCTATCTGGTACCACGGGAATCAGTTGGCCCCATGTGCTTACCAAGTGCATGAACTGAATTGATGGTGAGGTCCCCTTCGGGGGTACACGTGGTGGCTGTGGTTATCCCCAAGCGGGGACTGTAGAACGAAAGTGAACAACTGGGGTCCGGTCCTGTACGGGCCCCAGAGTGACCGTGTAAGCGGTCTATGTGAACTGAAGGTTCAACAGTAAAAGAAAAGTTTCTGGTTTTTGGCGGATCTAAGACAAGATCTAGCCTAATAGTAGCAAATTAATGAGAAGGCCGGCATAGCACTTGGAAGCATGTGGTGTTTCGGTCCTGACTGGCGGTAAGAAGATTATGTAGTGTTGATGATGGTGGACACAAATGATCCTAAGTTGGAATTAATGAAATGGCGTATCCTTTAAACAGAGCTGGGTGGTCGGCATCCGTAGTGGGTGTGGCTGAGAATCATAATCTTTCTTGCTTAAAGTTGGGTGCTGTTACACTAGTGTGTGGAGATTTGTGGTCGGTACGGATCTGTTTTGTTATGAAAAAGGTGCGACCAAAACTAGAAACGAAAAGAAAGAAAAACGGGTTTAGATAGCCCAAACTCTTCACCAAGGTGTTCTGTTGTGGCTACACAGAGTCATAGCAGAGAAATTGGTACCTAGGTTGCTTGAACGAACCGAGCTCCTAGGGGCGTTGGTAGACGCTTAAATCTCACCCTGCGTTAGGAGCACTGTGGGGTAAGGCCAATGCGGCAGGTATCCACAATAATCTTATACACGTCTGTCACAAATCCTATTATTTTTGGTGATGCTCGGTCTATTTTTTAACACAGGCCTCATACAACTCACCCCCGGAATAAAAATTTTAGGGTATAACTGACTTGAATATTACTCTATCTTCACAAAATTTTGCACAGGGGTTCAGCTTTATGCCACCAACTATTATACTGAATACAAACATAATCGGTATATATTTTCATAAGGCCCCAATACAAATGTGGTGGTGGTGGTAGGGTATATTATGGTCGGGCTTGACTGACTGGAACTTTCTTACCTGATTTCCTTAAAAAAAGTTGAGGGAACTATTTTGTTTATAGGAAACAAAGGAAAAAAGAAAATAAATTAACTACTCAATAAAGCCTCGTTTAAATCCTGCACATGCTTCAAATTTTTGTGAGAAAAAAACATGTTTCGCAGACATTATATTTCCATATCTATTGATGACTTCTAAACTATTTATTGTTTTTGTCTGTGCAGTTACACTTTAACATTTTTGTGTCCATAACAAAATTAAAAAAAAAAGTTGAAGCGTCAACAACAAAAAATGCTGTCAACGATAGTTTTGCTATTGGCAATGAAAACTGTAACAAAGTTTAAAAATAATATTTTTTATTAACTAAGTTTTTTAGCTAAATTGCACAAAAGTCATAGTCAGGACAACGGTTCGAAAGAAAACACTACTTGGGTTTTTCATCTGCGGCTGGATATGTCTTTGGTAAACTAAAAAAAAGTAACAACAAATAAAAAAAAATTTACCGATAAAATTTGTATTCAGGGTAGAACATTTTCAAAAGGTAATGTTATATTCGAGCCATTTAAAGACCAAAATGCTTATTCCGGAAGGACATTTTTATGAAGGATATATCAAAAAAAGGACAGGTCATCATCACAAACCATGGGCTTTGTGACATTGACAAAAAACTTATCTGTTCCAAACTTCATCAAAATATCTTCAAAATTGCGAGCTGATCTTAGACCACAAGAATACAAGCTTAATACTCCAAACAGAACTGAGACGAACAACGACTTTTTCAATGCAAATATTCTCGTATTAGAAAATAAAACACATTTCTGTATATGATACGCACACAAACAGTGCGTCAACTAAAATTCGTCAGGCGTAACCCACTTTCCGATAGGTTAATTTCAATTTCTTACGCAGGCAAATGATGAATAATTTGGCACAGAGTGTCTTTTTATTTTGCTATTAAATAATATTACTTTATATTTTAAGAATTATTTTCACTTTTTATTTGTTGCATATAATACACTTATGGTCTTATTCATAAACGTGCAATAGTGTTTATTAAAGGCTTGTTTGACAATTATTCCATATATACTTGTCAAATAAGCCTTTAATAAATACTATTGTACGTTTATGAATAAGACCCTTAATGTATTTTGTATTTATATTTTCAAATAGTTTTTTTAACTTAATATATTTTTTCAATTAATGCTTCTTTTTTTTAGGAAATATGATCACCCTTTCACAGCTGTTTTAATCGGTTTAAATGTGTTTCAGTTGACGAATTTACTCAACGAATTTCAACAAACGAATTCGTCGTGTAGTCCGAAATTCGTCGTTTGATCCAGTTGTGTTTAGAACATAATCGACTCGGGAAGTGATTCTCTATCGATCGGTATGCTAAAGGGTGGCTCTTAGACCATTATTTTTGGTTGTTACAAACATCTGCGCAAATTCATAATACCCCTACCACGTATGTATGTGGTGTAGGTATAACTAGCAAATCGAAGTAAATGTCAGACTTCAAGCAGTCATTGATTCATTCTTTTTTTAGTATTGAAAATATTCGCAATTACAGATTTTAAACTTTTTTTCTGACTTTTAACATTGACAACTTCAAGTGCAAAATGATGTTGGCAGATGGATGAAAATAACAAGATATGGCTAAAATTTTTGCTTAGTACTGTATTCTCCCCAAGAAAATTAAAAAATTATTTAAAGTAAAAAATTTTCTGATAAAATACTTTTAATATTGCATAGAAATCAAGCAAGACAGGATGTCTGGTGGAAAATTTATATTTTTAAATGTGATATTTTAAAAGAATAATAAATGGTGTGGAGGGAGGGTGGCGCCGTTGAAAATATCGCGCGTTCGCTGTGGAGACATTTTTTAAGAATAATGATTTTTACGTTATTGCTGATCAAAAATTTTGTTCAAAGTTCGATATTCGGCGAATAGGTGATGGACCGAGTGCAAATTTAATTCGTTCCTGGGTGCAGAGATTTCGCACAACTTTTTCGGCTATAAATGTCCCACGGGCAAGGCCCAGTCGATCTTTAAGGACTCCCAAAAACATTGAACTAATTGAAAGCAGTTTACATGAAAATCCGCGACTTTAAATACGGTAAAGGGCAGCCTCACTGGGACCTTCAAAAGCGATTGTTTTGAAGTTCTATCCCTTTAAAATTTAAATCGTTTAAGAACTGAAAAATAGTGACTTTGATCTACGCAAAAATTTAAGCAAAACGATGTTAGAGCGTTTTCGCCCTTCAAATTCCATTTTTTGGGGTGACGAGGCTCACGACAACAAGCCAAACTGCCCTTACTGGTCTCCAAGAACCAAGATCCATTGACTGAATTATCAAAACACATTTGATTGCCCCAGGGTTCGCTGTTTGGCGTGCCTTAAGATACTTGGATCATTTTTTTTTAAATTCTCGAGAGCAGGCAATGAATGTCATCGGTAAAAATTATCGACGCATGATTACGCAATTCTTTTTGCCGATCCTGCGAGCTCATTTATCGTACTCTTTACACACTTGGTTTCAATAGGATGGGGCGACTGCAAACACGGGCAGAGCTTTGCTGAATTTTCTTTGGGAAATTTCCCCCCAAAAACTGATCAGTCGCTTTGGGGACATTTCACAGTCGCCAAAGTCGCCCGATCTAACTCCTATGGGTTTTTTATGGGGCTTCCTCAAAGAGAGGGTTCATAATGACATTTTTTAAAATAGTGAATACAATAAATATTTATAGAAGTCCTTTTTCCTTGCAAAATAGAATAACTAAAGTAGAATAACTTAAGTTTTTAATTCCGACTTGTTTGCAACAAGTTTTTTATTTCTTTAGTTTAGCTTCTTTTTGTAAGTAAATTTTGCTTGAAGTGACTATTGATGTATTTTATTAATGTTAATAATACTTTAGTTTGATTTCAATTATCATCATTTAAAAGCAGTTTGACATTCGATATGAGTTTATTACCCTGGCAAAACTAATTGCTTACTTTTGCTACTTTTGCATTTTGATTTTTAGTTGATTGTGTCAGTTTTGTTTCAAAGACACAGACATAGATATACCAAGTACGTCTACATGATAGGACTGTGCCATTAGCCATAAAGTTTTATAGTTTTTTTAATATATTTTTCTATAAATCGTTGATTTTGTCATACAACGTGACGCTTAAGCTGTTTTAATAATCACTGTTATATGCATTTGTATTTTGGTTTAATTAGCACTACACAAGGTAATTAGAGAAGTATGAGTAAAGAGGTCAAAAACTAATCTTAAATCATTTTAAAACAAAGCTTCTTTGGTACTTAAAAAAACAATCTATTTAGGTTCAAAAAATTTAATTTTTCAAGTTGGTTATTTATATTTTAATCAAAGAGTTAAATATTGAATGTATTTCAAAAGATTTCGTTCTTGTTCGGACAAATGAGAGTAAAAAGAAAATTGATTTCTAATTTTCTAAAAGTTACACAAACTACCTGGAACGAAAAAAAACAAATTTCTTACATTTTGAAACACTAGTTCACCTTGCTTTTAAAATAAAAATTTATTTTGTGATTTTAAACGCACAGCATTTTACAAAAAAAAAAGACATTGAAATCATTGGCAATAGCCGAAAAAGTTAATAAAAATGTATAAAAGCAATTTTTTTTAATAAGAAATAAGCAAATATTTAATTATTAATTAGGGTATTCACAGGCTAATCATAAAGTCATATGTCTAAAATAAATAAAATGAAAAAATACTACTGTTGTGAGCATCCGCTCTCATAAAATTAATGACTGCGACTTGTTAACTATATCAACGGCTTCACTTGAGAGTTTCGCCCGCCCGGCTCAGGTTTCTACTGTTTATGACAAAAAAATAAACACAGTTCAAAAAGTATTATTATTTTATAACTTTTTTCTTTTAATCACAACAACAATTTTTTTAAACTATTGTAAAATATTAAAACTTTAAGACAATATGACTTGAAAGCATACCGCTTGAATACCCCAAATGTACATTTTTACCTACAACTTTAATTTTTTTGGAAATATATTAAAATTAAACTGTATTTCTTATGCAATATGTTAAACAAATTTTTGCATTTTTAAATTAAACAAAAATCTGCTGATTTTAAGGTTCTTGTCCGAACTTACCCAAAGAAAAATTCTGGCAAATTTTTACAAGAAATTAAAAATAATTATTCTCTCATACTCTTTCTTTTTTGCACAAAAATTGTTATCTGGAACGGTTTTGGGTAAGTTTGTGTAACTTTGTGTAAGTTTTGACTTTTTCGTTAAGCATCTGGAACAAAACTATTCTGTACAGATCCAAATAAATATTTGAAAATATTTTTAACGATAATTTTAATAATTATTCAGGATTTGATTCCAGGTTTACTTATTTTACTTTTATTTATTTTTTTATCTATAAAGATCTAATTCGATTGGCGAGATTGCTTTCGATAATTTTTTATTAATATTCTATACATTGAGCAATGTTTGTCTGTAATACCTTTCAGTTATTTATTTGAACTTTTTTAAATCTTATAATTAATTCAAATTTGTGACAGCAAATAATGGAAGTTTTCATTAAAACTGAAGTAATTCCGATACTAGCCGAGTGTAATGTATTTTCGAAATCAGCTACGATTTTTCGTTAGCACTCTTTTTATATGCATTTCAACGGTTCTTACCCGAAATCGTCAGTAGACTTTTAACAAATTCTTGAAAAACTTCGTAAATATTTTTTTCTTTATATAATGAAGTCAATAAATTTATTAAGAATTATTTTAAATAAACCAAACATTCAAAAAATTTTTTTTTTTTAAATTCACTAAACCATTTTTCGTTATTTAGCTGTTTTGATTTTAAAGGAATTGAAAAGGGTTATCTTTGTCCATATGAAAAGTAAACAAAGTACTGAAAGAAAACTACTTTTTAAACTGAAAAGACACTTAAATGCACTGTGGGAATTTTATAAAAGCACTACAAATAAACGCTTTTTTGAAACGTGTATTTAACGAAATATCCAAAACGCAACAAAATGGCAGCACTGGTAAGTTAACACTTGGCAAATATATCACAAACTTGACTGTATATTTTTTAACCACAGCCCATACGTGGTAAGAGCACGGTGCGTTTGTGCAGATTTTTATAACGCCTGAATAAAATACTCACGGCCCAGTTTTAACTGCACTGATCGACTCAGTGTATTATTATGACGTATAAGTCAACTTAGACATGTTCGTCCATCTGTCCGGCTGCATGTTAAAGTATACTTCTGGTCAAAGTACAGATTGAGTTTTTTTAAGATTTAATGATTTGAATTCATTTGCGAAGATTTGATGTGGTTTGCGGCCAATTTTGTTGAAAAGCCCCATTTGAACTGTCCTTCTGGTGTAAGTATTTTGAGCTCGACTACTGCTACAAAATTTTTGCGTATTTTTATTATTTTATGCCACAAAATGTTAAATAGAATTCAGCAATCAAAAATTCATATTATACACCCAGAAAATTTTTACAGTAACTGACTGTTTATTTAAAAATTATTTGGTAAATTTTTTTTTGTTAATGAAGAAACAGATAAATTGTTAAGTTGGAGTTAATTTTTCCAGTTATTTTCAAAGAAGACGACTATCTTGTCTTAAGACAATAAAATTATTAAACTTTATTTATTCTAAACAAGAAATTCTGTTTGCCTTTCTGGACAGCATGTGAGTTAAATAGTAAATTAAATACTAATAAAAGTGAAAATCCGCAGCTTGTTTCGAAAATGTATTTTTCTTGACTTGTGTTGGTAAGAAAAATTGACTTTAAATAAATTTCTTTTAAGTAACATTAATTAAATATTTTATTTTATTTTAACAAGAAGAAATTAATGAAATAAACTAAAGTCAAAATAAAAAAGGCATTTAATAATTATAAGTTACTTTACATGCAATAATTTTAATACTCATTGAAAGTTGAAAAAGTTTTTGAAAATGGCAATTTATATTACAAACCACTAGGAAAGTTTCGTTTTAAAGCTTTTTTTCATAAATATTTTTATACGCTAAAAAGTTTGTTTTAAGTGTATTGTATCCTACTTTCTCAGAAGTTTGTGTGTGTATTTTAAAATTTTCTTAAACAAGTTGAAGCAAGAAGCAAAAATAAACCCTTAAAACTTTTTAGTTTTAGATAAACCAAGTATTATATACCTTAGCTTTTGGGGGAAAAAAAACGTTCATAACTATAACATGTGTTGAAATAACCCAGCAAATTATTTATACCACATGTAGTTAAATCTAAAAGTTTAGGATGTTGTGGTAATTTTATATTTGGCGGTTCTTAAGTAAAAAAGGTGAAAGTTATATTTTGGTCTTTTTTGGATCCACTAGACATAGAAACATAATTAAAACTGCATTCGACAGCTTTCAAGAAATATGAACACATTTTTGGTCCTTTGTGGAAATTTCGTTATACCTGGGGTCCACAGAGGATAAATATTATATTGTGGTATATTTTAGATATTTTTTTATTTTGATATTTTAAATATTGATCTGTAAAAGTAAGGAATATGGATCACCATTTAGGATGAAAGTTAACTAAGTGAACAAAAAGTACTTTTTTCACGTTTTTGGTACTTTTCCCATTTTTTTTAGGACATATGGAATTAACAACAAATTTTTGTCCACAGAACTTTTTTTATATTTTCTTTATATATTTGCACTGTTGGGGATTTTAAGACTTCATATATGAAATTCACAATGTTTAACCCGGATTGAAGGGATTTTTTTAGATTTTGGTACATTTTGCATTTTTTTTTAGAGATTTTAGTTCTAGATATACGAAACAAAGATCGGTTGACTTGGATTGGATTCAGAATTCAACTAAGTGGTCAAAATATAAGTCGATTTAGTGTTTAAAAGTAATTTTTTTACAATTTTGTACTCTTTCGTATTTTCTAGTAATTTTAGTTCTTGGTTTATAAAACAAAAAGTTCAGTTGACCCTGATTGCACTTCTTCATATTTTTGGAATTATTTGCCTTTTTTGAGATTATGAGTCTAGAAATATTAAATTTATTACTTATAACCAACCAGGGTACACGTATATCAGATAGCCTTAGAAAACCAGCTGGGTAACGGTATTTCGTTATCTTAATGTCAAATTTTGTTTATGTTTATGTATTTTTTCCCTTTTTACAACAACAACTGTAGTATTGTAAGAAAAGCTCAAAAAGAAGAAGAAAGAATTTGTGAGTTTTTGTTATTTGTCTTTGACATTCTTATGACAGTTTTAGTTGTTTTTGTAAAATCGCTCCCACCTGATATGAGTGCGCCTTGTAACCAACCTATTTTGTGGTCGAAAGTCAAATAGGTGATCAAAAGGATGCTTTATTCTATTAAGGTCAACAATTTCTCATATATATGCCCATGCATTAGAATGTACCATACAGGAGCTTCTCCATGATAGAAAGTGCTCACTTTGTTATTTACGGATATGCTGTACAAAGTATGTCTTTAAAAAGTCTTCAGTTTTGTCTTAAATGGTCCATTAAAATTTCGCTGGGTTCATATATTTGCATGTGTGAAAAAGGTTAGAGAAAAACGCTAATAGTGGAAATGGTTTTTTATTATGTTTATTTTAAGTAGTTTTTGTATTTTTAAAGTTTAGTTTTTTATTGCTTTAGTTGCTGCAATATAGAAAATTTATGCTTTTGGTTTGTAAAGAACGCAACCTGCATCTTAATACCTTTTAGTTAGCAGCTTCAGTTTTCTTCTTTTTCAAAAAGTTTTTTTATTTGAAATTATTTCAAGGTACTTCTAGATGAAACAACAAGGAGAAAAATAATAGAAAAATTAAGCGGAAATTTATATAATTTTCTTCCAGAAAACTGGCTAATTGTTGTTATTCGCAACAATTTTTGTAAAGTAGGCCTTTTAAGCGAATTTTTATAGATTTAGAAGGAAAGGGTTGAAGATGTCATGAACTACCATATAACCTTTTCATACACAAAACATTAGTCACCGTAAGCAAATTTTAGATCGCATTAAACAATCGTTTTCTTTTTGGTTTTATAATTGAATAAGTACGAACATAATTAAACAAACCATGATGAAAAAATTAAGAAAATGATATATAACAATTTGAAAAATTGTACATATAAAAAATATGGTAGCTCTTAATACCATCTGATAGATGGTTAAAGCTACGCTACGCTAATTAGTGTTAAAACTGAAATAGAGATGGCGTTAGTAATAAGAAATGGAAAAAGAAAAAACTTTGGTTTAGTTGGTTTAAGTGGAAAAAACTTCGTGCCGACTCACCTCGCCACATGGATCAGTGGGTTAAATGGCTGATGTTTACAATCAAATTAATAACTAACAACCGAACAAAGAGTACTGATGATGAAAATCGTAGCTGTTTTTCGAAAATGCATTCTACTCTGCTAGTATCGGTAAAAATCTTGTTTTTTCAATAAAATTTCCTTTCTTAACTAACGCTAATAAAGTAGTAAAAACTAAAAATGTTAATTTCTTCATTTGCAAATAAATGAGAATTTAGTATAGTATTGAACTTAAGCCTGATAAAGAAAATAAAAATTGTCTTAAAGCAAATAAGTTCAACTAATAAATAAAAACGAAAACTCAAAATGAAAAAAAATTTAAATCGGTGAAGCAGCTTGTAACAAACTTCAGGAGTAATACTTTGGAGATAGCAAGGAACGACTATGCTCCAATTAAGCACACTAGCCTCATCTGTTAGCTAAAGGTGGTTTTATACGAGATGTATTTTACATATGACCTGTCACAATTTTCACTGCAAAATTGATACATGTCGTGTGAACGCGTGGCAATATTGTTTGTGTGAAACACATATGTAAAAGTCACATGAACAATTTTCAATTAGAGCGCGTTCTATTTTCATCTGACAATGCATGTGTCATCAGCTGTTTTTAAAACAACAACAAGGAAAAGTAAGTTGTTTATTTTGGTTTGGAGGTTATGTCAGTTGTAATTACATGCGAACGTAGGAAAACAAAAATTGTAAACCATCTGTAGAATGACAATTTTGACAGACATACGTAATTGCATGTGGATTACAAAAGTGACAAGTCATGTATAAAATACATCTCATATAAAACCACCTTAAACAGTCAGTCACTCCGTTGCCAGTATGTCCCTTGTGGTCAAACAACTGGCATATCATCAGTCTTTTAAAAGCGCAGGTTTCATTGAAAACTGTAACCTACTCCAGCACCACACCTTGTTTTAGTGGATAAGAGCCAAGTGCCCGAACTGCTGCTTTTCTGTCCGACATTACTTGTAACTAATGGCTCCTAGCCCCTCATCGTAAGACCACTATGGCGCAAATGCAAATAATTTTTTCTGTGTAGAGGCGGTTTGTTGTTTCAGTAAAATGGTAAATGTTACCATCAATTTATTGATATCAATGCTTAGTTATTCCTAGGCTTTAAAGGAAAGGTTGTGGGATTCGCCATCACCCGACTTTCTTCTGTGATGCCATGTGTGGCCACAAGATGATGTCTGATGCCTTGGGGTCCAAATTTTATTGTGCTATTCTGGACATACGCAAAAATGTGCCCTAAAAGGTAACTCAATATAGGATATCCGCAACCTCCTTTGGCAAGAACAACCACTGGCTATATTCCTTAAGCCACTTTCAAATGTTAATGCATTGTATGGGAAGATAGTTGGATACAAAGACTTGCAAACAGCTCCGTACAGTGCTTACCGAGCTCCATGAACAAACCATTCCTAACTCTATTTCGGAAATCATCACCAACGCAAATAAGGACGTCCGATCTTTTGATAGTCCATGCTTCAGTACCATACAGTAAAGCGGGTAACGGGATTTGTAAAATCTTCGCCTGTTGAAGGGGTCTTTTAAGGATAAAGTAACGTATATTGGCAAGAGTTATTCTTCGCTTAGTTTCCAAACTTTGCTCGCTTCCGATGTGATACTGATGCCTAAATAAACGAAGTATATAAAAATGTCAGCGATAAAGTCTTCAATATGCGATACGCCGCAAGGGTTAACTACTCGAGATAAAGTAAAGAAGTTGATTTGGAGCCCGTGTGCCACGGAGGGTTATTGAACGTTGTTGCGCAGCAAAAGGGGCTGAAATATAATTCAAGAATTAAGTAGTCGGTTTTCTCATACCCCTGCATTTTTTCTGAATACAAAGTCAATTTTTTTGTCCTTTAGAATTTAGAAAAACACTTATGAATTTAGAATGCTTTTAGCTTCTTCCCATCAATCTTTTATGGTACTTTTGTTATCGGATCCCATTATTTTTTACTTAAACAAACTGGTTATAGTACATCAGCCAACTTTAAAAAACTGTTGCTTTTACGTTTATGCAACTGTAAAATAGAAAATATTTTCCTTATGCGATAATCTCCTTTAGAATAAGATCCTTAATATTACGAACTTCATAAAAAATTTATCAAAACGTTTAAAGGAGTTGCTATAGCAAAGATATACAAATAATGGCGGCAATTTATTTTTTATCCATATATGAACTAGCGAATAGCAATAGACGAGACGTGTTAAGATTTGCAAACAATTCTCCGCCTTTGTCATTGAATTCTTTAAACAATTTAAAATTTCTATTATAACACTTTTACTACCTTCCCCCCCCCCCCCCCCCCCCCCCCCTACCAAACAAGCGTGATATAATAACAAAAATATCAACATACCTGCATGGAAAAGTGTATGCCATCCTTTTCTTTTTTTCTTTTTCTTTTGTTATTAGTCCACGTACCTCTACTTCGATTTATGTACGTGTAGGAATAATCATGGGGGGAAAATATTATAAAATTTTCTCATTTATTCTTTCGCTTATAGAAACTGAAAGTGGATCTCTGTATGTTTGCGTGTTTTAAACCATAAATTGTTTTGGTTTACTTTTAATGTTGTTTTTTTTTAAATTTTTTATATTGCATTAAAATGTCTTAAGTAAAGCCAATTTTAAATAATGACTTCATGACTTTATAACTCATTATGAAAATTAAAATTTGTTTATGACTGTTTTTTTTTCTTTTTCTTCTTCATCGTGTTTTTTAACAAACAAAAGTTTAATATTTTTTAAACTTTACTAGATTTATTTGTTTGAAGGTTTTTTTTTTATTTCAAATTTCATTGTGTTAGCCTTACTGGTACCAATTCATCATTCTTCATTTATCTCATACCGCATTCATGTTTGGTAGGTGGTGGCAGGAGGCATATTCGTCAGCGGCATAGTTATTTTAAGTTTAAGTAAAAGGTTTGTAAATAGTAGAGGTCTGCTTGACTACACCCAAATGCCGTTAAAATACATTCGTTTGTTTTTCAACAACATAGTGTTTTTCATTCAATGTTAAACAAACTAAATGAATGAACCCACAAGCGAAAGCAAATAAAAAACAACTTCAATCGAAAACAAAATATTACCCATACATTTATATAAATAAATACTGAATAGAATGTGTGAATATTGCTGTATGATTGGTGTTAAAAATTATTATTCATTTGTGTTTGCAAATTTGTCGTTATTGTTGTTGTTAAAACATTCATTAATTCGAAAAAACACCTGAATGTTTTTACAAAAAGTCTAACTGTAATGAGTCTTTGCTATGTTTTTGTATTTTCAAGTGAGTTTTATACACATTCAAAACGAAAACTGTAAAATGAATGTGTTCTTCTTGTATCATTGAGTGTAACACACAATACATTCTTTCTTGTGTTGTTACTGGCTTAACTTTATTTATCTCCCATAGAATGAAAAATGTTTGAATGAATATTGTTTTTGTTGTGTATAGGCAATTAAATGAATATAGTCATGCAGATGTCTAGTAAATAGGCTTAAGTAAATTAATTTAATTTGCATTTATGAATAATGAATTTATAAATTATGAACATGCACTGACATGAAGGAATTACCGCCTATTGTTGCTAGACGCCCTATGGAAATATTTTTCCGATTTCCAGATTTTGAAGAGGCTATCGCTAACACAACTGATAAAAAAAGCTCCTGGCTTTGATGAAAAAAGCAACAAAATGCTTTTAAAGCTACCTTGAACAGAAAAAATAAAACATAATTCTTTTTATTTTCAAGCCATAATACGGCTTGACCATTTCCCGCCTATATGAAAATTCGCTTTAGAAAAGTTGATTTCTAAAGTGGAATCTTATAGGCCTATGAGTTTGCTACCAACTATGTCGAAATTGTGGGAAAAGCTGCTTAACAATGAGCTGGCCCCCATCTTAAATGACAACAACACGGCATTCAGACTGTGTTACTTGTAACACGTTACTGTAACATGTTACATATATTTGATGGCGAAGGGAGTAGAGAAGGCAGAGACGTTACAAAAATAACACGATTTCTGTTTTTCATGTCACTTTCTAACGTCTCTCTTTTGATGTTTTCGTTTTTTTCTTCTATTTTTCTTTACTCTCTTTCGTATATGCCATTATAATGACAGTCAAAACCATGTACAATTACGTTACAAGGTAGTATCGATTCAACAGCTGACTATTTTTTGCTCGAGTTTTTCCACCCGTTAAGTCTGCCAAACAGTACGTTTTTTGACATAAACGAGGATGCTTTTACAACAACTTCATAAATTTGGTATCGAGTTTGTTGCAGTTGTTGCCGTAGCGATAAAACATGGAAGGTAATTGTACCATGGTCAAAACGTTCAAGAGGAAGAATAAACAACGAAACCAAAATAAAAGAGAGACAAGTTCGTAATAACATAATGTAAATGCTTGCAGTTTTTGAAAGTAACTTTTAAACGAAATAAGAAAAGAGTCATGTTACAAGTAACATAGTCTGAATGCCGTGCAACTGCATTTGAAACCATCAATTTGGCTTTAGAGGCCAACATAGTACCATCTAACAAACCCACGAGTTAGTATAGATTATAAGAAAAGCCTTTGAGGAAAAGAAGTATTGCTCCGCGCTTTTCATCGATGTCTCTCAAGAGTTCGATAAAGTATGGCATGGCCAATCAACTTATTTGAAAATTACATAACCGGTCGATATTAGTTGTTCTCAACCAACAGGGGCTGCTGTACCTCAAGGGAGTATACTTGGTCCTATTCTGTACTTGCTTTAGTCAAAGACTATATAGTATATACCTACCTATATAGTATATACCTACCATACCATATTTTTCCGAAAATGATTCCATTTTTTTAAAAAAGTTTACATATTAATTCAAAATAGCATATATATGTCATACGTTCATACAGAAAAAAAAAGAAAAAAAAACGTTGAGCTGCCGCTGTTGTTATGTCTATTTTTTCTCAGCGATGACCAGTCATTTTCCCCGTAGGGGATCTGTTTTATAAGACTTAAAAACAGGTTGCTCAAAAGACGTCCTTTATTTGTTTAACATCTCTCAACTTCTGTCTCAGAATATTAGTAAATTTACTGATTTTTAAATTTCAATTCCACAATTTGCTAATGATTTACTAAACTTTAAAAAAATTTTTTTTTTAAAAACTGCTTTTATCAAAATTAAGGCTGAAATTTTGCATTTAAAACAAAAATTGAAAATTTATAAAGAACCCGCTCAAAAAAATATTTATAATAGATGTTTTAGCAAGGTGTGACCAGATATTTACCTAAACCTGCGAAAAATATTCACAATATTTGTTTCAATGCCGTATTCAAACATAGCTGAGATCAACCATGACAGAGGGCATTTACATAATAATATTGGAATTGTCGCTAATGTCGTGCTAAACAAATTCTCTTCAACAGAAAACCATAAATTATTAATTTTATAAAAATCAGTTTTTTGACATTTTATGTAGTTATAATTATTTTAAACAGAATTAAACTTTTTTTGTTGAGTTTTTGTTTTGATAAACCTCTAAAAGAAAGTTTTTAAATTGTATGCTTGAGCTGGATCCGCGCCTGATTATATGCAATACTTAGTTTGTCGAGGTCACTAAAATCACATCCACCAAAAAGTAGGAAAATTAAGGAAGTTGTATATCGTGTTTTTAATATTTGGAATTTTCATGATTGAATAGGATTGAGCCTTCACAAAATGTTAAGGACCGTCTTATTGTATGAGGCATGATAGTGTCCACTCTTGCGAATAATTTATTTGCCGGCAAAAAAACAACTAGAACATCTAATATCAAATATCAATGAATTTGCAAAAAAAATCCATTTTTAGAATTTTTATATACATTAGAGACCTGCATCAAGTCCTATTTCAAGCTTATTCAAGAACCGCATAATTTTCTAATTCTTGTGTTGTTGTGCGGTTAAACTATTTAAGTGCTGTAATGTAGTGTAGCTGACACAGTTTGTGTGTTGCAATGTAGTGTAGTTAAGAATATAGAGTGGTGTCATGCACTGTTGTTGATTCAACTTAAATACTGTCATGATGTGTGGCCGATAAAAAAATGACTGTGATGATGTGTGGCCAACATTAACAAAACTGTGTGTATTACACACAATGTTGAATAGATACATAAACAAACATATATACAAGCAGGCAAATCAATATAAAATTCCTACGCAATTACATTACATACATACATTACAAATCAACCCCCGTTTTTAAAACTAACACACTAGGAACATCCCGTCAACAGTAAAGTTTCGAGATGAATTGAAATTGAAGTGTGTGATCATGATGAATTGATGTGCCGTTGTTGTTTACTTAAGTGTGCTTTAGTGTCAATATATTTTTTATTTAAGTTAAGTTAAGTAAACAAAAAAGATGGCGAAATATTACAATGCAGCACTTATTGTTGTGTGTGCACACGTAAGGTATTAAAATGAATTGAAAATGCGAGATGATGCCTTATTTAGTGTCGTCTTGAGCTGACCTCTAATATACATATTCATTCAGTTTACATGTTAAGTAGGTAAGTATATTATAATAATTTTGCTTTAAAAAATAACTTCTTAATTTCAAATATTTATTATTTTAATTGCACCTTTTTTTAAACAAATACGTTTAAATCCTTATTTTTATACCACACACTTTTTTATATATGTATGTATCTATGTATGTATGTACATATGTATGTATGTGTGTAATACTTTGAAAACCAATATGTGGCAAATTTTTTAATACTAATTTATATGTTTTTCGATTTTTATTTATTTTTCGTTTCATATACTGCTTTTAAAAATATCAACGTTTGTAGTTGTATGAAAATTCATCACAAAAAAAGCACCGACTATAACTCAAATTCTACATCGATAAGTGGGTAACTGAACTTAAAATATAGCCGCATATATTTCAGTAATGCTTTTCATATTTTGTTTAATTTTTTTTTGAAAGAAAACGCATTTTTTTTTGTTAAATGTCGATTGGAAAAAATGTTCGTAAATTATTTTTTAAATTTTTTTCCTCCATTAATTTTGTGGCGGCTGTTAGAGGGCGAGTAAAAAAAATAAGATTAATGTTTCCAACAATTTTAAAGCTGTGTTTTTCAAACATTAAATAATAAACCTTTTGGACAAATAGTAAAATGACATGAAAAAAGTAAAACGTTTTCACAAAATTTTTGCAGTTTTACATATACCCAAAATACGCAGACACCAAAAACATTTAAAATAAAAATGACCAACAAAAATTTATTCAAATGCATTTAAGATTCAAACAAAGAGTTTCCAAATTGCTTTTTATAATAAAAATTGATCTTCCATAGGACATTTAAGAATTTTTAATAAAAAATATATGACATTTGGTTTAAAATCAGTTACAATCTTATATGGAAAATTATCATTAAAATCATATTTGGCAACTCTGCCAGTATGCAAATGCATCGTTAAGTGTAGGCATCAACAATTTTTCAAAGATTGATTGATGTATGTCAATGGGTCGTTTTCAACACTTTAAATTTATTTGCTTCAATATGGCCTGAATAGTGTTTGTATCTTATGTAATACATTTCCTTTAAAATAACTAAAAAAAGCAAAACAAAAATATATTACGAAAAGTCAATAAACGGCAAGGGATTTTTAAATTTACAACGTTTGTACATGCATCAGTGATGAAAAATGAGAATTTCATTTGGGTATCAAAAAAATGTTTCGAGGGTATTTTTTAAACGGCAATAGTATCAAAATAATATTTAAGTCCGTTAATATCATCCAATGCTATTGTAAAAATTTATTTTAAAAATCTGACCTTTAATTTGGGAAAATTGACGTAAGCCGCTTAAAAAAATTAAATTTAAATTTTTTTCTAATTGACTTGCCGAATTTATCTTATCGTATCTCTATGAAATGTTTTTTTGCCCGCCTTTAGTTACCAAGCATCAAGTTAAAAAGTTTATTTACACCTTTTTTATACGCTTTGCCAAAGAAAAGTGTATATTTAAAACATTTAGCAAGGCATTTACCCATAGGTTAATACTTTATGATTTAAAATAAATGCTACAAATGACGACCACTGATTAGTTTGTTACCTAAGTATGAAATATTCGCGGAGGAAATTTTTAAAAAATATATTTTCTGTTTACGCCACTTTTTTGCACTTTTTAATTTTTTTATTATTTTAAAATAGGTCTTTTAAACGAAACTTTCATACAAAATCAGTATTTCAAATCTATTTTAAATTTTCAAATTGTTTATGAATATACCCCTTCTTAACCTTTTGCATGGGTATTAATATTGTACGTAATTTACTAATAAATACTTTAAAACAATTTTGCACTTCTATATAACTGCATTTACAATTTTTTAAAAATGTTGGAGAAAAAGATATGATTTTTTTAAGTTAACCTTAAAGCCACGTTTTTAAACTTGTTTATCATTTACTATTCGAAACCTTTAATTGTAAAATGATATGGCAAAAAATATTATTCAGTGCCTCCCGTGAAAGGGAGCATATTTACGTACTCAAGAAAAGCACATAAAAAAAAAGGATAGTTGGTAAGAGGCAAAACTTAACGATTTTAAATAATAATTAGAAAAAGCAAAAGAGGTATCAAATTAGCCAGAGAAATAACACGGTATTTTTCACTATCCAATAGTATCAAAAAAAGTACGATCGTATCAACTTTTGCAACACTGACATGCATAAGTATACTCTGTGATAAAAATAAACTGTTATCATGCAAACTCTGGCTTTAGAGCTTTAGCGCACAGTGTAGTGATTCCATATAACGAGTGGCTAAAATAGAAGAAATAATCATAAAGCAATACAATGTGGCTAACATGCTCTAATTGATAAGCCAGTGCCTCGTTTCTGTATGGTATGTGAGAAGTTTTTTAGTCTAGAAATTTATAGTCGCCCTGTCAAGAACGGAATGAATCAAAGAAAAACTATAATAAATTTTTAATGTTAACTTGCAATATATTAAAATTATATGACTCGCCCTGTTAATAGCTGGAACACTTCTATAATCCTAAAAAATTTCTCGATGCGAAAACTTCTCGCAAGTTACAGAAACGAGGCACAGGAAGCCAAAAACATTATTTTTAAAAAATATGCGGTAAAAAGTCAAGAAATGTTAAACGGTGATCGGCAAAACTCCACACGCGTGTGGATGCTCTCTGAGCATTGAAGAAAGTAAGAATAAAAAAATAGATTTTGTAGTCTCTTGTGCCAGACAACCAGTGTGGCCAGCTAGGATTTTCAAAATGTTTAACAGACAAATTGTTTAAATTTCACTATCATATTTTAAACTATTAACTATGGTCACCCTAGTGCCACAAGAGGCAAATAGTTACGCCAAAAAACCAATACAATCAAAACATAAGAACGTGTGCATGTGCCGATCACTGTTTTAAAATAAGAATGATGGAAACTGAGAATAAAGAATCCGAAAAACGCAGCATATAAAATCAGTGGCGTTAACAAAATAACGTATTATCATTTCCCAAAAAACCCGGTGCAAAATTAGAAAAGGGGAACCAAAATTATGTTAAATAGAGTTTAATTATATCCTTTACATAGTGACAAGGGTAGTATATATCAGTTTGCCACTTCGTTTGTAATTTCTCTATTATCCATTTGCGACCGCATAAAGTATATATATCTGTCTGTTTGTCTATTGCAATCAAATTTCCGGAGTCAATTTAAGTACTACGCACCAGGTATTAATGTCAAATTATCAGAAATATGCCTCAAATGATATTAATTTAAAATGAGCAGGATCGGTTCACCACGGACGTAGAAGAAGCCAAAATACAGCGAATGCCCCAGTTTATCAGTTTTTTAGAACAAAATCCATACAAAAAATGTAACAAATTGATCCAACTGGCAACGCTGCTAAGCATACATATAGATGTAAATAAATACGCATTAAGTTTCTGTATGTATGTTTCGACGTAGAAATTTAAGGTTGCTTTATACGTGACTTAACCGTAACGCCATAACCTTTCCTATTGAAAATCCAACTGAAATCCTATTGCATCCAATTGGAACCCACTCGGAAACCAATTGCATTTTCAATTGTTATGGCTATAGCGTTACTGTTAAGTCACGTCTGATTCAACCTTAATGGACATGTGTTGTTGATTTCGGCCCACGATAGACAATTCAAACGCAAAAGAAAAATAAGACTGTTTTTATGAAAGGAGTTTGACAGTTATAGCGTACTACCGCTATTAACACTCTTGCTAAAGATCTACATCGTATCAAAAATGTATATTGTTTTTGATTAATTTGTTTTTTGGGCCATAGTGTGTGTGTATATTTGTGTGATTGTTATTATACCCTTTACATAGCGGTTAGGGTGTATATCAGTTTGTCATTTCGTTTGAAATATTTTTAATGGCCATTTGCGGCTCTATAAAGTATATATGTATATTCTAGATCTTGAAAGATAGGGAAGTCGGTACAATTGTTCAAATGCTGTGAGTTTTCTGTTATGAAAGCTATGATAGCTATACACCTTAAACCAACCACATATAATTAAAATATTAACGGTTCGAAAACAACTTTGCTAGATCAGGTGACTTGATAAAAAAGAGAAGATTGTCAAGGGTATATAAAATTCGGCACAGCCGAATATAGCGCTCTTACTTACTTATCCATGATGCGATCAAAATGTTTCTTTTTTTTTATTTTTTACACAAATTTTTTCACAAAATAAAATAAAAGGCAAATATAGTTTGCAAAAATTAAAACAAAAATGTATATCAAACATGTTAACAGCTCAGTAACTAACAACAGCAACAACAACAAAAAAAATAAATAAATTCATGGGAAATTTTTAGTTGAAAAAAATGTATTCATTCAGTTGGTCGTTTTAATTGAGACACTTTCTCCCGCACAAAAAGATAAAATTGCAACGTTAACAACAAAGTCACCCTTCAAAAGGAATTGCCATTACACCAACAGAAATCGTTATAGTTCGGTAACAGCAATACAATCAGTAACAACACAAACTTAATCAAATTAAATAAAAAAAATTGTATTACGAGAGTCAACGGGAGAGAAGTTGTGTTAAAAAGTTTTTTTTTTCCTTTTTGTTGTTTTATTTTTAGCCTCATGTAAGTATTTAAAAGATTTATTTTTAATTTTAGCCACAATGCAATTTTAAAACAAAACAAATAACAAACAATTTATTACGCTTTTGTTTTGGGGAAAAATTCAATTAAATTTTATTTCTTTGCATATTTAATACCCCAAAATGCATTACTAAACCTGCGAAAAGGTACGTACCTATGAACGTATGAATGCATAAATGCATCTTAATAGAAGCAGGTAATACAGCTTTGTTTAACAAATTAGCACATCCATTCATTAATTTATGTGTCAGTTGTGTAATGGGAATCTTGGATGTAGTGTAATGTGATTGGCAGGCATCCCCATTACTTGTCAAATTCAATTATAGTTAATTTCTTTAACACTTTTTCAGTAATAAACTAAGTGTTTTATAACACATATTTAATATATACAAACAACGAGTATAAACAGAGTTGGTCATTATCAACTTGCTTTGCAACAAAATATATTTTTATTTGTTTAACTTATGCAAAGTTGAGTGTTAAATGCAATTTCCGGTATAAGTTTTAGGATTTCATTGATTTCAATGCAAATTAAAATAAACATTCCCTTTGAAATCATTTTGTAATCTTAATATTAAAAATAAATATTCATAATTTTTAATTAAATTAAAAGAGCAACAATGCATGTTTTACACACAATGTTAAGGCATTCCCATTGATTGATATTTGTACGGTGCACGCTTTGTTGCAATTAAATAACTATTAAATTAAAAAAAAAAAATTTAATCTTTTGTTAATAGCATAAAAGAATATAAGTTTTTATTTAAAATCTATATCTAGATCGGGACCAAGGTGAACGACAAGGAAAAAAAATTGGGACTATAAGGGAAGCCCTGAAATTCCTAAAATATACCACTTGGTGGAAAGAGCAGTAAAGGTTTACCAATGTTGGTCGATATATGGAAGGGCTGCGGGCTCAAATTATGCCTTAGTGCAAAGGGTGACACCTTAGCTATACGAAAGTATAATTTAACCAGTACTAACCTACACTTTCGTAGCATGGTTGACATCAATGAACGTAGTAGTTGCTGCTCACTTATGTCAACCATGCTAAAATCCTACAAAAGATCCGATATGCACCCAGCTTTGGAAAAAATTGTCACTTAGGACCACTCTTAAAGGAATATTGGAGACAGTTATGGATATCCGGCTAATCAAACCCGCGTACGCTAAGAGAAATCGCTTGCGGAAAACCCCTAACAAACAATTTAAGAATGGCAAATTGATAAAGGTTTAAAATATAACCATCAGTGAATTTTTAAGTCATTGGATGGTTTAACGGACACAATATAAATGTCTAATCGTGTGCCTTAAGTAAAAATAAAGCCTAACTGTACTGCGTAGTACCTTCCAGATTACAACACAGATCCACAAGGCAACGTCTGGGAATCTTTACAGAAAGCCAAAAGTTAATAAGAGTAATTCAGTACCAAGTCACTTGAATTGAGAACTTTTGGTTTCAATGATGTCAATACAAGAATAACGAAAATTCTTAGCGACTACCCGAATGAGAATAATACTAGAGGAATCCTAAAACTGAGAAGAACAGAACGGAGTAAGGTATATGAATGCCACTTAAACTTAAAAGAGAGAATAGATGGAAACTTTCCATATGTTACTGTAAGGGGATGAAAACGTTGGCAAGAATGATGGGGATTTTAGGGGCGACCCGAATGAGAATAACCCTTAAACGTCACTCATACCTATAAAAACATATCCATCGGACCAGAGATTTGAAGAACAGCCATTACGGGGTAAGCAGAGAGGACGTCGAACCCATGGACCATATCCTCTCTCACTGCCCAGCTGCTTTGCATGCCAGATCAAGATATAACTAGGTATTAAACTGAGAATGTTTGGAGAATTTTTTTGCATCCTTGAATTCCTGTGCACTTCTCCCCCTCCATCCCTTGTGCATTTATAGCAGTGCACAAAAAGCCATTCACTTACTTAAATGTATATTCTACGAAACTTAAGTTTTCCTTCAGCCCAACTTAGCTTTAATTTTTGTCTTGGCAATGCATACTTGTGTATGTTTGTACTTCATAGTGTTGTCAGATTTTTACTCCTAAAATTTTTAATTTTTCGGATCCTTTTAAATAAAGAAGGGTGCCCGGTAGATCAGTGGTAAGCCCACTAGTCTACCGGTCTGGGGGTTGTGGGTTCGAGGCCCTGGTAAGTCTGCTTCATTCTTTTGTTCTTTCTTTCTTATCCTTCTTTAAATTTCATCTTTCCTTCCATCTCACCTATTTTATTTTCCTCTCCAGGTAACACAAAGGGACCGAATCAAGTTGACCCAAGTGAGCTGTATTCTTTCCTTCAACAGCTGCCTGTTCTACCTAACCTAACCGAACCTAAAATAAGGAAGCTGATTAGGCAAATTTTTTAATACAAGTTCTTGGTGACTTTTTTGATCATTTTGCCAAAAAAAATATTATACAGTTTTGAATGAAGATGGGAGTGCGTGATTGGCATTTCCTTAAAGCAAACCAATTTCAAAAAGTTTTCCACTCGCGTTATCTCGGAATCTAAAGCAGCTATTGAAATCGAATCTGCCAAAGAAAGGAACGTAGAAAGTGGTATTCCTTAATAAAAAGGCAATTTTTAATAAAAAAATCTAACTACTATCAGCCTAAGGCTAACCACAAAGTAATTTGAGTTAAATTTTCACTGTTGAAAGAAACTGGATCGGAGCATGGAAGGTGTTACCTTTATACAATTTTTTGGTAGTATTTTATGTTTAAAGGACATAAATGTTAATAGTTTACTAGGCTAGAGGCCAAGCTTTGGGTACAAAAATTACTTTTAAGTTCTATTTAAATACAAATTCTGTATGGGAATTTTGTACAAATTTTTTTATTTAATTTAATTTCCAAATTTAAAATACTCAAATTCTAACATACCTGTGATTGTTGTTAACTTCAGCCAGAAAATTATGACAGTAACTGAATGTAAGTTATTTAACAAATATTCCATAAAGGGATTTTAAAAAGGCAGAGACAAATAAATTGTAGTTTACTAAGCTTTCATACTAGCACGGATAATTTTTCACATCACCGACTCAACAAAAATACTGATTTTCAGTTGGAGCCAATTTTTTCAGTTAAAATTTAGGAAAAAGAAGTTGTAAAAATAGCAACAAAATTAATTGTGTCCCTTGTTTATTTCGTCGTTTTTTCTTAAACAACTGCCGTAAATTTTTATTCAAACTTACACAAAAGAAATTCTGTTTGCCTTTTTAAATAGCATATAAGTTAAATGACTGATATTTGCAGTCAAAAACTTTGCTATCATGGTGCAATTATCTTGACCAGGTGGTGTTACGAGCACAGCTGATCTACTTTTTTCATGCATAAATCGAGGCTGGATTGTCAAAGTTGTTTACTTTTACATATCTTTTTTTGACACCTGAGCCAACAAAAACTACAACAAAAACGAAAATTTTATTCACCAAATTTTATTGCTGTAGAATCGCCACCACCTGATACAGATAATTTCACCATGGTAGCAATGTTTTTGACTGTAAATAGCTACCATTCAAAGAAAACTAATGATGAAAATATGAATTCCACTTGGCTAATGTCTCTAAGAAAAATTTGGTTTTCAAATACAAAAGTTTCTCTCAATTACCACTAATGAAAACATATATTTTTTTTTAAGCAGAAAGAAACAAAATGAAAAATGAACTTAATAAAGCCAGAATAATTGGGGTTTTCAAGCGGTATGCTATCAAGTCATATTGTCTTAAAATTTTAATATTTTACAATAGTTTAGAAAAATTGTTGTTGTGCTTAGAAGAAAAAAGTTTTATAATAATAAGACTTTTTGAACTGTGTTTATTTTTTTGTCATAAACAGTAAAAACCTGAGCCGGGTGGCCGAAACTCTTTGGTGAAGCCGTTGATATAATTAACAAGTCGCAGTCATTAAATTTAAAATATTTTTAAAATTACTTATTTTTCTGTTTTCTTCAGTAGCTGATTCAAATTTAAAATAGCACACTTAATTATGAGCCTATGCTCACAACAGTAGTGTTTTTTCGCTTTATTTTTTAAGACATAATATGACTTTATGATTACCTTTTGAATACCCTAAATAAAAAGATAAACTTTTTAAAATTAGTTTTTTCCCAAATTACTTTAAGTTATATTGTATTTACATAAAAAACAAATAAAGAATTAATTAATTTTATTTTTTTCTGAAAACTCATTTTGTAGTGTTTGAATATAAAAAAATAACTTTTTTTGGATTTAAAGAAATATTTGGTTAAAGGGTTGTTAAATGAATATCCAGTTACTTTAAGTAACATTTCTAGTTGATTATATTTAAATAATTTTTTGAGTGTATACGTAAACTCATCAGAGTAGGACAAAAAGTTTAAAACGAATATTTCTTACCAGAAGTTTTCGTACAGTTGTTTAACATGATATGTCTTACCTGGAAAAAAGAAAAAATTTAAAATACATTTATGGTTATTTATTTGAAATTTTTCTATCTTATAATTATGTCTATTTATTGGGCTTAAGTTCATTATTAAAAATGGATGGCCAAAAGCAAAAAATGAAAATAAAAATAAATAATAGAAGTGACTAGTGATAAATGCAAATAGAATGAGAATAAGAGAACATAGAGTTGTATGTGATTTAGTTCGGTCTAAACAATAAGGAATATGAATAGAATTCCAGTATTCAAATTCTAATTAAAGTTTGTTTAAATAGAACAAATCAACATTCAACTTACAGTAGTACCGAATGGAAAGAGTGCTGACGAGAAATCGTAGCTGATTTCGAAAATGCATTACACTCGGCTAGCATCGGAATTACTTGATTTTTAATTAAAATTTCCATTCTTAGCTATCACATTTTTAATAATGAACTTAAGCCGAATAAATAGACATAATTATGAAAAAATTTAAAAATAAAGTTTTTTTTGAATAAAAAATTTTATTTACAGACTCTAGTCAACTTTAAAGAAATTGAGTCATTTTTTAATTAAACAGTTTCAGAAAATATTTATGAGATTTTGTGTGATATTCTTTTAAAGCACATAAATGTAATGTAAACAAAAAACCAAATAATTCCTTCTAGGAGATTCAGATAAAATACTTAAACATAAGCTATTTAGAAAACTCAGTTCAAAACTTAGCTTAATTTTAAAAAAATATCATTTTATAAAAAAACTTAAAATATGAAACATTAAATAAATCGCAAAAAAACGCTACACAAAATATGAAAAATTAAAAACTAATTAAAATTAATTTCGTGCAAAATTACAGCAGCAAAACAAAATCAATAAAATGAAAATCTCAGAAAATCTTCAACTACTTACTAACTGCATCTTTACATCTTACTAAAGTGAAGGTAATATTTCAAGGAACTACTTGTATTTATTTTTTTTTCAACTTTTTGTTAGCAGCATCAAATGCTTGAACGGCTAAAAAAAGCTAAAACCGAAAACAAGACAAAGCCAAAGTAACTACGAAAAGCAGACAAACGGCAGCTAATGGAAGTTAAAAATAAATTTTATAAAAGAAATAATATCAAAGTTCAAATGATATTTAACAGTTTTATTGGCAGATTTAACGTTAACTTTTATTTCAAAAGTTAATATTAAAAAAAGTTATAGTTACGAAAAAAATTTTCGGCGTTGATTTATTGTATGTTTAAGGTTAAAAGGATACAAATTTATGCAAACGTTTCGATATCGAATTGACATTACATGCATATGCTTGCACATACGTTTTAGCTGAATTTTTTTCCTGGTGCTTGCGTAATTTTATTTTTATTTTTTTTAATTTAAATAATTTATATTTAAAGTTAAAAAAAATTTACATAATTTCTTTGTATCTTCAAAATATTTCTTGCTTTCAGCGGGTCTGTATATGCGTAACAAATAATTTAAATAAAAAACAACTAAGAGCGATATATTTGGCTGTGCCGAATCTTATATACCCTTCACATTAGATTTCTTTTTTACACAGCCATATGATCCTGACAAATTTTTTTCAAACCGTAAATATTTAAAAATATTAGCTTGTGGCTGGTTTAAAGCCCGAAGTTATCCTTGTTTATAACATACACAGTAAATAATACATAGAAATTAATTCAAATTTTAAATAATTTTTAACCAGTAAAAGATTTTGTAAATACAATTAACATTTTAATAGTATATTAATTAATATTTTTTTCAATTCAATTAAATTTATTTCCGAATATTAGCTTAATATCAAAAAAAAAGTTTTATTTTACATTTTTTAATTATTTATTTTTTATTATTTTGTATCTAGATTTATTTATTTACATTTATTTAGTTATATCAATTATGTACATATTTTGTTAAATTTACAAATACAACAAATTTAAACAAACACTGCAATCTTTAACAATGACCCTAACAGGGGAGTTTTTGATACAGGGTGTTCTATTTTCTATTTCTTTAAGTGTTAAACTTAGTTTTGTTATTTACTTTCACATATAAAAATTCAACTCGAGGTGAACTTTCCAATATTTTTTTTCAATTAACGCAATTAATAAAAAAGGCACAATAGGTTTTAACTAATAATAAAATATACAAGGTGGGCCAAAACAAGTCATCCGTTGTGGCTTGCCTCTGATTTTTGTTCTAAATGAAAAATTTCGATTCTGTCTTTTGATTATGTTTACTTGAACCTTTAGAATTTTATCTGACAAGTCCAGAAGATGATATCGGTCAAATGGGTGCCGTCACAATTGTTTGCTCTACGGGCTCGTTTACTGGCATTTTTCATAACTTCGGCGAGAACTTCGGGCGACAGATTTTTTTACTTGTGCCGAATGTTTTCCTTGAGGGCTTTTAGGGTCTCGGGCTTGTTCACGTAAAAACGGGACTTAAAAAACCCCACAAAAAAGTCTGAAACAGTTAAGTCGGGAGATCTTGCGGGCCAAAGTAAATCGCCAAACAAGAGATGAGGCGACCCGGGGAACGACGCCTTCATAATATCGGTTGTAGCTTGCGCAGTGTGTACAGTTGTGACGTCCTGTGGGAACCACATGTCCTCCAGTCCTAATTCGCTCAATTTCGGCAGAAAAAACTCGGCAAAGATGACCCTACAGCTCGCACCGTCCACTGTTGTCGTTTGACCAGCGGGTTACTCAAAACAAAAAGGCTCGGTGATTCCTCCAGCTTGAAGAGCGCACCATGCAGTCACTTTGAGTGGGTGTAATGGCTCCTCGTGTATCATTTTTTGATTCTCAGTGCCCCAAAAGCGATAGTTTTACTGGTTCACGTACCCGCTGAGGTGGAAATGAGCCTCATTGCCCATTATGATTTTGGTCTAAAAATTGTCCACTTCAGCCTCGAGATTGAGGTTAGCTTGGGCAAAGGTTACACGCGTTTGGCGGTCGACAGGCAGCAACTGATGCGCGGACCGGACTTTGTAAGGGAACATGCGCAGGTCTTTGTCTAAAATTCGTCGTAGAGATGGCTGACTGATGGCTAATTGCGAGGCACGGCGTCTGGTCGATGTTTCTGGCGACAGCTTGACATCCTTCCCAGCAGCAGCGATATTCTAAGCAGAACGGGCGTTCCGGGGCTGGCTACCCTCGGCAGCGTCTTGTGTCGTCCCATGCTTTCAAGGTTGGTGGCCAATTGGGGACCGAATTCGCGCTGCGCCAACACCACAAACGATTTTTTTTATTCAAACTTCTAAAGGAACTGCCACTTACAGTTCTTAAACATTCAGAAAAAAAATTTGATTTCTTTAGCAGTGAAAGATTTCTAGTCAACACAATATTCCAAGTGGTTTTATCTGGGGCTCTTTAGTGAAACTTTTAATTTTTACCACGGTTTTTTAAAAATGTGAGCGTCTGTGCGATGTTACTTAATGTGAAATAAATTGTGATGTAGGATATGATATGGTCGGGCTTAACCACCTTTAACTTTCCAACTTGTCAAAGCTTTGTTTGCGCAGAAAGTTTTTTTATGTTTTTAAATTGTTAATTTCTTTTATTTTACATTTGAATAGCCCTACTATTTTAGTATTTAGTGTTAATCCAATTGCATTCATAAATGAACATCAATATTTGCTGAATTCAATTGAATTACAATATTAGCTTTTGTTGTAGCAACTGTTGTTGCAAGCAAAGCTTTTCATACCATTAAACAAATATAATTTCATGGCATCATTATGTATCTTTCAAAATGCATAAAATGCATAAAATCATATATATTTGCATATAATAAACATTTATTTGTTTGTATAAAGATGCAAATATGTGTGTGTGTGTGTGTGTGCTTTTACTTATATAAGCAAGAGCAGTTATGCTGATAAACTTTAATGTTTATTGCTAATCATCTTAGCAGATCTCTTCAATGATAATAACTGTCACGTTATATCACGTTACAAACATCAAGTTATGGCCATTCATTTCAACCCATTTCAGGTCCTTCCTCAACATTAAAATAAATGCGAGAGTAGACTTTAACTTGTGTAATAATTAAACCTTCTAAAAGTATTTAGTTGTAAATGGTAAAAGGAACAACCTTGACCGGTATTTTATTAATCTGTTTCATCATTTTTAATTTTTACTTTAACACCATTATGTCACATGCAAATGTATGTATGTAAGTAGATACGTACAAATATAAATATGTTATAATGAACCTGAATTCATTGTGAATTCTTATAAAATCATGTATTTTTTAATCCATTTATTTCAAAAGAAGCATCTTTGTCGTTTTCCTTAATTTCATTCACTGTCTTGTGTTGTGATATTTTGTGGTCATATGTCATTTCACTTTATTTCACTCTGAATACCTTTTTTATAAGAAGTGTTGTTGTTGTTGTTATATTGAAGCAGGCAAATTTTTCATTATCTTCGCTTGACATGCTTCTCTTTGTGATTTTCAGGTTATGTTTGAATAAATTTTATACAGGCGCGCATCCAGCATAAGTTTGGGCGGTTTTGTGTTTTTTGATTAAATAATTTCGTTTTTGGAAATGACTTAAAGTAATGTTTCTAAGCTAATTACACCAAAAATATGTAAATTGGCAAAAAAAAAAAATTCAATCATCTTATTATACAGGGTGTCTGGTGGCAGATTTATGTTTTCAAACTTGAATTTAAAACGTAATAATTAACACAAAGTTTTATTAAGAGCATTGAACGATTAAATGAAGATTTTTATTTTTTAAAGAGTATGTCATCCAGATGTCTTCCGTCGAATTGAACACAATGTTCAGAGCAGAGCCTTGTGTTCTGCGCCACACGCTGAAGTAAACTTGCTTCAATTGAGCTGATTTTAAGAGATTAGGGATTGTCATGTTAATCCTCTCTTTGAGACAGCCCCATAAAATAATCCAATGGGAGTTAGATCGGGCGACCTTGGTGGCGTAAATCAAAGTCATTTATTTCAGTTCTTGAACGATTTGAATAAGAGGATGAAACTTTAGATCCATTTTTAAAATTTCATAAATAATTCCTTTTGGAAGTCTCAACGAGCCTGCTATTTTGCGTAGCCGCGGATTTTTACGTAAACTGCTTTAGATGACCCAAAGCATGCAGGAACACGAATATGTCTGTTTAAATAAACGAACGGCATTTAAGCTCTTTTAAACTCGCTATTAAGTAGGCTCAAAATGCTCCAAATGTCCCTTATTTCCTTTTACTTTTTAACCATATGTTACTTAGCTGTTAGTCTTCTTTTAAATAAGACCAACAGCTGTCAATCCGGAAATTCCTTAATTACCTACAAACGGTCCTTTGGGCACAGTCAGGCTTGAACTTGTGACCTTTTAGGTGTTATAATCCACTTTCTATGGCACACTTATTCCTTTTCGTCATTCTGGAAATGTTGATTTTCTGCTTCGGGGAACCTCCAAAACTTATTTTTAGGTTAGTAAGGACCTCAAGTCCTGCAGGGCATACACTTAAACCAGTGATCGGCTTGTTGTGTGCTCCTAGCAAAGAAGAGAGAATCTTGGAGGAGAAGTTTGCAGATATTTGGGGAATCGGACGAATCTCCATACATTTCCCATTTCGTTCGTCCCGGAGTATCCTTGTCTCTTTTCCAAGTGCCTTATTGTTCTACAGCACCCTATGGACATTTGCCGCCCTCTCTTTCAACTAATATGCCCAGTTCCTTTGCCTCACCATGGAGCCATCCGTATAATGACACGTCCCTTAGGGCATCTGCCTCAGAGTCCCATCCAATCAGGACTGCCATTTGGGTATTAGTGCAGTACAGTTGGCATTTACCTTTACTGGGGGCGTACGATAGCAAGCATTTAAAAAAAATATTTTTAAAAAAATTATCGCTCCTTTGCATCTCTATTTTTTGAAATTTTTGAACTTTTACGCTTCTTTTTTAACTGAATGATTCACTTGTTTTGCAAAGAAACAGATGTTCCTTATAATTTAATGCTTCACTTAAAGGAAGCTTCCTTCAGAAATATTTTTAATGAAGTTTAAAAAATTTTTGGTGTTAAGTTGTTATGTATGTTAAATAACTCCTATAATATCTTCCAATGTTCGTCCGTCTGTCTTTCTTTTGAATTTTATTCTGTTTTAGTTGGATATCAACAGCAATAAACTGAATGTAATAAATCATCAAAATATTTCCTTAATGTTGTTGTTGTTATATCTCTTTGACAGCCATTCGTGCATTTAGTTGGAATTTGGTTTGGGACATCTCTTTGCTGTTGTCGAAAGGTGAGATTTTAATTTATTAAAAAATTAAATTTTCTTGGTAGTAAAGACAGGAAATTTATGTTGAATTTTATTACTTTTCAATTATGGAACTCTATTTGGTTTTGACTTAATTGATTTCACGATATCACGACCAAACTTATAAAAGAAGAAGAGAAACATTTTGCAGCTTGGCAACAGAAATTGTTACATGAAGTGCCTTCTCTGCGGGGGCTTAATCTTAAATCGCAGCAGATGTAACAGGCAGAAATTATTTGCCATGAAATTCAAGATGCGAATGAGCTTGTAGTTATGGTCATACGCTTTATTAAGTTTGATTTTTTGTCCTTAACCTTGACTTTAAAAGTTATGGTGTTTGGAGCAAAATTACTTTCTTAAAATAAAATTAAATAAATAAAAAAAAATAAAATAAATTAAAATAAAATAAAATTAAATAAAATAAAATAAAATAAAATAAAATAAAATAAAATAAAATAAAATAAAATAAAATAAAATAAAATAAAATAAAATAAAATAAAATAAAATAAAATAAAATAAAATAAAATAAAATAAAATAAAATAAAATAAAATAAAATAAAATAAAATAAAATAAAATAAAATAAAATAAAATAAAATAAAATAAAATAAAATAAAATAAAATAAAATAAAGTAAAATAGAATAAAATAAAATAAAATAAAATAAAATAAAATAAAATAAAATAAAATAAAATAAAATAAAATAAAATAAAATAAAATAAAATAAAATAAAATAAAATAAAATAAAATAAAATAAAATAAAATAAAATAAAATAAAATAAAATAAAATAAAATAAAATAAAATAAAATAAAATAAAATAAAATAAAATAAAATAAAATAAAATAAAATAAAATAAAATAAAATAAAATAAAATAAAATAAAATAAAATAAAATAAAATAAAATAAAATAAAATAAAATAAAATAAAATAAAATAAAATAAAATAAAATAAAATAAAATAAAATAAAATAAAATAAAATAAAATAAAGTAAAATAGAATAAAATAAAAAAAATAAAATAAACAACACATTCAAAATATTCAAAAATTCTACTCCAGCAACTGAAATTGAGGTGAGCTTTACATAAGCAAAGGAAAAAAGCTTTAAGTAAAATTAAAGCTTTTTTATAAAATTTGTAAGCAAACATAATTTTCAAAAACTTTTAAAATTTTAATTGAGACAAATAAAGTTTTAATTAAAAATAAAAAAAAATTTTAATTTATGAGTTAATTAAAAAAAACTTGCGAATAATTTTTTCTGTGTAATAAAGAACCTTTTAAAGAGCGCAGACCAGAAGCTGTAGCTAATTTACTCGGCTGAAAATAAATTTCTCCTAAAGAAGTTGATATATAAAAATCATTTAAAATATTAGCCAAACACATTCTAAATAAAAAAAATTGTTTCTTAATGTTATTTTGATCGAGTAATAAATGATTAAATTAACTAAAAAATTTTCAATTTGTCTATAAATCGAATGCCCTAATATGCCTCTGGCCCCTCCAACCAAAGAACAATAATAAAGCCACAACTGCATTTAACACAAATGTCTGGCATAAGAAATAACAAATTTGAACAATAAATTGACAAATAAGCAAAAAAATTTTAATTTTATAAAGAAAAGAAAAAAATCAATTTGCAATCAAATACGAAATAGAAAAAGAATTACTTTTAAGAAAAAAATACTTAATGGCCACACAGATATGTGGATGGATGAGTTACAGTGATTGTTATGAAAACTTTGATAGATTAGCCAATTCGCTTAATGATCCAGGTTTTTGTTGTTGCTTCTTTTTCCAAATAGTTTTACTTTTAGCCAAAAAAAAAAAAATTTAAAAGAAACTATGAAAGACTTTGCAATCATTACAGACAGTAAATAAAGTATAAAAATTTTCAAACATACATGAGTATGCGTATATGTGGGTCTGTTTGTAATTAAAAAATATGTAAAATGTTGTTGACACTAAATCGACTGTGGTATAAGATCAAGCGTCCAATTGGCTTAATATAAGGTCCACAAATCGTCTGCCTGATGAAAGCAATATATTTAAGCAATATGTATTTTCGGGAATATTGAATTTTTTATTGAATGCCCAAGGCTTTCCCTTAGTTTACAGAATATTAGGTAAATGTAGTGATGTACCAAGGTGGAGGTTAAATTATTACCTCTTCAGCCACAAGTTGGGTCTCTAGACCTTACTGGACAACCTGCGAGCTTTAAGCAAACCTTTTAACAATTAAATTTTCGCAAAAAAAATGTTTTTCTAATATTATTATTAAGACTTCGTTTCTCAGAATTAGTTTTTAACCAGAAAATAATAGCCTTAAAAAAAAAATGAAAATTGGTTGCCGCACTTGGCTGCTAATTTAGCATTAACAAAGAAACAGCCAAACGAATTGCACGGCATTATTGTACGGCATTACTTTTTTTAAATACAAGAAAAAACAGTTTAATTTTACAATCATTAAAAAGCCAATAATGAAGATTATTGCATGTCTTAAACGATTTCATTCTTCAGATGCGTATAGCAACCAATTTACTGCAAAATCTCAAGATTTAAATCACGCACACAATAACAGCTACCACTTCGACAAGAAAAAAACATTTAAATAATACAACTCATGAGTTCAAAGGAGACAAAGTGGTCAAACTGCAAACAACACGAGAACATAACAATATGAGATCTGAGATGTTGTGGATCACTGCAGCACAGTGTCCAAAAAAGTGAAAGGCAAACAAACACAACACATGTAAAGGCGGATTGACAGACAGACAAATTTTACTGCAGTTTCATCATAAACATTAATATAAGATGAATTAAAATTTGTGTCTTTAAATTTGTATGAGGTTTAAACATTTAAAATGTTGCGTGTAATTATAAGTGTCCAGAAACATATGTTCAAAAAAGAATTTGTTAGACCAAAATTAATGAATTGTCTCTACAGAAGTAAAGGCCGTCATACGCTTTGACGTTGTGGTGGCCATTAGTTAACAAAGGTACAACATAGAAGTGGGTGATGTAAGAGAAATCGGATACCAAGCAACGGCTTCAGCTTTAACTTGGCAAAGACCTGACAACTTTTGGTTCTCCCTTCACCTACTTGTGGAGATTCACCTCCCCATGCTGCCACCTGGGAAAGCTGCCTTTAATACTTATTAAGAGTAGTAAGTTAAAGAGTGCCACACGTTCACTTACAAGATATATAAGCTGGGTTAAGACGTGGGGTTAGTAACGCATCCTAGTAAAAACTTGCTTACTATGGAAAAATGAAGAAGAAGGTAAATGGTTAATGTTGACGACACCAGCAAACGCTTAAAGTACCATGTTTTACGAATTTGCACCTGAAATTTTTCTACTGGCAAATATACTTGAAAAGAGCAAGGCAAATACCACCACCCTACAGGCGTTACAACTACACTAAAAGCCAATGTGCTGGCTGTATTATAGATGCCATAAATCAAGACTTTAATTTGACTATGAATTCGTGGTTAGCCGGAGACTCAGGCGTTCTGTCTCTAGATTTAATCCAGAAGATGAGAGGCTAGCCACGATTTGTTTAAAAGCCAATTCCCTAACAGAAGATAGAGAAAAACAAACTAAAAATATATTTTACGAGCGCCTAGACAGAGCATACGACTATGACGTTAAAACCATCCCAGAATATTTCGAAAATAGAAAAGAAAAATGTGTCAGTTAACAGCACCAGCTTTTAACAGCCCAATTCAAATAGGGCCACGTGACTGTCACCAGACGAAACAACAAGAAACCAGATTGATAACATTGTTATAAACGGAAGTCATTCACCCAGTATGTTAGGCGTACTATCGATCCAAGGACGGAACATCGATTCGGATCATTACCTTGTAGCAGCTAAGGTTTGCACCCGTCTAAACATGGCGATAAACGTACGATCTGGAAATACACAGCAACGTCTTACTCTGCTCGACTGATCGAACTGCTTGAAAAGCACCCCTTGTCACAATAATGTTGCAGTCAAATAGAAGAAACTGAAATATCCGTACTTAAGTGCCACTGTCGTTACGCTACTGAAGCGAAAAAAGAGGCATACAACGTCACACTGCAATCAGCAGCAATACGTCTTGCAAAGGAAAGGCATAAGGAGAAAAAGAGAGAGAAAACGGCTGTTCGACAGAAAGAAGTGAGAAATTAAAAGGCGTAAATGTGAGCGTATCGAGATGTTAAGAAGTCAAAATTAAGCCCATAAATAGACAATAGACAATAGAACTGAAGGCTTTGATATAGTCACATTCTCCTGCAGAAATTAAGAAGGTAATCGAAAGACTAATAGAGATAGTGTGAATAGGATTATTTTACACTCCCTTGGGCACTCGATAGTGGTGGCAATAAATATAACACAGAAAAAGTCCCAGAAGGCGATATTGGGTGCACACCGTCCAGCCAGAATGAGGTCGAAATAGCTGATACCCGGCTTAGAAATAACAAGGCAGCAGTAGCAGATGGACTGCCGGCTGAACTGTTTAAGGCTGGAGGCAATACGCTGATGCAGCGTATGCATCAGCTTGCTTGTGGAATCTAGGTAGAAGAACGAATATCCAAGGATTGAAGCATCAGGGTTTTTTGTCCTGTACACAGAAATAAGTTTCCTTTCCATTGGTTACAAGATACTATTCAGCGTGTTGTGTAAAAATTTTAAATCAAAAGTCGACGAAAGCCTGAAAAATGCAGCACCAATCAAATATATCTAAAAAGAAGTAAGAAAGACAGATCGACACAAACCATCTATTCGTCGATTGCAAATCCACTTCGACAGCCCCATACGATCAAAGGTGTTTCAAGCAATGTCTGAGTTTGGTATCCCTGCAGAACAGATATGACTTCGCAGGATGACCTAAACTTATAAGATAGTCTTTCGTGGGATCCTCTTGGAAAAGGTTATGCAAGACGCAGATATGAATAGAACCGGTACACTATATACAAAACAGCACATGCTACTCTCTTACATTGACGATATCGACATTATGGGGCAAACATTGCAAGCATTAAAAAAGTCGAAAAAAAAATCAGCCATAGCTAGCTGGTCTGACAGTAAATGCATGTTGATGTTATCAATGCACAAGACGTCTAGTAGACTTGGGTAGACAGTGGAAATTGAAAAATTAACCTTTTAAATAGTCAACGATTTTACCTACCTCGGCATTGCAATAAACAAATCCAACAAGAGGCTAGCAAATGCTTTTTTTGACTAAGTAAGCTGCTTAAAAGGAAAGCCACCTTCAGATTCGAAATTTTATATTAAATATTGATTTGACATCATCACTTTAAGCAACATTCCATCATTAGCTTGTGGTTTGCAATAATTTCAAAAGATATTTTTTTTTACATTCTGTTAAATTTTTTGCTTCTGTTTTTTGAACTCTTAGAAAATTGATGAGAAACTTGTTTTTATTTTTTAATTTTCTGTTAAACATTTATGGCGGCTGCAAAGTCTCTAAAAGGAAAATTTCTGTAGCATTAAACTTAGACATGTATTAATTAAGTAAATTTTTTTAAAACTCTTAATGATGCGCATATTTTTTGTCTCTAGAAATATTATTTTTATTAAGTTAAATAATATTCAGTCAACTAATGATGTGTGTTAACTAACCAACATTCTAAAACAACTTTTGATTGGCCTTTTAAAAATCGATTGCATTTTCTGTGTTTGAACTCGTTTAATGTCAAGTGCAGATGATGATACAAATTCAGAAGCTTTTTTGCAATTATTTTTGCAAAATATTGTTTAAGCTTTTGGTTGATTTTCTTATATTTAATTAATATTTCAGTTTATTATTTTCAAACGAAAACAAATAAGAAACCTTGAAACGTTTGAATCGAAAATGTCACAATTTGAACTCAATAACAACTTGAGGTTATGAAACTAAATCGATTATAGTATTTTAAATTCACAACTAAAACATTCATTATACCCTTCATATTATTGATAAGTTTGTCATTCCGTTTGTAATTTCTTTAATATCCATTTGCGACCCTACAAAGTACATATTTTCTTGATCCTTAGTTGTTTAGCGATGTCCTTCTGTCCTTTAATCTTTTGAAATCAAGTTGCTTAAGCCTCTTGATATTTCTGGGACCTGTTTGTGTTATCAAAATATCAGTTATATTAATATAGAATTTTGCTATTAAAATTCAGTCAAATCGCATAACAACTGACAGCAACCACAACTTCCTCTTTTTATTTTTGTGAAATTTTTACATAAAAACCTCTACAACTGACCCGGAGTTGACCCTACACAGGTGCAATGTATGACCTCAGAAACATCTTTGTGAAACATACTTGCACCCTAACTCCGCCCCTTAAGGCGTTTTTATACAAAGTTTTATTTTTTTAATTGTTAAGGTCGCTCCCACATCTTTCAGGGTGCTCCTACAAAAGTCAAAAGGAAGACCGACCCCAATTAATTTTTTTCTCTCAAACATTTTTGTGGAACTTACTTACCCCTATCTCCAGCCCCTAACAGGGCTATGAAAGGTATATAAGATTATACACAGCCTTCACATAGGTGATAAGGGTATATATCAGCCTGATATTTCGTTTGTAATTTCTTTATTAGCCATTTGCGACCCTATAAAGTATATATATTCTGGATCCTTGTAAATAGGGAAGCCCATCTATGTTCGTCTGTCCGTCTGCACGTCTGTTGAAATCAACTTTCCGGAGTCAATTTAATTATTACGGACGAGGTATTGGTGTCAAATTGTCAGAGATATTCCTGAGATGGTCGCTTTAAAAATAACCAGGATCGCTTCATCACGCACCTAGATATAGGCAAAATACTGCGATTGCCTCAGTTTTTTTTAGAACCAAACCACAAATTCCATACAAAATATGTAACATATGAAAACTGGCAACAATGTTGAACATATATATATATATATATATATATATATATATATATATATATATATTCAACAACACAAACAACAATGTGGAATAAACAATAAGAGTACGTTCCTTAAGAGAGCCTAAATAGCATGAACACTATATGGTGGGTGCTTATGCCTGATGTTAATTTAGTGCTCCGACCCCAGAGACACTCTTGGCTAACATTGCATTAGAGACACATTTTAATAAGCAAGACGAAGTAGTGCCAGCAATTAGAGTAGAAAATTGCAATGAGTGGGCACTCAGTGGTTAAACCTCTAATCGATTTTAAAATGATTTTATGTTGAAGGTGATAATAATGAATTAACTTCAATTTTCAGTTGGATATTTACACTTCTACAGTTATAATTATATTCATATGTATGTAAGTACGGATACATATACGGACATGCATACAAGCACACTTATTCCCCACATTATGGTTCTATGTTTTCTTTTTTAAAGTTTCTTTTAAAATTAAATTTTTTTATAGATTTATTGGGTCACACAAAGACAGTAGATACTGGAAGTTTTTGAATCTTTTTCTACCAAACACTTAATCATCTCACAACTTCAATTTTTTTACCAGTTAAAGGTAAATTTATATTCTAGAAATTAAGACTTAAAATTAAACCTAAAATGATTTTACTGAAAAAAACAGTTATTTTTTTGCTTTTAAAATGCAGTTAATTAAACTAAACCTCTTCTGAAAGTTTTAATTTTTATATGTAAAAAATTGTTTTATTGTAAAAACTATTCATTATTCTTCCACATAAACAATTAACTCTACTATGTTTTGCTTTGTGAACATCCTCTTTCAACTTTGTTAACTTTTATTTAATTTTTCTGTAAATTTTTTTCTGTCATTTACACAATGTTCTGCTAATAGTGTAGTAGATGTGCACAGAAGTTTGTTTGAAATATTTTCCGTTTATTCTAATCAAATGTTTTATTTGTCTTTTATCAACTAAAAACAAGTAAGAGTGCTATACTCGGCTGTGCCGAATCTTGTATACCCTTCACATTGGTTTTTTTGTGTACCCAGTCATTTGATCTAGTCACGTTGTTTTCGAACTTCGAATGATACAATAAAATTACTTTTTGAAAAAAAAAATTTTTTCAAAATTTTAATCTTTGTATAGGCGATGCCACTTCCCGTTTTTTTCCAACAAATTTTTCTCCTAAATAAAAGAAGAAGAAAAAGGTTTGAAAAGTTGACACTTTAACACCATAACGCTCTTCTTTCGACTTTAATGTGTTTCGAAAGCTTGGTTTCAAAAGACGAACATGACGTAATATACTTCCTTATCTATAAGGATCTAAAATATAAATTTACTTAATGGGGTCGCAAGAAAAGGGTGTCTGGTGGCAGACTTATATTTTTAAACTTAATTAAAAAAACGTAATAATTGACACAAGTTTTTATTAAGAAAATTGAATGATAGAATAGAAATGCGGTTTCTATTTTTTCAAAACGGAGCCTTGTGTTCTGCGTCACATGCTTCAGTTAACTTGATTCAATAGAGCTGATTTTGCGACGAATATTTTATTTTAAGATCACAAAAGATAAGGATTTGTCATTCCAAACCCTCTCTTTGAGATGTCTCCATAAGAAAATCCATGGGACTTAGATCGGGTGAATTCGGTGGTCATGGGATGTCCCCAAAGCGACTAATCAGTGTTTGGGGGAAATTTACCCGAAGCAAATTTATCAAAGCTCTAGCTGTGTGTGCAGTCGCCCCATTTTGTTGAAACGACGTGTGTGAAGAGTACGATGGATGAGCTCGTAGGTTCGGAAAAAAGAGTTCCGTCGGTAATTTTCACCGTTGACATTACCCAGCAAATCCTTGGCTTTCCTGGTAAGTAAGCAAGTAATATTGGAGATAAAGAAGCACTAGCTACCATTTGACCGAAAAACTAGTTATTTTTACTTGAGTTGTCCCGAAATTTACGACCCCTGCATACAAATGCGCTTACAAAATTCAATCGAATAACTAGTTGCCAATGATTAACTAAACAAAATAAATAAAAATTTAAGGATTTTAAAACAAAAACATGATTCAAAACCTTTTTCTTAATCCTTTTTTGCATATATACCTCCAATGTAATAATTAACACCCTTAATAAACGGTAGTTTTTCTATCGAAACCAACTCATTACCTTGTAACCTATGAAAATATGACAGCTCATTACTGAAATCAAAAAAATGTTGCTGGGTAATTGCCTGCCCTTGTAAATTTTTGAAAAAAAATTGTTCAAAAATTTCATGGATAAGGCACACCAAACAGTTACCCTAGGGCAATGCAATAGTTTCTGAAGTTTCAGTTGAGGGTTGCGGGTTCTTGGAGGCCAGTATGGGCAGTTTTGCTTGTTAACGTGGCCTGATTAAACGAAAATGAGCCTCGTTGCTCAAAAAATGGGATTTACACAAAAATTCCACAAAAATTTTTGCGTAAATCGAAGTGAATTTCTTTCAGTTCTTTAAGGATTGAATTTTAAAAGAATTGAACTTCAGATCCCTTTTTAAAATTTCATGAATAATCGCTCTTGCTGCTTTTTTTCGTATTGAAAGTCGCGAATTTTCACATAAATTGCTTTTAACCACTTAATTGTTTTCAGGAGTGCTTGAAGATCGACTAGGCCCTTGCCATGGGACATTAATAGCCTAAGCAGTTGCGCGGAATATCTATACCCACAAGCGAATTAAATTTACACTCGGTCTATCACGGGTTCACCGAATATCAAACTATAGCGCTTAATGTTATAGGACTTGGACGAAGTTAATTAAGTGTTTATTGAGAGAAACAAATGTAAATATATAGAAAGTCTAGAATATATTAAATGTTAAATTATGCCATATATAGGGTGACCATTCGTATTGATTTCATCAGAACATGTACTGAATTTTCATTTGAGGTTCTGATTTAAAAATTTGAGTACGGAAATGTACTGATTTTTAACAAAAGGTACTAATTTTACTGAATTTCTAAGATAATTTGATATTTAAAATAGTTTTTCTCAAATAATTTATTAAATTAGAGCAAAACTAGATTATGAAGTATTTTTCCTTTTCCAGCAAAAGAAAGTGTCCTTAAAAAATTTTTTTGTAAAACCCAGTTTTTAGTCGACTGACGGGCCTCCAAAAATTTTTAACATTTTTTTTTTGAAAATTTATTTTGAATATAATATTAACCTGCGACCTGTTCTTCAATTTCAAGGATGCATAGGCACGTAGACGGACGGACAGACATAATTTAACCGACTCGGGAATTGATTTCAGTTCAATCGCTATACCCGAAGATGGTTCTTTGATATAAAAACTAAAACACGTACTGATTTCGATCTAGGAATAAGCTCAGAACTTTTGAACCATAAAAGATATGATATGGTTTTAATTTTTAACAACCAGTAAATTTGTTTAATATCTGTTTGTCTACTTAATATTTTTACACTTGAGGTGGCAATTCACATCCGTTTAACTTGTTTTAAGTTCCTCTACAAAATTTTTATATCTTTTTTTAGTTTTTATTTTATTATTTGTCAAGTTTTAAAACTGTGTAATAAAATTTACATTTTTCAAAATTTGCCCACTCAAAAACACACACACACAGTCATTGAAAACAAATTAGGAAACAAAAAAAAAAAACTTTTATTATACTTTATAGAACACTTTAAAATGCTAAATGTGATAATAAAGTCTTAAGTTAAGTGAAAATCATAATAAAAAAATCAAAAATTTTTATTAAATAATAATAAAAAACATAAAAAATAAATTTTTATGATTTAATAAAATTTTTAAAAAACTGAAAATTGATTTTCAATTAATATTAAAAAATGGAAAAGACATGGACACAAATAAAAAATCTGTTTCACAATATTTCAAGAAATAAAACATAAAAAAATTATTGATTTTGTAAAGTTTTAAAAGGAAAACTACATGGGGAGCAATACATTTGATAAAGAATTAAATTGGGTTGTTAATTAGCGGTAAGAAATACCATATAACTACAGGAATTTCTTGTTCTAACTTAGAATTTTCCAATTGTATTCCAAAGATTTCTATCCATATTTAAGAATTTTCTATTTGTATTTCAGAGCTTTTTTATTGTATTCAATTAAAAATTCTACAAAACATAGCCAACTTTTCAATAGACTTCAACTAAATTCTTGAGAAACTTCGCGAATATATTTTGCCTTCATATAACAAGTTCAATAAACTTGTTGAGAGTTATTAAAATTTCTATTTATCAAAAAGTTGTTGAATTGAATAAGAATTTTAAGAAATTGAAACAGAAATGTATAAGATTGAACTAGAAATTTCTAAATATTTATTTTTAAATCTCTAAAATACAGTTAAAAAGTTATGAAACACATTCGGAAAAGTTGCAGACAGTATACTGAATTGGAGATTAAGCTTGTGTGCAAACGTGCTACTAGGAAGACCTGGAACCTCAGTGCTCGGTACATCAATTTGCTTTATAAGATGCGGATAAAATTGGTCCTTATCTGTGGAGTTTTGGTCTGGTGGAAGGCTATCGACTCTAGTACAAAATATTGCCATAATAGGAAGGAAATGCGCAAAATTGCAGCTAAAAGACGCAATGGGATCGGCTTAAGCTAGGAAGCTTTTAATCTAAATACATTGATGCATGTAGGCATGTAGGATAAAGTCAGAGGGCATGTGGCTACCCAAGTATTATTGGCAATGCCAATCTCATTCCCAACACAATTGACTACTAAAAACTGTAACGTTTTCTTTACAAGAAAATTCTAATTTGATAATACAAAGGGATTTGGAAATACATACAGACCCGGAATGTTCTAAAAGGAAAACTGGTGTTTCTGGATCTACACTTATTGTACAAACAGTATCCGGATTACGTTCCTAAGTGACCGAGAAACGCAGTGCACTACCGCAGCGGTACAACCGGGTGCAAAAGCAATCGAAATTTTATTCGATCGATAGAGTCGTCAATCATTTTAAAATAGGAAATCTTATAAGAATTTTTAAATTTCGATTTAAATCGAATGCCGTGGAACTACTAGGATAACATGGCAAAGGCTACAGCCAAAACGTTTCAGAGATCTTCTCAATTTGGAAAAAGCACAACTTTAAGCCACCGTGGATGCTATTATCAGTTACTCTTTAATTGGCATCCATGCCAGCTGAATGCCTTACGGCCTTTTAACGACTTTCCTAGAGGCAAACAAGTTATGAGGTGATTGCGAGTATTCATTCTGGTATATTTATTAAGTACATTCAGGCCAGCAAGATGTACAGTTTTTGAAATGTGGCCAACATTGGCCTATCTAGTTAATTATAGGAAGGTGCTGATTCGTAAAAAGCGATAACAAAGGGGCGAATATTGCCAACCACACGAAGTAGCTTATACCAGGGTACACTTATCAGGTAGGAGCGGTTCTACAAAAACAACTAAAACCGTCGTAAGAATGTCAGAGACAAATAACAAAAACTCACAAAATCTTTGTTTTTCTCTTTGAGCTTTTCTTACGATACTACAGTTGTTGTTTGTATAAAAGGAAGAAAATACATAAACATAAACAAAATTTGACATTAATATAACGAAATACCGTTACTCAACTGTTTATCTGAGGCTACCTGATAAGTGTACCCTGGCTTATACCTTCAATTATCGAAACTTTTTAATTGTCTTTTCTTTTATATTTCTATCTCTCTCTCTTTCTCTTGCACAGGTATCAGAGCCTCGTGTTTCTGTTACTTTTGCAGTAGCCTGTTCTACCTAATTTAAACTAACCGAAAAGGAGCGCGGAGCCGAAACATAATGACGGTTGGCGGCGGCTGACTATAAAAACATCTGGCGGCTGCTAAGAGACGGCTTATGTCGCAGAAAGTTCGCCGGTGAAGGCTAAGCCAACTTTAAGCAAGGTGTTAAGATTATTTTTTGTCCTCTTTGTTTAGCTTCTCCCGTAAGGAAAAAGGTACCAAAAAAAAGTATTTTCACTAACCGCCTTATTTCTTTGAAACCTCAATCTCGGCCAGCAATCGTTTAATTTTCATATTTGTAGATTCATATTCAAAAAAAAAAGGAAATTAAGTATTAAAGAGTTAGAAATATTTTTTCAACATCTGTCAAAAACAATTTTAATTATGTTTTTATTTTATTGGTTGAGAAGTTACAAAAACTGCCTTAAAAGCGCCAAAATATAACTTCTAACGCTCAGAGTCCAATCATTAAAAAAAAGGTAGAAGTAACATTATAATATTGCAGAAATATTAACAAAATTAGAATGTATTGAAAAAATTAACTGGCTTAGCTGAAGTAGTCGGCTTTAAAATATAGCCGATTTTAGCCGCCTTAGTCTGCCGCGGTCCCACAATGCTAACATGTGCCAGCGGCGGCTGTTAGCTGTCTTTCAGCCAATTGTGCTATTGTGTACAGTGCTTTGTGAGGGCAAATAGTTTTATGTGCCTGCGACTGTTTTTATTTTAAGCCCAGATTTTCGTTTATTTTAATAAAAACAATATATCACATCGACACAAAAAACATGAGTTAGGCCCTTTCTATATTAAGGCAATGATATGCCAAATCTAATAATTGGTAATAACATTTTTAGAAAATAATAAAATTCCTTTGCAACACAAACTTTGATTTTTTTCTTGTACAAAAAAAATTTCAGCTTAAATGTGAACGACATTCAATAGTTTTTGTTGCCATAGAAACCACCTTTTTCGATGCGACAAAAATGTGTGTGAATTTTTGCAATATTTCTATTGCAAATAATAATGACCAAATATGAGTAGGAAAATATATAAAGGATAAGTATCCATTAAACTGTAAAAATATATTTCACATTAGATACGAATTTCTTCCTTTTATTAAAAGATAAAAATAAAATTTGTTTTTGACTTAGAGCTCTTAATTGTAGTCATTTTACTGTCGGATGTTATTTATTAACACACTGTAGTAAAGTCCAAAGAATTTATTCTTTTATTTTTCTGACAAAAATTCCTACTGACAAAAACAGAAATCACTTTCGCAATAACTATTGCATTTAATAAAGATTTATTATACTTTTTCGTATTGTTATACGAGTACGTGCAAAGTTGCAGCCTTCTCTGACTTTCAACCCACAGCACAAATTCTAAAGCATTTGATGTTGTGAGAACAAAGGAACGTAGCTGTAAGTATTTCCTCTCGTTAATAAATAACTGTGAACTTATTTGTTTTAGACCATATTTTATGCAGAAATTGCCGCAAGTTTAAATGTTAGCCAAAACCCTGATTGTAATCTTTAATACAGGATAACGTTAAGAGCAAACATTGCAAAATTTAAAATCGTTGAAACTAAAATAAATTTAAAATTTATTTTTTAGAATTTGAAAAAAGTTTTAGTATAAAATATGTGAAAAAAACCTCCCGAAAAATATCAATTATATGGGCAATTATTTTCTTGAAATTTAAAATTTTTTTAAAAGGGCATCGATAGCAAATTTTTAACAATGAAGGTTCTCAAAAAAAGTTATGAGTAATAGTCTAAGAGCCACCTTTCTTTATATCGATATACTCAAAATAATTCACTGAGCGGACTAAAGCTCGTCCGCCAATTAGCCGTCAGGGTGGCTGTCTATTCTTGGCACATAAATGTTTTGAGCACCGGCATTTTATTTCACTTTTATTTCATCAACTCAAATGCCCTTTAAGAATAAGACTTTTTGGATTTACTTGCTACGAACATAACTTTATCGCCACAAAAAATTTTATATGTTTAGGGCCTAATTAATGGCAGTCACTGTTTTACAGAATTTTAGTATAATCGGCTTATAATTTACCATAACCCCTTTTCACGAAATTTATTCTATCCCTAATAAAATGTGGTGTTGGTATAGGCGTCACCCTAGGGTAAGTTGGATGCCAGGTATTAACTCTGATTGGTTTTAGCTTGGCAAAGCTCTGGGTCCTCTTTCATCTCAATTATTGGTACTGTGGCATCAACTGAGGTAGCTGCATTTAATTGCTACTAAAGGAAGTAAGCTAAAAAGTTTCGCACGTTCCCCAACAAGAACGCTCGAATTGGGTTGAGGCGTCGGGTTATCAACCCACCCCTGCACAGGAGGTAATTTGATCCATTATTTGACAAAAGTTAATTCCAGCTAAACGACGGGTACGATTTAAATGATTTTTTTGGACTTATGCTGTGGAAGATTTCCTATTAAGTTTGCGAAATCACTCACGCTCACGCTTTCGATATATAATTCGTGACAAATTCATCTCACTCGTGACCCAAAATTTTTTTATGTCACCGTGAGTGATTTGGTAAACTGGAAAAAACCTATCGGGCAAATTTTCTTACAACAAACAAATTACAAGATTGACGTTAATCATTTAGGGCGATCCAAATGAGGTCAGAACTAGGGGCATTCTAAAACTTGGAAACCCTGAAAAAAGCAAAATTATAAGCATACTGACTGCTAACTTAAATTTGCGAGCAAACCTCCATCGAATAGGAGTTTCGGAGAACAGTGATTTCAGGGAATGCGAAAAACATCCAAAAGACGGAGCATATCCTGCCTCACTTTTGAAGTTTTATGTCTGACGTTTTTCCAAATGTGGATTACTCCGAAAGGTCAGAATCGGAGGTGTTAAGGTCATTCGTCCGCATCACCCCTGAGACCCTTATTCCCTGCGAGGAGCACACAACAAGCTCAGGAGTATATAGTGCATTCAACCTAACGTAACCCAACGAAACCTGTATACATGAACTCTTTAGTTTTATAGTCAATAATTCTTCCTTTAAAATAGCATATAATCACAAACAATGGAAAACCCAGGCAAACACAACCCAACAAAAAAAACATTTATTTTTGTTTTTTCTTTCAATACTTTTAAGGGCCAAACCTCTATTTTTATATTTTATATCATAAAGAGGAAAGGAATTTTCCACAATTATTATCTTTGAATAAGTAAATTATCTGATTGAAAGAAGCTAATCAAACACACGACACCAGAATTTGTAAACCTAATTGTTGCTGCTGGCAGCACTGTTCAAATGAATGCCTTGAAAGCTACCAATGCCCAAACATTTAGATAATTAAGAAATCGTCCACTTCAAGAGTTTAGGGTATAATTGCTGCTTAAAAAATTATTTATTACGATTTTAAACTCACTTGTAGCTTAATGTTTTCAATATTACTTATTATACTCGTACCTTTTTAAAAAGGGTGTAAGAAGTGAAATACTTTTAACAACATTTTTGCTCTATATTTTTCATTTATTATTATTAAGAGATTGTTACTGTTCATGGTTTTTCCCAAATTTCCTAACAGTAAAAAAAAAATTATTAAAAAATGTAGGTTAATAATGGTTAAATGTATTTATAAGTTTCAGTCGGAGCGCAAACAAAAAACAGCAAACCGCACAGTGAATGTTTATGGTTTTTTTACTTTTTACCAAATAATTATTTTAATTGAGGATTTGAAGCAACACAAATGTGTCAATGGTTTCAATCAAATTTACTAAGAAACCCCATCTGTGTTTACTCTTGGGTTGAAAAAATAATAAAAACTTTTTTTTGTTTATTTATTTGCTCAACCATTTTGTTTACAGTTTATTACAGAAATATTTGTTATTAACACTATTTAATACAGCGGAAGTTTAAGTACACTGTGCAACAGTAAAAAAAATGTACAGACGGGACACTATAGGTTCGATTTTACTAACGATGGGTAGTAAATCCCTTTGCTCACATTAACAAGATTGGTCATCAAATGTTAAGTAAAATTGAGAAACCACATCCCCCCCCCCCCCCCCTCCAAAAAGTTTGGGTCAAAAGTTTTAATTCGAAAAGCTTAATAAGATTTGGCAATGTTGCGTTACTTTATTTTAGCTGTATTGTATCTAAGGTTCCATTTATTCTTAGATACCCTTCACATTAGACTCTCGAAGCCCCGAACCTTTTTTTTATTTTTATCCGTTTTTTATTTATGAAATATTTCAATATTTCAAATTAGGGCTTGTGTCATATCTTAACCCTATTAGGGTGATAAGGGCAGCTGTAGGGATACTTACCCCGATTTTTTTTAATCAAATTTTGTAGGGACTTTTACTCAGATTTTTTTTAATTTCGTATGGCAACCCCCTTAGATGATAGTGATGGAGGGTAATAATGTTTTAGAAACATGTTAAGGAGGAAAATTAATGGGGGTCTGTGATATATTTTATTTATCTAGGGGTGACTCCATGGAAGTATGTTCAAGGAATATGTTTGAGAGAGAAAACTAATGGGGGCTGTGTTACATTTTATTCCTCTAGGGCCGACTCCAAGGAAGTTGTAGGGGTTTTAACCCTCTTTTTTAAACATTTTGTATCACAACTCCCTTAGGGCGTGGTGATAGGGGGTAAGGATGTTGAAGGAATATGTTTGAGAGTTAATACTAATGGGGGCTGTGTTACATTTTATTCCTCTAGGGAAGTTGTAGGGGGTTTTTACCCTATTTTTTTAGTTTTGTATTACAACTCCCTTAGGGCATGGTGATAGGGGGTAGGTATGTTCTAAGAATATATTTGGAAGGAGAAACTAATGCAGGTCGATCCCCCGATTTTGGGGAATTTATGGGCGTTTTTACATAATTTTTGTTAATATTGTATGCCGATACCATTAGGTAATGGTATAGCGGGCAAAATCGTTTTAGCCATATGTTTGGGAATTAAAGCTAATGGGGGCCTCTGATACATTTTAATCCTCCAGAGGCGACCTCGGGGAAGCTGTGGGGGGTTTTCCCTATTTTTTCAAATTTTGTATAGCAAACTCCTTAGGGGGTGGAGATAGGGGGTAAGTAAGTATATTCTAGAAAAAGGGGTCAACAGATTTTCCGGAACTTTTGATAGTAATGAAAAGAACATAATCACCAATCTTATCAAACTGAGTAAAAGGTTTTATTATCCTTTGGTAGTAGAACCGAATCTATACTTTCTTGTTTTTGCATTTTCCAAAGTATGCATTTGTTGCACAGTGTTAGATACTTGATTTGATTAAAAGTTTTGTCAAAAAATGGACTGATTATCACCAAAAATAATGTTTCAGTACTAAAAACCTTATCTGTACCAAATTTCACCAAAATACCTTTAAATTGTGACCTGTGTTATGTTTACAAAAATATATGGAGACCCAGACGAATGGACAGACATGCAAAAAACGATGAATGAATTTTTTGCATGGCGGAAGGTGGGTAAACGGCATGTGATGCAAGTATAATTACTAGTAGTTATTAACTACTATTTGGCCGACTCCATTTTGTCATATGTCTTTAAAATAAAACGAAAAAATACTACTGTGTGCTATTTTAAATTTGAATCAGCTGCTGGAGAAAACAGAAAAATAAGTAATTTCAATAATATTTTAAAATTAATGACTGCGACTTGTTAATTTTATCAGCGGCTTCAGGCTCAGGTTTCTACTGTTTATGACAAAACAAAAAATCTTACTATTATAGAACTTTTTTCTTTTAAGCACAACAACAATTTTTTTATACTATTGTAAAATATTAAAACTTTAAGACAATATGACTTGATACGGTATGCCCAAATTGTAAAATAAAAATCCAAAATTTAAAAATTATATCTTTTCAAAAATACGAAATTACAAATTATTTCCGTTCAAAAAATAAAATACAAAAAATCAATTATTTCTGCAAAAAGAAAAATAAAAATACAAGGTGTCTGCCGGCAAGGTATACTACTTTGTTTATAATTTTTAATTAATTAAAAAAAATGGATTTTATATTAAAAAAATGTTTAATTTAATGCCGGCAATTATGTATGAAATATAATATCAGATAAATGTCCTGCCTCTGTTAGCCTCACAAATGCAAGCTCAAGGCATGTAGTTGTGGCCACTGACAGTTACCGTTATGCCTTTTTCGGTTTCAAAAAGTAAGGTCCAATGATTTTTCTAAGTAAATTACACTGTCACTTTTAATGGATGCAAAGGAGACTGATGAATAATTCGAGGGTTTTCCATTAACCAGAACTGACTATTCTGTTTATTCACATGCAAATCGATGATTGAGTTTGATAAAATGTTTTAACGAACAAAAGACATTGGTTTACCAAATATGTTTCCTTAATAAATTTGTCACTTCTTTACTTCACGACTGCCAAATAAAACTGTCAAGACTTATGCTTACCAAAATGGCGGCAAAATCAAATAGTAAGTATACCTTGCCGGCGGAAACCCTGTGCATGTATTATTTTCTGATTTTAATTTTATGGCAGAATTTTAACGGTATTTGCTTCTTAATTTAACAATATTGGCGCTTTATGAGTCTCTATGTTTGTTAATGCTAAAAATCCGATGTCAAACAAATAAGACATGAAAATTTTTAATTAAATATTTAAAGCTTTTTTTGGCTGCTATCATTGAATAGTTTCATCTAATGGTATATAATCCAAAATTTATAAATTGCGTCTTCTAAAGGGTTTCTAATTAAATCCTGAAGCAAAGTCCTTTTGAGTCTTTCCTCTTTATTCTCTAGGCGGAAACATTAACATACTAAAGTATACAATTTAATTTGGCGGCACACTTTTAAAATTTAGCGGCACGCAAAAGTGCCGTGGCACAGTGGTTGAGAATCACTGGTCTAGATCTACCACTACGGTAAACGATTATTACTTTTTTTAATATTTGTTCATGCTTCAAGATTCATTCACTTGTTTGCAATCGCTTTTTGTAATAAAAATTTTTTTATCCATTAAATATTATTTTTTGCACATTTTATATTTATAATTTAGACAGTGTGGCCTATATAATAGATATGAGGTTGTTATTTCCATTGAATTAAATTATTTTCTGGCTATTAAAACTTTTCTTCACCAAAGACAGTTAAAAACTCATTAAATTTTTCATGATAATCACCAGCTATTTCAAGAGATCCTAATAATTTCATAATGTGATACTTTAAGAAACTGCTAAAAAAAACAAGCACATCATAAAATTTTTTAACTTCAATTATGTACTAAGATTTTCCCAATTTTTGGCAGATAAAGGGTAACAAAAAAAAAGTAAGAAGAAGAACTACTTGGCAAATTAAGCCTTTTGTTTTTTAATTTTAATTTGTTTAATTTTTAATTTTTACTAAGATTTTTAAACACCTTCCATTATTTAAAAGAATTGTTTTAGCTGAATATAAAAGAGTTTAAAATTTGTATGACGTATCCAAATTTTCTTTGCATAACCCTTTTAAAAACTTAAATTCGTTAAAATGACACCTCATAAATACTAAACAGAATACCAATTAAAGAAATATCTTTAAATGTAATGGTTTAATTAATAGCTGCTGTTTGGTCGTAAAGTAATGTAATTAAAAAATAATGACATTTTTGTTTTATTGAAATACATAATAAATATTATTCTTTTTTGTGACAATCAACGTTACGTAGTTACTTACGTTGTTATGATTTATAGCAACTTAGCTGCAATACGTAAAACTTTTTTTATCTGCACAATAAAAAAAACATTTTTAATACCTAAAACTTTTTATAATAAATAAGTTTTAAGCTGACAAAATAAAAATTTAATTACTTTTAAAGTTATAAGGACTTTTTTCAGGTATTGACTTATGCACCACAATCTTCCTACCTCCCTTCCTTCTTTCCCTATTACTGAGTAATTAAGTTGTCATGAAAAAAAGGTTTAAACATTATATACACTTTTGGTAACAAATTGTTTTGTGTTCGTTTCTTAATGACATTGTATAAACAAAAACTTCTTTTTTTCATTATAAACCAGCAATTTGTAGTCAAAAAAATTTCCTTTCAAGCTATTTACTGACAATTTTAGTAAAAAGATACTTTTTTGGGAAAAGTTCTAACAAAATTTCCTGAAAAGCATTTTAAGTTGAAAAGCGTTTGTTTTACGTTATTTAAATAAGTTTTACACAAAAGCCAGTAACAAAGCACAAATCCTTTAATTGCCCATAATTTTATTCCTTTTACATATTAAACAAGTAAGAGCGCTATATTCAGCTGTGCCGAATCTTATATACCCTTCACATTGGTCTTTAAATATACCCAGCCGAGTAGTTTTGTACTGCAAATAATATAATAAAAATACTTGTGCGAGTTTTAAAGCCCATAGAAAAATTAACAAAATTTTAACGTTCGTATGAATAATAGAAATAGATGGAGAAGATTTGAGGTCGAGAGTTTTAAAAGTTTTCGACATTGTTCATTTCATATATTCTACATTCTAGTATAATTCTATCTATTCCAATATCATTCCTTTTTCAGTAACTTCTCCTGGAGTCGTAAATCAGATATACCCAAGACTATCCGATCTCTTACCATCTCTGATATATTGGCAAAATCGCAGTAACTAGATAGTTCTTTTAAGTCTTTAACAAAATCGTCAATAGGTTCATTTTGTTTTTGGGAACGACTATAAAATACAAATCTTTCGTACGAAATATTTTTTTTCGGCGAAAAATAATCATTCAAAGCGTTTATAACTTTCAAATAAATATTGCTGTCTTCAATTGAAATATCCAATGTTCGAATTATTTCTTTACCTTCATATCCAATTTGATTTCTTAATAAAGCAAGCTTAATATTATCACTAAGCTTTGTATTTTTCGCTATTAAATAATCTTCAAAATCTCGGATAAATATTTCCCAGTTTCTGGCTCTATTGCTACACACTTTCAAATCAGGAATAGATTTTAAATCCATTTTGATAATTTTTGTTTTTTTTTTAAATTTCCTTTTTATTCAATTCAAATTTATTTATTAATTATATTTTTTCTAATATTATATGATTACAAATAATTTTTAATACAACAGGAGCTACCCTTTTTTTGCCCCCACTCAATAAAATTTTTCTTTAAAGCGTAGGCGTTCTTGCCCAATTACTCCCTGTAGAACATATGATTTCGATATCTGTTATAGTTTCCGAGATATAGCGTATCGAATATTTTATAATAATTGTTGATTTGTATGGGAGCTACCCCTTTTTTTGCCCCCACCCAAAAAACTTTTTCTTTAAGGCGTAGCCCTTAGCGTGCAATTACTTTTTGTAGAACATTTCATTTCGATATCTGTTATAGTTTCCGAGATATAGCGTATCGAATATTTTATAATAATTGTTGATTTGTATGGGAGCTACCCCTTTTTTTGCCCATACTCAAAAAAAATTTTCTTTAAAGCGTAGGCCTTCTTGTCCAATTACTTTTTGTAGAACATTTCATTTCGATATCTGTTATAGTTTCAAAGATATAGCGTATCGAATATTTAATAAAAAATGTAAATTTTTATGGGAGCTACCCCTTTTTTTGCCCATACTCAAAAAATTTTTTCTTTAAAGCGTAGGCCTTCTTGTCCAATTACTCTTTGTAGAACATTTGATTTCGATATCTGTTATAGTTTCTGAGATAAATCGTATCGAATATTTTATAATAATTGTTAATTTGTATGGGAGCTACCCTTTTTTTGCCCCCACTCATAAAATATTTCACCAAATTTGTGTAATTGTAGAAAAAATACCCCTTCCCCTGGTCCTATCTGAAAAAAATTTTTCCATTATTTAGGTCCCTTCTTTAGGAGTATCCGTGCCAAGTTTTGTGGCACTTACTGAGATATATATAGGATATATGCATGGATTTTGTCCTAAAAAAAATGGGTTACTCTGGATTTTCTCTTTATATCTCGGTCAATAGTTAACCGATTTGTCTGATTTTAAATAAAAATTATTAAATTTTAATAGTTTGACACCATTAACTGGTCTATATCTTTTTATTTGACTCCGGAAACTTGTTTTCAACAGACGGACAGACGGACAGGTGGACATCGCTAAATCGGCTTCCCTATCTATAAGGATCCAGAATATATATACTTTATGGGGTCGCAAGTGAATAATAAAGAAATAACAAACGGAATGACAAAGTGATATATACCCTTATCACTATGTAAAGGGTATAAAAACAGTATGTACGTGTATTTATATCAGTTTATTCATGTGCCTGTCCATCTGTCAGTCTGTTTGGTCTGTTGAAATCAAGTTTTCGAAACCGAGTTCAGTTCTATCAAACTAGCTTTGGCTATAAGCGAAAACCTTGGATTTGGATAATGGATATGGAATGGATCAGGAATCGACTACAAACCTGCTAAAAATCTATTGCAGTATGATGGTAATATCGATTTTAGCTGATGGGTCCCAAATTTTGACTTTGAGATCACAGCCCTGATAGTGTTTTAGGATAGGGAAGACCGAAAAGGATTCGAAAAACTGTTTTAGGGGTTTTCAGTTTTCACTGTGGAATTGAAAATAAATTAAGATATCGGGGCTGGTGTTTATATACTGTGCCTGTGTTCTGTAACTTTAGTGAGAACTTCTCGCATCGAAAAATTTATAGTCGCCTTGTAAAACACAGGATATATCTAACAAAGGAAACCAAAAAAAGTTTTTTTTCCTTTTTTTTTGTCTTGAATAATAAATTATTTTTAAAAATAATAAAACAAACTCAAATTGCTGGCATTGTTAAGATTTAAAGTAAACCATCCTAAAAGCGTAAAAATATCAACCACAAGGTCATTGCTCATTTGAACCAATGTTCTGAATTTTTAAACTTTTAAATAAAGTTTTTGTTTGTTTTCTAATTTTTTTTTACAGTAAGAAGAAAAAATCACAAGGGAAATCAGTGCAAGGCACCATGAACTGTTGGCCACGTCTTTCTATTTTTCTTTCTATCACCCACACTTCCTGGTGTTTATTTAACGTTAACCATGAACCATAAAACAAAATATAAAATATTAAGAAACTTTTTAAAAAATGTTTTTTTCTGCATGAAGTTTTTGTTTACAAAAAGTTTATATAGGCTTTTTTCCTGTTTTTACTGTTTATTTTTATCTGAAAACCAATAACAACGTATTAAATAACAAAATATTAAATATTTTGGGCAAAACCTTTAATAAATCTTTTAAAACATTTTTTATTTTTCTTTTTAAATATTGAAAAAAAAACTTGTGTGGGATTACTTTTAGATATTTTTTATTGGGGCTTTTAATATAAAAAAATAATTTAAGATTTTTTGTAACCATTAAAACTTTTGAAATCCTTTTTTTTAACAATTACAAAAGTTATAGAAAATAAACAAATTAAGCGATAAATTTTTCTAAAAAGATGTAAATTTGTTATATAAAGGTGTGAGTAAATTCAATAAAAAATGTTTTGATAATTAAAACAAGTAAGAGCGCTATATTCGGCTGTGCCGAATCTTATATACCCTTCACATTGGTCTTTAAATATACCCAGCCGAGTAATTTTGTACTGCAAACAATATAATAAAAAACCTTGTGCGAGTTTTAAAGTTCATAGAAAAAATAACAAAATTTTAACGTTCGTATGAATAATAGAAATAGATGAAGAAGATTTGAGGTCGAGAGTTTTAAAAGTTTTCGACGTTATTCATATTTAAAGGTTAATAAAACTTATTAAATGTTCTAGTCCCCCTGCTCTTCTCCAAAATGTATGAATTATTTGATTATTACTTTTTGTAGAACATTCCATTTCGATATGTTTATAGTTTCCCAGATATAGCGTATCGAATATTTTATAATAATTGTCGATTTGTATAGGAGCTATTCCTTTTTTTGCCCCCACTCAAAAAATTTTTTCTTAAAAGTGTAGATCTTTGCGTACAATTACTTTTTGTAGAACATTTTAAGTCCATATCTGTTATAGTTTTCGAGATATAGCGTATCGAATATTTTATAACAATTGTCGATTTGTATGGGAGCTACCCCTTTTTTTGCCCCACTCAAAAAATTTTTTCTTAAAAGTGTAGATCTTTGCGTACAATTACTTTTTGTTTAACATTTTAAGTCGATATCTGTTATAGTTTCCGAGATATAGCGTATCGAATATTTTATAACAATTGTCGATTTGTATGGGAGCTACCCCTTTTTTTGCCCCCACTCAAAAAATTTTTTCTTAAAAGTGTAGCTGTTTGCGTACAATTACTTTTTGTTTAACATTTTAAGTCGATATCTGTTATAGTTTCCGAGATATAGCGTATCGAATATTTTATAACAATTGTCGATTTGTATGGGAGCTACCCCTTTTTTTGCCCCCACTCAAAAAATTTTTTCCTAAAAGTGTAGATCTTTGCGTACAATTACTTTTTGTGGAACATTTTAAGTCGATAGCTGTTATAGTTTACAAGATATAGCGCATAAAATATTTTACCACATTTGTGCAATTGTAGAAAAAATACCCCTTCCCCTAGTCCAATCTGAAAAAATTTTTTCCATTATTTAGGTCCCTTCTTTAGGAGTATCCGTGCCAAGTTTTGTGGCAAAAGTGACTATACTTACTGAGATATATAGGGATATATGCACGGATTTTGTCCTAAAAAAAATGGGTTACTCTGGGTTTTCGCTTATATCTCGGTCAATAGTGAACCAATTTTGCTGATTTTAAGCAGCGATTGTTAGCGGGATATTTCTGATCGTTTGACACCATTGACTGGTCTGTATCTTTTTATTTGACTCCGGAAACTTGATTTCAACAGACGGACAGACGGACAACGCTAAATCGGCTTCCCTATCTATAAGGATCCAGAATATATATACTTTATGGGGTCGCAAATGAATAATAAAGAAATTACAAACGGAATGACAAAGTGATATATACCCTATCACTATGTGAAGGGTATAATAAAATGTATCCTAGAGAATAAAGAACATATTTTTTCACACATAAATGTTCTTAAAAAAATTTTTAATAAATTGTTCTTATATTGTACGTAATCTTTCGTCGTTTTGCACCCCAAATTTCTTTTGTAAAATATAAGAATTGTGCGACACTTTTTAGAATAAATTTATCATTTTACAAAGTAATTTCATCATTATACAAGAAGCAGGAAGAAGTGTTGGTTTTCTGTAAAGTTTTTTAACTCTATCCAAGTTTTGTTTCGTAAATATTACGAAAAATATATTGTGGAAGGTAATCGTTACTTTTAAGTATTAATAAATTTTTGGTCTAAAAATTAGCTTCAAAACATAAATGAAATTTTCGTTCTATTTTCAAAAAAAAAAAACTAAGGAGAAGTATTCGTTACTTTCGTAAAATTTTAAAATTTTTGGTTAAATTTTTTTTTTAAATAAAAAATTAATTATAAATTATGAAAAAATTTCGTATATTCTACGAAAAGGAATTTTACAAAAGTTTTTTTAATTGTTATTTATAGCAAAAGAAACTTTAAAAATATCAAAAAAATAAGCACATTTTTTTAACATTTTTATATAAGTTCTTTTACTTATTACAACTAGCGATCGTAAGCGCTTTAGTATCAGGTGGTTCAATTTTAAGGGACGACGTTGATTTTGAACAAAAAACCAATTATTTAGAAAATTTCTTTTTATTTCTTTTTACTGTGATAAAACTGGTATGGTTCAGTTATATTTGGAACAAAATATCGACCAAATGACAGCCACGACCTCGGCGGCACACCTTTATCAGATGGTCCAAGTTTTCTATGCCGCTGAAGCATAATTTAGGTTTTATGAAGTTAATGTGCCGAACTTTATCATCCATTAGCTTTTAAATTTTTGCTGTCTTATCGACCTATACCTTTTTCTTTCAAATAACTCCAAAGAAAGGAGCCCAAATCACACTATCTTGGCGGCCAAAGCACATAATCTTGGTGGGCAATTAACGTCGCGCTAAAGAGCCATTATTTCGTTAGCTCTGTGGCAAGTGGCACCGTTCTGTTAAAACTAAATATCGGCCACATGAATATCTTCTAATTCGGGCCATTAAAAGTTCGTTATCATCTCACGTTAGCGAACACCATTCACAGTAACTGCCTGGCCGGCCTCATTTTAGGAAAAAAATACTGACCGTTAATGCTGCCAGCCCTTAAACCGCACCAAACAGTTACTCTTTGTGGGTGCATTGGTTTATTCTCTTGGATTATTGTTCGCCTAAATGCGGCAATTCTGCTTATTGACGAATCCACGGAGGTGAAAATGTGCCTCATCGCTGAAGATAATTTTCTTCGAAAATTGATCATCCACGGTCTACTTTAGTTTTAGTAGAAAAACTTGCTTTTTAAAAAAAAATTTTTTCAACATTATTAAAAAACACTAATTACTTCTTAATAAAAAGAAATTAAAATATGAACTAAAGCCCAAAATAATTAAAACAAAAATTTGTTTCAAAACAATAAGTTCAACGAAAAACACGGTGAATATAATATTTTATATTTTTGATTTGAAACCCTTTTCTAAAGTTTTAAATAGAAAAGTTTTATTTTCATACATAAATAAAATACATAAATTTGAACATTTTTGTTAAAAACTTAAAGAGTATGCAAGTCATTTAATAACATAACCATAATATTAGCTTTTAAACCTGGCTCAGACTTATTACCAATTTAATTTTTTGCCTTTTAATTTATAAATGCAACACGTACCATGAGAAATTTCCGCAGTCTCATCATGTAGTACATTAACCTCTCAATCATTTAAAAAGTGTTTTTCTAGACTACATAACACCTAATTGGTCTTTGTGGGAAAGTGTTTTGCCTGCAAACAACAACAAAAACATGTTAAATATTGTCACAACTACAATAACAATATTTTATTTTAGTGGGTTTATATGCCACAATACATCGCGCACAGTGGTTTGTTTATATCAAACGGTGAATTAAAAAAAATATAAATACTATTGTAAACGGTATTTAAATAAATTAAAAAATCGGTCCAAGGACCATTTAAACGATTAAAACATTTTTCTTACATTATTAGAGTCAAAAACTCTAAAGCGTTGTTATAGTTACACTTAAAAATTTCACGTAAAAAATTTCAACAAAATTCAAAAGCTCTTAGGACGAATAAAAATGTTCGGACGCTTGCAGGGCAAACTCCATATAAAATATGTGGCAGTCAATTTAAAAAAAAATAGATAATTAATATCGCTAACTAAATCAAAGACAGTCACAACTAAAAATTCATCAGAATTTATTCCTGTTTCTTAAGCTAGTATCCAGATCAAATTTCTAACAAACAGGAAAATTTCGTTTGCATTTAATTAAATATTTTTTTAAAACGAGTTCTATTTTGTTAAAATCATTTGGGTTATACAACCAGACCCGTGTTGTAAAAAGCTAAAAAAAAAGACTATCTCAAAAATAATGATTTTGAGTTATGACTGGTTTTTAATATATAAATTACAATTTTTATTTAAAATAACAAGTAAAACGCTGCTAAAAATGGAATTAGAAAATTTGCAAGGAACGTTATCTGTGGTATGGTCCTATTGTTAAACTAAAAGCTTATGGTGTAAGTATGTACATATATTCCATTATATTCTTTTCTTTTTTAACATAAAACAAATCACTGTGCAACATGAAACTAACTGTTGTAGGTATTTATCTCACCTTGTAAAGAGGTAAAATTAAGTAAATTAAAGGTATTTTTTTCGTTCTTATTTTAAGTAATTTTAAGCACATGCTGCCTGCAATAGTCATTTTATTGTTTTACAGATCATTACAACAATGCTGAAAAGTAGCAATAGTAAAGGGAACAATAACAAAGTCACACCATTTACCTTCATTCGTTTACACAAGTCATTTACGAGCAATAATAAGCTTCATTACATGGTCGGGATGAGCCATAATAAACAACCTTGTGTTGGAAAACCTTTTTACTTGCTAGTTTTAAAGATTACTTTTTCTTTTATTTAAAAAGGGAAACAGCTTAGTTGTATGTTGTATAAATATGTTATTTTAAATGTATAACAAAGTAACGTTTGTTAATGCGGCTTTTAATTTGGCAAACATTTTGCTGGTCTGTTGAAAAGGAAACTTTTAACAAAAGAAATAAAAAAAAAGGCGAATAATCTTAAAAGCAATTTTAAAGTAATTAAATTTAAGGAAATGTTTTTTCAAAACAATTTTTTAAAATGGCATGATGAAGATTAATATATATATATATAAAGAGACAAAAGGCAAATGGCAAAACCCCAGGCACACCCTCCCTTACCTGCACAGAAAGAAACCCCACATCTTAAAATCAAGAATTTTATTAGAACTTGTTCAAAAAAATTCGGGATTCCTTAAAGAAATTGAGCAAAAAAAACTCGTTGCTTTTTAATATATTTTTACATTTAAAAACAAGGTGTCTCGTTAGCCTAGATGGTAGCGTGCTGGTGTTGAATTTCGGATAGTCCCAGGTTCAAATCCCAGCTACGAAAAGCACAGAAAATATCGTTCGCATTTCGAATTTCTGTGAATTTCTCCCCCAAGATTTTTTTCCTTGCTAAGACTTTATGCCTTTTAAGGTCCCCTATTTGTTTTCACCATACACATCGACAATTAAACTTAATTACATTCTAAGAAATAAACACATCTGCGGGACATAAAAAATTCTTTAATACGATTTTGGTTTCACTAAAGAATAAATCTCAGTCTTAAGTAAAGAAATGAATTAAAAAAACGTGGTCTTTAAAAAAACTTCAAAAGGTATGTTACCATTTATAAAAATGACATACAATTTGACACTCTCAGTCTTTTTTATTTAAAATTTTAGCCACTTATGGATCCTTTTCATTTTTCACTTCTTTTTTTCTGACAAATTACAGCTAAATCTAATCTTTCACAATAAAAAATTATACCCTTAATAATGGGTCGCACATATGCATTATTTAATGCTTAAAACACCATCAAATTTACGTCTTTATAAATTCAACTTGGACTTATGCAAATGACTACAAATTAAATTAAATATTTATTCATATTTTTGGGTGATTATGTTTGCTGGTCCATTGTAATGGATTTAGGCAACCATAGTTCAAACGGAATTCTAATTAAGAGATTCATTCGCAAAAACAAATAGTAACAGTGTTAGCAAGTTGGCTGTTTTTGAGCAAGTTTTGGAACATTTTAAGGTGTCACCGTTTTTTATTTCTTAGCTCTTTAACGCACTAATTATAATTTATGAAAAATTTCTTTCTATTTCTTCAAACTTAGTAATTCCACTTATTGTGACATTTTGAAAATAAAAAATTTTCTAGCACAGAAAGGAATAATTTTTTTTGGAACGTATGCTTAGTGAGTGCATACTGGCTTTGAGTTTTTTAGGATTTTCCACAAACTTGTGTAAAAATACAAAAATGTCACCAAATTTAAAAACTAGATTTTAGATTATCAATCATAATAACATTTAACGACATACCAGAAATTCCACTTAAAATGGCGTTGAAAAGAATATTTTCAATATTTTAATAAAATGCAATCAAAGATGGGGATAAGTAAACCTTCAATGACAAAGTGTTTACCTTGGTGTTTACGAATCGGCATTTATATACAGGGTGGGCAAAAGAAACCAAGGGGTGTAAAAGTTTAATAACTTTTTCGTTTATTAATTGAGATTTGAGATTATATAGACAACACTTGGAGAATTTATAATGGAGAGGTTCACAACTGAACAGAGAACCAGAACAATAGAATTTTATTATTTAAACCAGAGATCAATTATCTTGACGCTCATTTTATTTGAATTGCTTTGTCAATAATGCCAATATTGCACCCCATCAGGTATACAGTATGGTGTGGGATCACATCTGAAAATGTCATTGGGCCTTATTTTTTCAAGAATGAAGATGGAAGTGCTGTAACTGTAAATGGAGAGCGGTATATATTTTTTTGAAAAGTTCTACTGGCAGAGTTCTTATGCTAAAGAACTTAATATGAGCCCAGACAAGACATAATTTTGTCATTTCATTAAGGCAACTAAAATCACGTAATATAGAGCCACGTGTCATGAGTAGGACAGTTATAACATCAGAGGAGGTTTAACATCCAAAATCAATCTGGGTTTGGAAAAAAGATTAAGAGCCTCACAAGCTATAAGCTAAAAACGGGTATTCACCTAAAAGACATTACACTCGCTATTCCCAAGCGATATAAGACCAATATTAACCTACAGTTCATTGCTATGGTAAACAACAATAGACTAGAAGAGTATCGTTAGATACCTACAAAAGGAACAACGTTCATTTAGCGCCATAATAAGGGGGTAAGAAGTACCATTTTAGTGAGAACATTGAAGACGAGTTCTTATATTTGACATATTGAATCCAGTGTACATTTCAAAGCTGCAAAACGCCTTCAAGTAACGTTGGAAATGGATTTATGCGGGTTAAAATCAATCCTTCACGGTATTTTGGAGACACTGGAGGGTAATACGGGGATAGTAGAAACTTTAAAATGGCACTGCGCCGATACCATGTGGACAGTCTTTATTAAACGGAACTCTAAGGTAGACTCCCGAACTGATGTGCTATTATATGGATGGTTTAGGTAGAAGGCACAACAGGATCGAACATAAACAGATTAAAGTCCACTCTGCCCCTTATACCATAAAACTGTCTTGTAAGCGGACAACAGTTTTACTCGGAAGCCTTAAAGGTAGGAAAGTGCTGCAATGCAAGAAGATGATTAATGATTGCTTGCAATACGGCCAAGTGCGCATTTAGTGGGCGCTTAAACCCCGTCAAGTAATATAAAATGTACAAGAATAGGGATAAACTGGCAAAAAATTTTAAAAATACCAGTTAGATAACTTGAGAAGCCGAAAGCATTTCGTCGAATCGAAATTCGAGTTGAAGAAGTGGGCGGAAACTGCCCAAAGAGCGCTGAGACAGTAAGCAGATTGATGGAAATTCTTTGGGATGACCCGAATCAAGATAAGAGTACAGAGGTCCTCAAACTTTTCATACAGGTCGTACACACCTACACAGAAAGAAAAACCCCATTCTAAAATTAAGATTTATATTCTTGAATTTATTCAAAATTGTTCCTAAAATTTTTAAGTACGATCCGTACTTAGGTTTTCCTAAATCAAGTCGTTTCGAATTACTTCCAAGAATCAAGCAGAAAAACGTTAATGGTTTTGAATACTTATTTTTTTACATTAAAAAACAAAGTGTCTTGATAGCCTAGATGATGGGGCGCTGTTGTTGCAGTTTAAAGAGTCCCAGGTTCCAATCCCAACTACGGCAAGTACAGAAAAAATTTTGTAAATTTTTAATATTAAATATAAGTAATTTATAAATTTTTTCTCATTTCATAAAGCGCCCTTAGTCAAAAAAATGTATTTTCATTTATGGATTAATCCCGTTTACGCTTAAATCAATTTTTTACCTAACAGCAAGTACGGTTTCGAACTTTAATTAACCCCTTTTTGGCTTAAATAGGACTAAAAGTACAAAATTCTTAACAGATAAACCGTACTTGGCTAAGGAAAATTCTGACATGGTTAAAAAAATCCGTACTCACCGTACTTTTGACACCGCTACGGTTTAATTTAATTAAAGATTACTTGGTTTATTTTTTGTGTGTATAAGCACACCTCAATCTGATAGAAGTTTTGAAGATCAGAGAATGATTTTAGGCCATGCAGAGAGAACATCGAATCAATAGAGCATTTTTGTTGCCACTGATGTGTGATGCTACACTATATGTTACTCAGCTGGGTTTTTTGTGAACAACTCCTTCCCCCCAGAGGCCTTTTTTCATTGAAACGAGGTAACAACAAGCGGACAACTTGATTAATTTTATATCCTACGAAACTAATTTAAGTATGTTTCTTTAAATCTTACCTTACCCTACCTTCTTGAAAATCGCAATAGTTTTGAAGTTTTATACATTTTCAATTATAATCAAAAATATGACTACTGTGGTTGCACATGTTTTTTTATCTAAAAAAGTTTTAAACACATTCCTTCTCTTTTAGCCACCTTTTCAAACCATTTTTGTGCTTTTTGCGTGTTTTTAAAGTGGCATCATTGTTAAGCAGTAGCAATGTTGGAGAATTTCTTGCACATATTGTAAGCAAGAACTAGTTTCACTCTAAATTTCACAGTCCGCAAACAAACAAACAATAAAATAAGCCACACCAATGACACAGACAATCGTATTTTTAACATAAATTAAATTGTGTTGCAGCAAAAAAAAAAAAAAGAAAGAAAATTGCAAACGTGTTTAACCCATTATATAATGGCAATACATACTACTAACACATAAATACAACACTAATGTAATTGCTCATCACTTGCGACTGGTCTTCGTCATTAAAAGTTGCTGGTAATAAATGCATGCAACACAAAAAGTGAGAGGAATCCTAAACAATGTGGTTGTTAGTGTTGCGTAGGCAAAATGCCTGAAATGCCAGTCATTCATTAAGCCCACAGCGTTTAGTATCTCATCTTCTTATTAAAACGTAGCATGTTTGGGCATGACCAACAGGTGCATAGGATATATTAATTTGACGTTTTTTAATGGCTACAACAGTATTTGTCGTACCATTAGGCGTACAAAAATAAGTAAGATAATTAAGCGATTTTAAAATACATTTTCCAAAATATTTGAAAAAATTTTACTTGTAGAGACCTGTTGATGACCTAAAGTTATTCTCCATTAAGCAGATGTATTAAAGCTAAGGCATGACTACTTTTCTTTGAAAAACTAGTTTTCTTTCACATTGAGAATCACATATGTAGTTGCTTCCTCGTCCTGTGAAATCCAGCATCTCTAAAGGAAAAGGGGTCGTCGAGGGGACCAAGTTGGCCGGATAAGCTATCGCAGGTGTTTGTTGTAATGTGTTCACGGATGCAATCATTAACATTATTGCACGGAAAAACTACATAATTACCCCATGTTATCCTAAAATGCAGGAAAATATGTGCAAGAAGGAAAAACGCATAGATAAGAAAGTTGGCCCCTAGAATAACTCCCTTTGAGAAAGTTAAGTGCTGCTTCACGTATGCAAAATTATTGGGAATGGGATATGTAGCAGTGACTATACGTTCTCCAAACTAAGTTTTATAAGCTATTATATTTGAGTCTCTTTTGGGGCTAATAATGATATCAACATAGATTTTTGTTGGTATTTTTTTGAAGTTTTGGAACCTAAGGGCATTGGCGTAGCTGCAAATTCTTTCTAGGGGGCAGAAACTTAAGGTTCATAACCCAAAACTTTTTTTCTCTAACATTTTTTAATTTGTTGAAGAGAGGAGGCAAAATAAATTTTGGGGGTTGCAATGCACCTCTCAGAATGGACCTCTAACGCCAATGCTTAAGGGGTAAAAGTAGGTAAATTATATCGTAATAGCTTCAAGGATCCTTTTATGTATTTTAAACCAAAAATTAATAAGTATATATGCATAACATAAAATGCATATTCTGGAAGAGAATTCGAGGTTAAATTGTTGATAATATAAAGTTAGAAGCACAAAAAAATGTTGTGAAGATTGAGTTATAATCGAGCCCGCTTTAGCCAAAAATGCTTAATCTGGAAGGACATTTTTACATTTGGCAAAATGGGCCGATCATCACCGAAAATAAAATTATCTCTGCCAAATTTCATCAAAATATTTTTAAAATTGCGAGCAAGAATACATGGACACCCACCCACCCGAAAAGACGGATAGAAGGACATGTCCAAATAGACTCAGAAAGTGATTCTAAATCGATCGGTAAGCTTGAAGGTGCACAAATGCATAATAACAAAATCATGTAGGTTTTCTTTCTTACTGCTAAGAGTACTCCTTCGCATTTAGCAAATTATTTGCTAGTATTACATTTACATGGCTCGATGTACAACAATTAATAGAAAAACAAGGGCCAAATTGTCGCATTCGAATCGAAATTGAAAAATTCTAATTAGAAATTCTATGTTAAAAGGCAGCGGCAACTCGATCGAGTATAATTTCGATTCGAATAGAATTGAAGGATTTGGTAAAGTAGAAATAAAAATTAAATAAATTTAGTGTTATACAATGGATAGCCAAAGCAAAATAAAAACCAGAGCAGGGCACAGTCAACCAGGTTATATCAAGAGTCCAGCTGTTTTATAATAAATTTGACATTTTCACGTTACAAGTATTAAATTTTGTATGAAATTTTAATTTTTTCTGACATTCCACCGTTCAAACACAAAAAGCAAATGCAGAGGGCGAATTTTTTGAATTCGGCTGAATACTACCTTATTTAGTGTTTTTTGCAAACCTGAGTGTATTTAGAAACATTAAATTAATTTTTAAACAATATATTAATTTACAATAAAGTACTTTTTTATACAATTTTTTTTTATTTTCAAAAATGTTTGTGTTTTGTAAAATTAACAAAAATCAACCAAAAATTTTTTTGATCAACTTTGGTTCTGCATATATTATTTTGTAAAAATTTTTTATGTATAAAAGTATATAACAGATGCCTTTATTGTTTTTTTTTTTTCTTTTCAGACAGCAATTGTCACTGCCTTTTAAATATATTTATCGTGAGCAATAAAAAAAATCTAATAATTTTCACACTTTCAAAGGAAGATTCATAATTCATATCTCTGTTTTGTTCCTCGTTTTTTGTACGTGATCTATGAATTACAAGTATGTACTTGTACATACATATATGTACATACAAATTGTCTGTTTAAATTTAATATTTAATTTTATATATCATTATTTTTATTAATTTATTTGGCATTTTTTGTGTGCGTTGTTTTTTATGTGTTTATTTAACTTTTTTTTTTTAATTTATTCGTATCTGTTGCAAATTTATGCGAATTGTGTTGGGCTTTTTTTGAGAATTATGTAGATATTTGTGTTTATGTTTCTTTTTGTTTGTTTGCATTTATTATCCATGATTTGAATGAATAGTTAATTTCTTGGTAAATAATTACAAGCACATTGTGTGTGTTTGCACAAATGTGCTTATATTATGGGCATTTCCATGATGGAGAACGCGACATTCATGTGCTTTTGAAACGAAAAAAATATTAAAAAAAAATTGTTTTCTCAAAATTAAAAACATTACAGACGCAAAACATAAATTTTTAAAAAATTTGGTTTGACACTAACGCTACAAAAATATGAAAGTCACTTCCGACTGCGAATAAAATAATGCAATAATTTGCGAAATGAAATGCAATTTTTCAAAGCAGTTTTATTAGCTTCAAAAGGACTAATACGAATTTCTAAAAAGGTATGTTAAATTATGATATGTCATTTCGTTTTATTTTTACTAGACAAGCATATGATAAGACACGTGACATTTGCAACGCGACATATGTAACTTCGCATCCTGTTTCAAACAAATTTTTTTAATTTATTTACCTTAAAAATGCGTTTTTTATGTGCTATTTCATTTAAGATATTTAAATTCGCATCTGAATTTATATTTTAGTAATTTTTCATTGTATAAAATTAAGTTGGTAATAATATCAAATACTTTCGCTATTAAAGCTGATTTTAATGATGAAACAGAATACATCCGCAACTTTAAGGAAAAACGACTCTGAGAAAAAACAGATCTAAAAAATCGCCGACAAACTCACATATAACTTCTCCAATTTTTATCCACAAGTCTTCCTTTGAATAAAATTTTTTTTTATATTGGCGACTGCAAATTATCATGCTGTTGTACTCCTTAATTACATACATTTTAAAATGTTAAAGTAAATCGATATAAAATTTGAACTTTCTTTACTTAAAAATCAAAAAATCAAAAAAAAATTTTAGAATTTTTTTTAGGGACCCAAAGAAAGTAAAATTATTCAATTGAAAACACCTGAATAGAAAAATATTCGAGCAGATATCTAAAAATATTTTTTTATTTTACAATATTGAAACTAAATGTTTGTATCTTAAAAAAAAAACTTGAATACATTTTTTTTTTAACGGAAAGTCCAATTATGTTAAAGAGTATGACTGACTTCTATAAACTTTTTACTCCAAAATTTTTTTGAAACAAACCTACGCCCTTTCTCCACTTCCAATTGGGCTCCCATATAAAATAAAAGTATTTAAAAAAACAAAAATGTTTGCCACCGCTTCCAGATGCTTTCAGAAAGTTTATTGGTACAAAAGAGTTCATTTGATGTTGTTTGATTCTTATTTTTTTCTAAACGAAAAACTTCGATTCTGTTTTTTGATTGTGCTTATCTGAACCTTTAGAATTTTATTGGTCAAGTCACAATTGATTACTATACGGGCTTGTTTTATGACATTTTTTATCACTTCGGCGAGAACTTCGGGCGACAGATTCTCGCACTCGTGTCGAATGTTGTCCTTGAGGGCTTTCAGGGTATCGGGCTTGTTTCCGTAAACACGGGACTTTAAAAAACCTCACAAAAAAGTCTAAAACGGTTAAATCGGGCCAATGTAAATCGCCAAAACGAGAGATGAGGTGACCCGGGAACGCCGCCTTTAGAAAATGGGTTGTGGCTCGCGCAGTGTGTAGCGTTTCGACGTACTGTTGCAACCACATGTCCTTATTTGTTCGATTGCGGCAGAAAAAATTCTAAAGCGCGCACCGTCTACTGTTGTAGTTTAACCAGCGGCATCCTCGAAAAAAAGAGCCCGATGACTTCTCCAGAGTAAACAGTTCACCATTCCATCACTATGAGTGGGTGTAATGGCTTCTCGTGCATCATTCGTAGATTTTCGGTGCCCCAGAAGCGATAGTTTTGCTTGTTCACGAAACCGGTGAGGTGGAAATTAGCCTAATCACGCATAATGATTTTGGTCTAAAAATCGTCCACTTCGGCCTCGAGATTGAAGATGGCTTGGGCGTCAGTTTCACGTGTTTGGCGGTCGACAGGCAGCAGCTGTTACACGGACTGGACTTTGTATGGGAACATGCGCAGGTCTTTGACCATAGTTTGCCTTAGGGTCGACCGGATTATGGCTAATTGCTAGGCACGGCGTCATCAGCGGCGATATTCTCGGTAGAACGGATACTCCGGGGCCAGTCACTTCTGGAAGCGTCTCTTGTGGTCCCGTACTCTTCAAGGTTGGTGGCCAAACGCCGCAGTTTTTGCGCAGTCGGTGCCGCGCAAACGGGTAATCGGCGACGGAATTCACGATTCGCCAACACCACAGTCGAGTTGTTACGCAAAAAAAATAAACACGATTATTCCGCATTTTTGGGGAGTGTATGGTTCGATGGCTTGTTCACTTGTATTATACATCTGTCTAGTTTACAAATGTCAAAACAGATTTGACATTGGCCGCCATTTGTAAAAATAAGTGCACCTTCCAATATGGTGATCTCTTTGGCCTACGTTGTATGACCGATTACTTTTAACTTTTTACTCTTAAAATTTTTGGAACAAACCAATCCCCTATCTTCACTCTTATTGATACTACCGACGACCATAATTTTTATCTCCTAACACTTTTCCGAGAGACAAAACAACTCCCTATTTTTTCCAAAATTGGGTCTCTAATACAAATCAATTTTTTCTAAATTAATATCTTTTTACGTATGCAAATGTGTACTAACGTATGTGTGCACCTAATAAAGCAAATTTTAAATGTTCATGTTAGTTTTGTTTGCCTTCATATATAAAAGTATTCAAAGGAAATAGACTAGAATAAAATTATTTAAAAACATTTTTCTTGTATATAAAATATGCAAGAATTTTTTTGTTGAATAAAAAACATTGAAAAGTTTTTTCTTGAATAAAATCTATTTTATATAAAGTTTTTTCTAAACAAAATTTTATTTAAAAAAAAAACTATTTGCAAGTACTTTATTGCTTTTAATTCGTTTGGAATATTTAAAATTTATTTTAAATATTTTGAACTAAATAAAATCTAATTTTTTTTTTTTAAAGTTGAATATATTTTTCCTAGACAGAGTAAAATTAAGTAACATTTTAAGCTTTTTATTTTTAATAGACAAATATAAATTTTTATGAAATTTTTGAAAATAAAAAATGATTTAGTTATTTTTAAATTTAAAAAGCATAATTTCAATTAAAGAAAAATTAATTCTTTAAAAATATTTTTTTACTAAGAATATTTACAGCTTACAACTTTGAATTTAATCATAATATAAACTTACAAAAAGAAAATACAGTGAACTCGCGATAACGTGAACTAATTTTTACCAAGGCAGTTCACATTTACGAGTTTGTTCACGTTATCGAGTACCTAAATTTAAAACAAAAAGTTACCCTATTTAGTATAAAAAATTATACATTAATAAGAAAAAATGCTAAACACTATTTTAAATTAATTATTTTATTAATTTTTAATAACAAAACATAAAATGCAATATGGATATGTTTTATCTGGCAGCTGCTTCCAATATAACCCTTATTCATCAGCATTATAAAGCTGATCTTCACATAGATATAGTTCTTCCATTTTTCCTCTTAACTTTTCCTTAAATGGGTCAACAAGTTGTGACTGCGCAGAAGGTTTTTCTCCGGAAATTTTAAGAAGGCGAACACCGAACCTTTGTTTAAATTTTTGGAGCCATCCGTCACTGGCGTTAAAACCACGATCATTTTCTTTAGTTTGAACGTGAATTTCTAAAGCTTTGGCTTTTAACATGAGTCCACTCACTTAAAGACTTTTTTCCATTCTCGGAAGATCAGAAGCGCGTAATGTTTTACGCTTTCCAGTGCCATAAAGAGTATTATTTACACGGTTAGTAATTTCCCGTTTTTTCTTTTTAATGAAAGAAACTGTTGCTTTGGCAACTCCATATTTTCTTGCCAAGCCACTAGCACTGTACCCCTTTTGCAATAATTCAAGAATATCAACTTTATATTTTAAAGTTAAAACTTTAGGTTTTTTAATGACATTTTTCAATTTCACGAATTAAATTTTTTTAATCACTTGCCTCATCTACGTAGCAATGTCAAAATGCAACTAACAGGTCAACGCATATGGGCATTTCCATGTCATCGTACGTGACATTTGTACGCCTACAAAGTGGTGTAGATTTTGCAAAAAGAGTGGTAACTGAAAAATTGTTTCGTCAATATGTTACATTTAGAGGGTACTATAATCTAAAAAAAAATCATGACTTTGAAAACCTTGCCGGCCAAAATATCGGGCGAAAAAGGCGCATATCGTACGTGACAAAAAACGGAAGTGATGTCGATGTGCATGCACATATATACGAAAATCTGCGAATTGTAAAAGTTTTTTTCCTTTCTTTAAGTTCTTTCACCAAGCCAAATATTTTTCCTTGATAATCCATAATTTTTAAATACAAAAAGATTTTTAGATGATTTTGTTACGAACAAATCTTAATATCGTTCGTGACATACCGTATGTGACAGATTTTTCTCTTATAGTATTTGTCTGAAAAAATAGGTTTTTTTAATATATGTATGTATACATAACAAATTTAAAAAGAATTAAAAAATGTTTATTCGGTGATAATAGCAATAAAAACAATAAAAGGTTATTTTCATTTCTTACTATACACTATGTACTTGGGCGCTGGCACTTAATTATTAAATTTTAATTTTTTCTCTTACTGAATACGCAGTTCGAGACACATTTATATACTGATTATCATGATAAGTAAACGAATGAAGTTTTTTTATTTTTGGAATGGGCTGGACATTTTGCCATTTTTCATGGAGATGAGGAGAAACCCCTTCAATCTCTTCGGTAGCAACATACAACAAATTAACTCCTTCCACATATTTATGAGCACATTCATAAAATGAGAAAGCATTTGGCAAGATTAATTTATTTACTTTTACAATTTGCCAGACCTTTCTTTTAACAGTAGCACCTACTCCATCAACTACACCTTTACCACGGGATGTGGCAAAGAAGTTCCATTCTAAATGTTGGCAGCTAAATTTGTTCGCAAAAGAGGGAATACTTTTTAAAATGAATTTGTTTTTAAATTGAGCGCTACTCCAATCAGAAAATATGTATATAGACAATATATCTTCATATTGTTCGCTTATTTCAAGCATAGTTTTTGTAATAAAATAGTAAACATCAAACTTATTGTGTGTTAATTCGTCATTAATAATTTTTTTAGTCTTTTTTGGCTGCATCTGCGAACTTTTTTCGATAGATATGCTGTCTTTTAGCCTCCTTTTTCCGGTATTTCTTTATTTGTTCTTCGTTTTTCTTCAAGTCCTCCCTCCATTTCTTTGTAGTCTCATAGCTATTTTTACCCATCTTAATAAAATATTTATAACTATGAAGGGATTTGAAAGTATTAAATTGAATTGTGTTACTTACAATATCGTATGCTACAAACTTTGAAAGACTATAAAATTTTTATTGCATCAAATTTAAAAAAAAATCGATCAATATTTGTTTGCGAGATTTATTTTGCTTTGCACTTTTATTTTTAAATACTTGCGACCGGTCGAATTCAAATGATGACGACAAATAACGTTTTTGCATTACGTACGTGACATTAGAATATCATTCAAAGCAAACTATAAAAAATACCGCTATTCGAACTCTAAATTTTTAATTTCATAATGGAACCTGGCCATTGATGTTGTAGCATTATTTTTAAAGTATAATTGGAATATTACAATTACCTAAATTTAGCCACTAGTTAAGTGAAAATAGTTAATTTCAAATTCTGGAAATTGATCAAAGAGATTACCAGTTTAATCTGCTATTTTTGCTCTTTTAAAATTTTAATTAGCTATAAATACTTTTACATAATAAAATTTAAGTGTTTTATTGCTCTTTGGTATATTTAAAAAAAAGTTGCGATGACTTTTATTTTTCCAGCCGTGGTTGACATATTCATGGAAATGCCCATATATAAATGAAAAAAAAAACGTTTAATCATATGTAAACAAACAAGTAACATGTTATTCGGGGATTTCCCAATTTAAAAACAGATTAAAAAAACAATAAATAAAGATTATTCGCGTTTTAGAGCTTTCAGATTTTGTTCACGTTTTAGAATACTCTGTAGAAAAATAAATTTGTTCACGTTTTTGAGACGTTCACACTTTCGAGTGTTCACGTTTTCGCGAGTGCACTGTACCACTAAAAGCAACAAGGATAAGGACTACATGCGTGCTCTGTTTGCAGTTAATTTCTTTCCTAATCGCACCAAAAATTAACTTCAAATTTATTACCTTGTTAAATTAAAGTTACTATTGTATTATACTAATTGAAAAAGCTGTTTCTTTGGAAACATAAAAATTTCGATCTCGGTAGATCCTTTTTTGGAAATACCCATATACATACGATTATTTCTTTTAATAATAATATTTATGTCTGTTGAATTTTTTACTTATCATTTGTACTTGTTTTTTTGTTTAAAAAAAAATTACTTGCATGCCTACTTGTTTTTTAGTTACTGTACAGTTGTAATGACTTTGAGCAATCAATTATTTAAAAACAAACAGAGATAAATTGCAAATGACTGTTAACGACAGACATTGGAAATACGAATCTGTCTGTTTCTTTTCCATCACAATATTTATTTGAAATAATAGTAATTATTTATTTGTTAATTTAAAAAATAATTGAAAAATATTACGAATTCTTACAACTGCATATTTTAGATAAATTTTATTGAAGACATTAACACTGTAAATGTGTTTATTTAAATGAATTTTGTTCCTTAAATCTTTAAATTTATCGTTTATATCGGAGGTGTTTTTGTTTCTTTGTAAGACTTTTTTCCTCAATCTGGCTTATTATGTAGGATACATAAAGGAAAAATTTTTAAAATCATTAAAGGAGAGAAGTTCACTTTGCCCTTAGTTTAAAAAGGTACTTTTGACCACCTTTTTGTTTTCCGGCCTTAATCAATCAGACTTTCGACCCATTGCTATACTACCACCATAACGTGGTAAGAGTTTTATGCGTTTGTGCAGATTTTTGTAACGCCCAATAATAGTCTTTAAGTATACCTATTGATTAGGAATAACTCACTTCCTGAGTTGATTTAAACACGTCCATCCGTCCGGCTGGGTGTCCATGTACTCTTGTAAATACGCTAGAGGTCGCAATTTTAAGGATATTTTAATGAAATTTGTAAGAGATCAAATTTTGGCTCTGGCACGAAGCTTAGTGTTTGGGTGATGACCAGTCTAGTTTTTGTTTTAGCTCCCATACAAATGTCTCTGCGAAATAAACATTTTAGGCTGGTACTGACTGGAACATTTCTCTATCTTCATAAAATTTTGGACCTGCGTCTAACTTTATGACGCCATGGTGCATACTAGCGCGCCAGTATAATAAATACAAATACTATCGGTACCTTTGTTGTTATAGCCCCCATACAAATGTGGCGTAGGGTATGAGGTGGTCGGGCTTAACTGACTTCAAGTTTCTTCCACTTGTTTTTTATATTTATACTTATTACCTCAAAAATTTTAAAAAATCCAAACGTGTGAAAAAAGTACTTTTTGCCTCCTTGATTAAGTTTCAACCTCAGTCTGGGCTTATACACATTTTGTTTAATATTACTTCACACATAATCTGAAAAATGTTGAAAAAAAACAACAATTTAAAAAAGTACTTTCTGTTCACCTAATTTACTTCCGGCCTCTATAAATCAGTATTCCAAGTATGCCAAAAAGTGCAAAAGAATACCAAAATTGTAAATGAGTACTTTTTTCTACTTGGTTGTCTCCCAACCAATATACTGGCCAATGGTCCTTATCCTCATACTGCTAAGCTCGTCAGCTCAAAAAATTCAAGAAAGGACCAAAAAAGGAAGAAAATACTTTTTATCAATTTAGTAGACTTTCAGCCTCGATTATATTTCTATGCTTATGAGTAAAAAAAAGGCCAAAAGAAGTACCAAAACCGTGCTCACTTTTTTCGGGACCTTTCTAGTGTAACAAGAATTTTGTTTCTATCTTAAATGGAAGTGTTAAAAAGGACCGTAATAAAAATGTTGATCTTCTTATTATTTGAAGTAAAAAATTCCAAAAGGGCCGGCCGCACGCAATTTACGCCACATGTATAAATTTGTTGTTTAAAATCCCCATAGCGGTAGCAAAATATAACATTTATCCTTTTTTACCCTTTAGGGTCCAAAACTTAGTAAAAGTACGAAATTTTTTTTTAATTTTGATAAGAATACGGTACTTCTTAAATTTTGTTTCTATCATGTTTGGAATTTCCTATGAACTCTTGATGTATGAACATCGGTAGGAGAACACGCGTTTGGGTTGTACGATGATAAAAAATATGGTGACAAGAAAGAAGAATAAATAAAAGAAAAAGTGATAAAAAAGTTGGCAAGGCCGTAAATTTCGTTCTAGCCCAAGAATTAAAATTGTTAAAGAATATATGTAAATACACACAACATTTTCTGTATTTAAATTTTAATTATATTTGGGTTAAAAAGAAGATATTTACTCCCAATGGGCAATACCGAACAAAGAGTGCTAATAAGCAGTTGTACCAGGCTTCGTAAATGCATTTCACTCTGCTAGTGCCGGAAAATAAACTTTTTCAAAGTTATTCTTCTATAAAATATTACCACTAAAAAATTAAGCCAATTAGCCTAAAAAGCTAAAGGGAAAATTTGTAAATTAAAAGTTGTTCAGAAAATACGCTAAAATTAAAATTTGTGATAAACCTGTCAGTCTGTCAATCAGTAAGTTTCTACTTGCAATGTTACTTGCAGGCTCCTATCCAATAGATTTTCCCTTCAAATAAAAAATGTCATAAGTAATATCAATACCTTGTAGAATGCTTAGTAAGGTCGATGGTTTTAACAGCTTTCGAGATATTGCGCAAAATTGATTCAAACAAAAGTGTTAAGTTGTATGGGGGCTGCCCTCCCTCCATGCTTCTATTCAGCTATTTTTTTTAGCATTTAATCATTGTTGCATTAACACTTTTTGTAGGAAACTTAGGGCCGATAGCTGTTACGATTTCTAAAATTGAAAATTTCATAAAATATATTTATTTTTAAGGGGGCTACCCCTCCCCTGTTTTTATTGAACTAATTTTTTTTTCAAACCGTAAAAACTGTTGTAAGGTTACTTCTTCAAGGACATTTGAAGTCCACACAGTTTACGAAATAAAGCGTTTTAAAAATTTCTTTAAAATAGTTCATTTGCTTGGGAGCCACGCTCCTTCTGCTCCTATCAAAAACGGTTTTCTTTTCAAAATATATGCATTTTACTGGAACTACTTTGTACGTGGTTTTAAGTCGTTAGCTGTTAGAGTTTCGCAGATTAAGCGCATGAAAAATTTCACAAAGTTTATGCAATTGGAGAGGGTAATACCACTTCCCCTGCTCCTATCCAAAACACAATTTATAATTTATGTCGCCGCCTACAAAGTATACTCGAGAAGTTTTGTGACAACATTGTTCATACATTCTGAGATAAATAGGGATTTAGGCAGGGGAAAATGATAAGGGTATAAAAAATATTCAAAACGCATTTAAAACGACCTTTTCAAACATTTTCTGTTAGTAGTAAGTTTATGAAAATCCTAAGCGTTGAAACGGTAAAATCATATGTTGGTTGCGTTGTTGTAATCAAGTATTATGTTAAACCGATGTTTCACCAAATAGGTCTGTCCCCAACACATGTGTGACATATTTTTATATGTATTATCTTCTCTTTGAGCAAACATTTTATAACGACAAATTCCTTCTTTTTGTCAGACACCTTGCGGCAGCTTCTATATAAAGTTAAACATAACTGATTTTGGCGAATGTCTTGTTATTTAATTTTTATTTCTTTTACAAACACAAGTGCATGTTATGCGATTTTTAATAAATTTTATTATAATCATTTGAAGATGCTGCCAAGTGCTGCAGCCCCCCACAATAGTCATTAACTGTCTTGCCGCTTAGTGTTGTGTCATTTAGCAGTGGTTGCAGGAAGTTGTAATTCCATTTTCTATTTGATGCCAGCTGTGGTTAACGCCACACAATCCATGCGCCTGCTACTTCTAGTTATTTAATAGAAAACAAGTTTTGTGGCAAATTAAAGTATTTTGGCAGATATTTTATAGAAATGAATGCATAAGAGGGATTTTATTATTATGTTTTTGTATTTTTTTTTTTTTTGCATTTTTGGGGATAATCAAAAAATCACGTAACCTGCAGTGAAGAGCTAAAACAATGAATCTGCTTACTGCAATGTATGAAGCGATAAATAATTAGGGTTTGGTCGAATTGAAAAATTACTTTCGAAATAATGTTTTAATAAAATTTTAGTTTTCCGACAACAATTCTTTATTATTCACTCTTAACTAAATTAATAAATGGTACATTTAAAGTATAAAAACCTTAATCGAGCCAAAAGTTATTTTAGTCCCTTACATTCGTCGCAAATCTTTAAAAAAACTTTCAATGAAATTTTTTATTGGTAACTTAAATATTGAAAGAGAAAAAGTGGCTTAACAAGTGTTTAATTTATTGTCAATTGAATTGTAGTTGGTGGTTGCTCTTTTGTTTTCATAACTACATGCAGCTTTTGTGGTATTTTTTGACATTCAGGTTAAAAAGTCTTTAATTTGGTGTCATCATTTGGTAGTCAACAAGGCAAGGAAATAAGTGCTCACATGTGCATACTTTTATATGTTAAAGCATACATACACATTTCCATACACATTTATATTTCAGCTCATCTCCAAAGCCTGCAGTACACGAAATGTAAAAAACTACATGCACATACAGTCGTAACGTAATTTGAGCGGCATTATAAAGCTTTTAGGACTTCTTTAAAGCAAAATGAAATGGCTTTATGGTGACATCAAAATTACGTCAGAGTTGCATGCGCATGTAGCTTTTTACATTTCGTGTACTGCAGGCTTTAGACTTTATTGTAACTGTAGAGGAAATGTTGGCAAAAAGGGGTAAGATGGTTAAATAAGATTTTTGAGTTTCGCTTGTTGTTAACTTTATTATTACAGAAAATTTGGGTTTTAAACAAGATGTGTTTAAATTGCCATGTTGCAATGTTTTCTATACACGGTCATTAGTTATGAAAAAAAAGATTTTTTAATAGTTATGTGGACTTATCTCAGATACTTAACTACCTCACTTTCTTGGCAAATGCCATCAGTCAGGACCAGACTGCAATAGTTTTCTTATTGAAAATAGTAGGCATTTTTTTCAAATAAGTTTTTCCAAATTCTGATAAAATTGTTGATCTTATTTTACAATTGTCTTTTGTTAATTAACAAAAAACTATTTTTTTGTTTAAGCATATTTAAGAACCGAGATATAAGCGAAATCCAAGGCTACCTCTGTTTCTCTTCATATTTATACATATCCCTTATCTCCATCACCAATAGCGTTGCCATACAAAATTTACAAAAATTGTGTAAAAACGCCCTTAACTTTTCAAAAATCTGCCTTAAAGCAATAAATTTTACCACCGACCCCAATTAGTTAACCCTTCCAAACATACCCCTAGAATATACTTACCCACTATCCCTATCACCTAAGGGGGCTGCAATACAAAATTTTCAAAAATGATGTAAAAAATACCCATAACTTCCCCTGAGTCGACCTTAGAAAAATAAAGTGTACCACCGATCACCATAAGTTCTACCTCCCTAAAATATTTCTTAAACATTTTTACCGCTTATCTCCATTATCGACGGGGTTGCCATACAAAATTTACAAGAATGATGGTTAAACGCCCTTAACTTCCCCAAAATCTGCCTTAAAGAAATAAAGTGTTCAACCGATCCCCATTAGTTTCCCCTTCCAAACATATTCCTTGAATATACTTGCACTCTATCACCTAAGGGGGTTGCCATACATATTTACAAAAATTATGTAAAAACGCACATACATAGCTTCCCAGAGTCGGCCTTAGAGAAATAAAGTGTACGACCGATCCCCATTAGTTTCCCCTTCCAAACATATATATTCCTTGAATATACTTACACCCTATCCCTATCCCTATCCCCTAAGAGTGTTGCCATACATATTAATAAAAATGATGTAAAAACGCCCATAACTTACCAAAGTCTGCCTTAAAGAAATAAAGTGTAATACTGATCCCCATTTGTTTCCCCTTCCAAACATATTACTTCAATATACTAACACTCTATCCCTATCACCTAAAGGGGTTGCCATACATTTATCAAAAATTATATAAAAACGCCCATAATTTTCTAGAGTCGGCCTTAGAGAAATACGGTGTATGGCCGGTCCCCATTAGTTTCCCCTTCAAAACATATTCCTTGAATATACTTACCCCCTACCTCATTGGCCTAAGAGGACGCGCATACAAAGTTTGAAATAAATCCTTTTCTACAGCCTCCAGGGTGACCCTGGATAGATCAAATATTGAATTTTAACGTATTTTCCCTTGGAACCATATTTCCAGAACATACTTATCCCCTATCTCCACCCCCTAGGGGGCTACAATAAAAATTTAAAAAAAATTAGGGTTAACACACCTACAACATCCCTAGTGACCCTAAGAAAATTAATGTATGACAGCAACCCTATTTAAAAATTAGAGATATGTATTTCATCAATAAAATAAAATTTAAAAAAAATGCAAAAAAATGTTGGGGTTTCAAAAGGCTTTTACTTGTTTTTCTGAAAAAGATTATCATTAAAAGATATTCAAATATCTAATCTTTCTTCAGAAAATTTTTGTAATTTACATATATTTATACATCTTAAACGACATTAATATTTTCCATTTTGGCCTAACACCTTTATCTGAAACACCCTTTACTTAAAGATTAAATTTGAAAATCATGTTTCTTGCATTTTACTGTGACAGTTACAGCCCATAGTTTGAGTAAAATCATCGAAACGTAAATGTTTGTTTTCCATTTATTACATAAAAATTAATAAATTTTTATTTATGACTTTTACCATGTGCAAATAAATAAACGAATATAAAAATGTTAGTTGTGACATCACAAAAGGAAAAAAACACAAATGTTTTAGTTTAGATAACTGACTTTTGGTCATTCTTTGTGTTGGTTGCTGACTTCGTTTTTCTTAAGGCTTCGATACCATAAGTTATCGATCCTACTTGTTTATCTAACAACATTCACTTTTTGTCCTGACTTGTTTGTTGAATAAATCTTCTTTATTTTGTGACTTGCAGCAGATGACGTATGGTGGCACCAACGTTACATAAAGAAGAAAGACATGAAAATTAAAATATAAAATTGTTGTTTAGGTTTAAGACAAAAAAATACGCCTGTCTGCCTGTTTGTCCACTATTTTTTCTGAACTATTCTATCACACACTGCAATTTTAAAATGCATCTTGATTAGTTTAACGTTTTTGTCTATAATAAAAGAAGAAATAAAATTTAAAATGGAAAAAAACGTGCTTATCTTCCTTAAAGCAAGAATCGTGCAAATCTTGGTACGACACCCTCATATTTTGTAGCACTAAAAACCACTACAGGGTAATCTGCCCAAATCGCATTTGAACAAAGAAAATAAATATTTGAACAGAAACATCATCAAATATCTGTTGCTTGTTTTTTCTTGTGATGACAGCCGAACAAATTGCAAAAATGAAGGAAATTGAAAAATTTTAACAAAAGCTGGTTTGTTAAAGCTAATTATACTCATTAAAATCATCATACATATTAAGATTCATTATTTTTATAAACAGCTTTAGCCGACTTCAGTCGAATTTAGTATTACCATGGGAAAGCTTAAAGCGTTGTGCTGGTAATGGTTACTTCCCTTTAACTTAAATACAATAATATATTTAAAACAACCCTTTAGGGGTTTATTATATATAAGTTTGATTTTTTGTTTTGTTCTTTTTTTTTATTGGGCTGTAATAACATTAGCTTAAGAGTAAGAAAAACTACTTACAAGCTGCTGAACTACTAATATTAATATTTGCTCAAATATGAATTTTATTTGTAAAACTTAGTCTCTATGCAAAATATTTTAATTTAACAAGCAGTCTTTTGCGTAGAGGATTTTTTGTACACATTAAAAACTTGAAAATTGTTTCAATTACCAAATTGATTGAATCAATAAATAAAATGTTCGAATTTGCTCAATCAATTAACGAGCCATGTGATTTTTGAAGTTTAAATCCTTATTTATTTTGACGTTTATGTACGTTTTTTATTTTTGTATATTTTACTTAAAATTTGTTGCATATTAACATAAGCAGTTGCACGAAAGCGTTTTTTAAGAATTTCTAAATAAGCATCATTGTTGGAATTTAATTTATACAATAATACAATTAAGTCGTTAATAGAGATATTTAATTTTTTAATCAAAATCGTTGAGTTGCGAACAGCGTTAATTGAAAAAAATATGCGGATAATATTTTCTGTGATAAGATCTGTAAAAAATGTGTTTCAATGTTTAAGTTACTATTTCACTAAATCAGCTTTAGTGCAGCGCTCTTTATACTGCACTTATAACAAGTTTTAACTAGAATTTAAATACTAGAACTACATATATTCGTATTAACACTACCACAAACAATAGGTTTCGTGACAATGACCACAAATTTATATTTTCTAAATTTTATTAAAATATTTCTAAAACTGCAACCTGTATCGTGTAGCGTTGTTGAACGGAGGGACGGACATACTTAAATTGACTCAGGAAGTGATTTCGAGTCAATCGATAAACTTCAAGGTGGGTCTTAGACCATTATTTTTGGGCGTATAAAAAATCTGCACATACGAAAAATATCCTTACCACATATATGGTGTGGGTAGAAAATCATTAATAAAGAATACTATATAAAAGATAAAGGAAAGGAAAAATTAAAATTCTTTATTTTTTATATTTTGTAGGGACTTTTACTAAAATTTTTTTAAATTTTGTATGGCTAAGGGGGTTCAGTAATAGTGATAGGGGGGAAATATATTCTAGGAATATGTTTGGGAGGGAAAATTAATGGGGGCCTGTGATACATTTATTCATCTGTGGGCGACTTAGGGGAAGTTGTAGGAGTTTTTACCTTATTTTTTTTTTAATTTTGTATGGCAACACCCTTATGGCAGGGTGATAGGGGGGGGAGGAAACTAATTAGGGCTGTGATACATTTTATTCCTCTAAGATCGATTCTTGGGAAGTAGTACGGGTCCTACTCTTTTTTTCTCTCAGGTCGACTTTAAGGAAGTTATGGGCGTTTTTACATCATTTTTGTAACTTTTGTATGGCAACCCTATCAAGTGATGGTGATAGGGGATAAAATTGCTCCAGGAATATCTGTATGGAAACTTCCTTAGGGCGTGCAGATAGCGGGTAAGTGTGTTCTAGGTATATGTTTGCGAGTAGAAACTAATGGAGGTCGGTGGTACACTTCATTTCTCTAAGGCCGACTCTGGGGAATTTATGGGCGTTTTTACATTATTTTTGTAAATTTTGTATGGCAATTCCCTTAGGTGATGGAGATAGGGGGTATGAATACTCTAAGAATACGTTTGGGAGGAATATATAATGGGGGTCTTCGATACATTTTACTCCTCTAGGGGCGACTCCCGAGAAGTTGTAGGCAACCATGTAAGGGGGTAGAGATGAAGGGTAAGTATGTCCACAAAAATGTTCGTGGGGAAAAATTAGTAAAAATCGGTCTTATTCCATAAATAACCCTAACCCATGCATCTTATGATTAAAAAAATAACCATTAAAAAAGTAAAAAATAATAAAAATCTTGCTTTAATTTTGGAACTCCCTTTATATGTGGCCTAAGATTTTGCAACCAGCCTGCCTGCTATAGCTGTTGGCAGTCCCAGTATACAGAAGCCCAATCAAGTAGTATAACAAAAGTTTAAATATCAAAACTAGCACTCAAAGCCACCTCATCAAGGCCCTAGTCAGAACAAACGGAATAAATACATAATGACGGCGCCTGACAACAAGTCGGGGCTTATCGCCGAAATTCCTTGCTTTACACTTAGTAAGACATCTTTACCTACAGCCAAATATTTTTTTGCGTATAAATAAATATAATGGTCCTTCTTCTCTTACTTAATGTGAACGTAAATAAATTAATTAAAGGTAAAGTTTATTGCCTTTATTAATCAAACAAATAAACCATTTCTCCATTGCTCCTCATTATTCCCAGTGTAATACTCGTGACATTTGATTGATAAAAGTGGGTCTTCGCATTAATTTCCCTTGATGGCTGGAATATAAATTCCTCATTTTACTCCACTTAAATTGTGTTAAAATAAAACTTAATTTTATACAGATGTAAGTGCTTTCCATAAATTCTACAAATTTCTCTGTATAAACCATCACTCCAGAGGTGGAAATCTAATATCCATGCAACTTGTAATAAATGTTGTTCTCTTTTGTAACATAAATAAAATTCTTATTAACATTTTCTGTAGAGTCAGTATTTAATTTAGAATTAATTTTTAGTTGCTCTTTTTTATTACGCTTGATTTCACAAAAAACCCCGACTGTAACGACAATAAATTAAATTTCTGACTAAAAATGTTTTCTTCGTTAAAATAATTGAATTGAAAATTGCTTTAATTTCATTTCCGTATGCAAAATTTCTGAGAAGATATTAACTTTTCTACAGGTGTTAATGTTAACACATTTTGTTTTAAATACATTAAAGTAATTTATGATACATTTACATGTAATTTCCCTTAGATTGTTGGTATGTTCTTTAGTGTTCAAGGAAAGCTCTTAAGGAATTAATGAATACAAAATCAACAAACAAATGTATAAGCGACCTACAAACGCACAAGAATCGTTTGACTTTTCATACATATTTTTACACTTTTTAAAACACAACTGCTATAAGGACAGACAAGAAGTAAACTATAAACATTTCTTTGTGATTTTGTAAAAGATTGCTATTTCTGTTAAAAATAAATCAAAAAAAAGTAAGAGCCGCTATAGTCGGCTAAACCGAAGCATTTATATGCTTCACAATAGAAAAAAAAATTTAAAACCCAAAATATTTTTTTATATAAATTTCCAGTAGATTTTCCTTAATACGAGTTTATCAATATAATAAGAAAGTTGAAACGCAGTAGGTTTAAGTCGAGAGTTTTTACAGTTTCAAGGTGGTTATAATACTGCAAAGTTATACAAAATATATCTTCCAGTATAAGGGGTACCATTCCCCTAATTCCAACTGGCTAAGTTTGTTTTCAACATTTGAAAATTATATTAAAGTCATTGTCACACGTCAGGATTCAGGCAGTTAAAATTATCCTTTAAATAAGCCGTCATTTTAGTTCGCAGTTCGAAAATGAACAAGGTGGTTCCGCTTTATATAGGGTGTTTGGTGGCAGATTTATGGTGACACAAAAAATTTTTATTAAGAGCATTGAGCGATAGAATGGAAACGCGGATTTTATTTTTTTTTTTTTTTTTTGAGAGTTTGTCATCCAGATGCCTTTCGTCGAGTTGAACATACTGTTCAAAGCGGAGCCCTGTACTCTGCGCTACACGCTGTAATAAACTTGGTTCAATTGAGGTGCTTTCTCGGCGAATATTTTCCTTTAAAGCCACAAGAGCTTGGTGACTGTCATTATAAACCCCTTTTTCGATACAGCCCCGTAATAAAATCCGTGAGAGTTAGGCCGGGTGACATCGGTGGCCATGGGGTATCCCCAAAGCGACTAATCAGTTTTTGAGGGAAATTTTCCAGAAGCAAATTCATCGAAGCTCTGTTCGTGTGTGCAGTCGCCCCATCATGTTGAAACCACGTGTGTGAAAAAAAATGATAGATGAACTCGCAGGTTTGGCTAAAAGGATTCCGTAATAATGCGATAATAATTTTTACCCTTGACAATCATATTTTTGGCCTCGAGTATTTTCGAAAGAAATGGTCCAATTATCTTAGGTGTGTATAACGCTCACCAAACAGTTTTCCTGGGGCAATGCAATGGTCTTTGATGTTTCAATCCAGGGTTACGGGTTCTTAAAGACCAGTAACGGCTGTTTTGCTTGTCGACATGACCGTTAAGGTGAGCACGAGCATCGTCGCTCCAAAAAAATTGGATTTACAGTGCAAAAACGCTCCAAAATTTTTTCACAAAAATGTTTGCATAAAACAAACTTCAGATCCTTTTTTTTAATTTTCATGAATAATCGCTATTGGAAGTCCCAGTAAGGCCGTTCTTTACCGTATTGAAAGTCGATGATTTTCACGTAAACTGCTCTCAACCAGTTCAATGTTTACGGTAGTGCTTGAAAATTGACTGGGCTCTGGCTGTGGCACATTGATAGCCCAAGCAGTTGCGCGGAATCTCTGCACCCACGAGCGAATTAAATTTACACTCGGTCTATCACGTATTCGTCGAATACCGAACTTTAAACAAAATTGTTGACAAACAATCACGTAAGAATGAATCATTACTCTTAAAAAATGTCTTCACAGCGAACGCACGATGCTCACTCGACAACTGTGACATCGTGATTGAAAATCCGCACAATCGGTTATTCCTCCGGCCCCACCCTCTCTCCGCCCCCTTTATTACTTTTTGAAATATTCGTATTTACAAATTTAAATTTTTCACCAACCGCCATGTATATCAGCAATTTTAGAGTTTAACTCATACGAAATCTTAATGGTTTTTAATTTTTAGTTGGTATTTGCTTCTTACTTATAACTATTTAATACATTCTTTTTAAAGCACTTATAGTTAACTTTAATTATTGTTCTTGAAATAAATTTTATATTAAACTTTTTTCCTAACTTTATTTACCTTAAACATTAAAAAGAAAAATGAGTTCTCTAATAGAGCAAAAATTCTATTTCATTTTTATGTATTCAAATATACATGAATGAAATTACTTTCTGTGGTTTGTTTGTAAATATTTTCAAAGAAAATAAAATAGAAAATAAAAATTTCAAGTTTTGGTTTCAGTGAAACCACTTGCTAACAAAGACTTATTTTTATTTATTTATTTTATTTATTTTTTTTTTACTTAAGGAAGCTTTAGTTCTAATATTTCAAGTGTCACTTTCATAGAAAACGTAAATAAATAACAAAAGAATATTGTATCACTGGATTTCTAAATTTATTATTTGTTGTAGATATTTTGAAATACAAATAAATGCTTTAGCTTACCTTACGCTTGGATCTGGCCATACGTTGATCTCTAGAGTTTTCAGCTTCACCAGGTGGCCTTTTACCCCATACAGCCAATGCAATGCGTGTGTATGTAAACACAAGTACCGACAAGGGCACCAAGAACTGCAGGGTCAACAATGCCCAGGTGTAATAATAGTTTTGTTCTTTTGAAGCCCACTCCTCTTGGCAAACGTATCTGAAATAATAAATTGAAATGCCAAGAAAAATTTATCAAATACGTTCTTAGACGTGTTAAATATTTACAAAAAAAAATCTAAATAAAAAACTTACTGAAGAAAAATTGGCGTCAAAAAAAGTGTACAAAAAGTTATAGAAAAATAATTTAAAAGTTTTAAAAAAAATATTTGTCACTTGTTAAGTGGAAAATTTCATTTGTTAAAGTCAATCATGGAGCAAGTTTGTTTTAATCCACAACATATAGTTCCTGTCACATACAAATATAAATTTTTTTGGATTTTTTATAAATTTTAAAAATTTTTACTTTAAGGAAGAATTTTTTTTTTTAATTTATGATACTTTTTCATTTGGAATTTAGGTGCGTTAACAAAGGACCTTAACACATTTATACATGGAAGACTTATTGATTGCAACCAGAGTTGGTAAACTGGATTTACACAATGACGTAAGGTTTTATTATGTGGTAAAAGACCGGTAGAAAAGGGATGTTATATTCAGACTAGGCGAGCCAGAAATTTCTTAATACTGGTCTTATTAGGTATTAAGGAAAATCGGTGTTAAGGATCATAGTGTAAGCCGGGAATCTAAAGCGGACTAAGTTGGGGACCACAAAAGTCAGTCATGAAATCACAGCCAGGTTGTGCAGCTTTGACTGACGAATTTATGGCGGATACAGGCATTAAGCTGGTGTCTATACCATGCGAGAAAGCATCAGATTGACCTGCAGTCTACGTGATACTGCAGGCGGAGGTACTGGCAAATTTAAGGTCAACGGATCCTATAGAAGAACATTTTCCAAGGACAGCTTATGTTGGCTGTCAGGCGGCTCATAAGGCCTTGAAAGTGAAATACGTCAAGTCTGGTGAGGAACTACAATAAGGTCCTAGGTGGGATTAAAATCCCGCTCAATGTCTTACGATGTATGGTTTAGGACACTGTCTTATAGTTGGCAATTAAATTTTTGACGAGCTTGTTTGAATTGACTTGGCTCTAGAATTAGCATATAGAGAAAGAGCAAAGAGGCCACCAAGAGGTCAATATTAATGAAAGATTTGGACATGTATAATTAATATGATGAATCTGTAGTGGAGGAAGAGGAGTTACTGTAGGGTGGTTGGAAATATGTGGCCGGCATAGAAAAAATATTCCAAATTTTTTTCTAATTAACTCATTAATCAAAAAATTTTTTAAATAAACATTTAATTGTTTCAATAAAAATTTTAATTATCTGCAAGTTCTTTAAAAAAGCTGCAATTTTGCCTAAAGCTTTTTTTGCTTTCCCTTTACTTGTGCAAAGCTCACCTTACGTTCACTTGTTGAGGTTGCATTTTTGAATGTAGAGGTAAATAAATAAAACTAAGTTTAACACTTTAAAAAGTAGAATGCCTTGTTGGCTGAGTGGATAGAGCGTACGCCTTGCAATCAAATGGCCCATGGGTTCGGGTCGTTGTTGAGACTTGTAATGTATACATACTTAAATGTAAATTTAACATAATACGTTCATAAATAATTAAATTATATAAACATAAATAAATAGAAAAGAATATAAAAAAAATTAAAATCCTAAAAAAGTTTTTATTTTTTGTATTTAATTTTAGATTTGTTTGTGTTTTGATTAAATCGAATAATTAATGTTTAATTGAAAATTTTTAATTAAATTATTTAATTGAATATGCAAATTTCTTTATAGGTTGTAATCTAAACATTTTTTTTAACAAATTAACAAATTTTTTAATTGAAAATTATTTTTATTTTTTTCTGTGGGGGCTGAGCTCCTTGGAAGAAATAGGCCTAAGGAACATACTTGGGACATGCATAGACACTAGTTAGTTAGGGTAAAGACAAAAAGATGAAATTACGGCACTCCAGATTATTGCAGGATGTGGGAGGAAAAGGAGGAATTGGAGAATTATCCGAGATTGAAGACCTAATGGATTAGGTGGTTGGGTAAAGATCACTCAAGGAACTAGATAATGTTTCGCAGCGTAAACTGAAAAAAGCATTTTAGATATTTTAGGAATAAAATAACCAGGGGAAAGGCATTTTAGATGGGGGTTTCAAACGGAAAGTCAACTTGTTTTCTCTTTTCTCAATCTAAGCTTTTCTTTTGTTAGTCTTTCTTACTACTTCTTTTCTTTTTTACTTGGTGTCTTATCTAATTTTTTCCAAAAAATGATGCATAAAGCAACACCTCCTTTCTTCATCCTAAGCAACCAAAGCCACAAGCTTTAAGATCTCCATACAATATAAGAACCTAAACAAAGCGACATAATAAATCGACGTAACAACGTCCTTAACGTGTCCATACTTTACCTGATGTTTTTAATTAAATTCATTTGGTTTCTATTTTTCATAAAAGTTTTCTTCTGTTTCGAAACAAAAACTGAAAACAAAAACCAATTTTCTAAAATATTATTTGCTTACGCGTACACTACACTAAGGTTTTCATACTTAAAGCTCCTTAAAGGATAAAGAATAACTTAAGTTGCTTAGAAGATGTTACTTTTCCTTTTTTTACTGTTACATTTAGTTGCTTGCAAAAACAAAATATTTTTTCTGCTCTTAAAACCTTTGTACAGGATGACCGTTGGTCGACTTAAGCGGCAATTTCTGGGCTGCGGCTTTTTGTGCATTTTCTTATATTAATTTGCGACGTTTTTTATCGTTATGCCATTTTTGGCACTTTTTGTTGCAATAAAATGTTTGCCAGTCACGTATTAACATTGCATTTTTGTTTCTTTTAAACAATATTTTTATTTCTTATTGTTTGGTTTTTCAAACAGCTGTTTTGTGGAGGAAGATGTAGAATTTTTCTCGCGGGGTCTCACTGCTGAACACTGTAACAAGAACATTATTTTGTTTTATTCGTTAACAAAATCGAAAATATTAAATTAAGGTTTTTTAAATTGGCGCTAATTTATTTGTTGAAAGCGATAATTTTAAGCGAATTTCTTTGCTTTAAACGACTTCTTGTGCTACTTTTTTTAAATTCCAGCGGTCACCCTGTCCCCGTATTATATTTTTCTCTGCTTTCTTCATTATTCTCTCTCTCCATTTTGTATTCAATTAAAGAAAGTAAATTATGCTTCAAATGAAAATAATGACAATTTTTACGTATATTTTTCTTGACAAAAACTTTATCTTTAAAGACATCCATATTAATGAAAAATTTCAATTACTCGAAAAGAACAACTCAAAGAAGGTGAAGGTCAAAAAAAATATGCATTTAAATTACCCTTAAACATGCAAGAATTTTTAATACATCTTTTTAATATGAAATTATTTTTTACTTTTACTACAGGACAGTTCAAATTCAAATTTTTCCTCATTAAATTCCAAACACAATTCCTTAATATTTAGCTGTTGCTTAACAAAATATAAAAGTTTCTTTGCTGTTCTTATTTGAAAGTAATTTATTTTTAATTTAATAACTTTAATGTTTATGCAAACTTACCTTTCACAGTAGACATGCCATTCGCCTGGTTGTACCAGCCTAGAAACTATGGGTATAGGAAATGCCGTTGCCAAGGCTATAATCCAAATTCCAGCTATTATGAATTTTGCATACCTGCACACAAAAGCAAAATAAAGAAGAATTTTAAGAAACATTCCTTTGAAGCCTTAAAATGTTATAAACGTTTAAGTATTTGATATTTAATTAACATACTAAGAAATCTTATATCTACTTATAACAAAATACATGCTTTGCGTTTCTAACTATAAATACATCTTCTTAAATAATTGAAAAATAAAATTAGTTTTTTTTACCAATTATAGCAATAGGCTTTGTCAAACAGTTTTTTATAAAATAAAACGGTTTTTTTTTTTATAGAAAAAATATTTTAAAATACTATTTTGGCGACACAGACGGACAAAAACAGTCTTATATTGGCTTAAGTTTATATTTTTAATTCCTTTTGACTTAGAAGAAATTAATATTTTCCATTTGTGTTGAAAGAAACTTTTTTAAAAAAAGTAAGTTTTTCTACCGATACTAACTTTTAAAATAAATATTTCCGTTTACATTTCTGAATGATGTTCACAGGAGAAACACTACTACCGCTCAAGGAGTACTGATGATGAAAATCCGTAGCTGGTTTCGAAAATCCATTCTCTTCGTCTAGTTCAAGGTGGGCCGAAAGAAATCACCCTTCTGGAAGATGCTCTTATTATGCAAATGTCGGCCAATATAAAATCAGTTTTGACATTATTAAACAAGACAGATATAGAATGCAAGTAAACAAGCCATGAAGCAAAACACTGCCCAAGAACGCGACATAGGCGTGTCAATTTTTTTGCGTAACAGTTCGTTTGTGGTGTTGGCGCAGCGCAAATTCCGTCGCCAATTCCCCAGTCGTCCGGCGCCGACTGCACCGTTGGGCCACCAACAATTTGTATGGGACAGAAGACGATGCCAAGACTAGTCGGCCCGGAGCGTCCGTTCTGCCGGGAATATCGCCACTGTTGACGAGAATGTCGAGCTGTCGCCAGAAACATCGACCAGACGGCGTACCTCGCAATGTAAATCTAAAGGCCAACGTAAATGATTTTTTGAACAAAATCATAATGAGCTATGAGGCTCATTTCCACCTCAGCGGATGCGTTACAAAGCGAAACTATCACTTCTGGGGCACCGAAAATCCAAGAGCGATGCACGAGGGGCCATTACACCTGCTCAAAGTGACATGTAGCATGGTGCGCCGTTCACGCTGGAGGAGTTATCGGGCCATTTTTTTCGAGGAAGCTGCTGGTCTAACGGCAACAAAAGATGATGCGCGCTATAGGGCCATGTAAGCTGAGTTTTTGTTTTTGCCACTATTAAACGAATTAGGGCTAAAGGACATGTGGTTCCAAAAGGACGGAGCAGCGGCACACACTGCGCGGGCCACAATCGATACAGGTTTGTATAAGAAATTTTATTTCCATTTGTGTTTGGGCCGCTGCTCCCTGACCCCTTATCTAACTAATTTTTGTCCAAAATTTAGGAATTATAACCATATTACTCCCAGAACACGTATCCAACAAAAAGGATCCATAATGTAGGCCTTGTAATTAAAATACTTTGCGGCAAGTTTGTAATAAGTAATGAAAGATCATGTAAGATTATAATGTGGGTGTCATTTTCCATTAAACGAAATTAAACCTTATAATAATTTTGAAACCTTGGGTCACTTTTATTTACGTAAAGCAGGTAATAAGGTCAAAGGTGTTTATCCCGCAGGACATTTACTTAAGCCAGTAATCGGTTAATTGCAAAGGAGAAGAACTGAAGGAGAGAGATTCACAGAATTTCAGTGATGCTTACAAGTTTGCTCATCGAAACTAGTTAGAGTTCATATCTAATTAACGTTCCACACATTATACATTACCAAATTACAGTTTGAAGGATAATCTTGATCATTTGTCACCTTACCCCACAGTTAGTGATCGTTTGCCATTTTTATAATTCATTGCATTATTAGCGAAGATATAATGACATGTAGAAAAAATATTTGTCAACCTTGTTATTTAGTATCACATTATTGACAAGGTCACAAGACTTCTAAAAGGTAGAGAAAAGATAAAACACATCACACATACATAATCTACCAAATAAACATAGCCTTGTTTTCATTTAATCAAACAAATTTTTTGTGTCTAAAGTATATGGCAGGAGTATTATTGATTGCTTGTTTTCAAATTGTGTAATTAGTATTGGGTGGATTTTTAATATTTACAAATAAAAGCTAATATTGATATTTTGATGAAATAATTTAGGCATTATTTTTGACACTGCCATCACTCATTGGATGTACTTTTCCCTGTCAGTAAGTCAGTAAGAAAAAGGCAGCAAACCGTTAAAGTGTTAAGTAAATAGATTTGTTAAACAATTTTGTGTTTGCATGGTGACTGTGGTAATTGATCCTTTTCTCTCCTTATCACAATAGGCAATACGTCTTAAAAACAACTTAATTTGCCTAACAGTTCAATGGATTCCTTTCCTGTCATCATAAAATTTACCATTATTTACTTGTAAACCACTTGTTTAAAAATTATCCTTATTGCTTTTGTTAGGGGTTTTGCGGCAAAATGGCAATATTTGTTTTCTAATTTTTGTACAAATGTACATAATTATGTATGTATGTATGTATGTATGTATGTATGTATGTATGTATGTATGTATGTATGTATGTATGTATGTATGTATGTATGTATGTATGTATGTATGTATGTATGTATGTATGTATGTATGTATGTATGTATGTATGTATGTATGTATGTATGTATGTATGTATGTATGTATGTATGTATGTATGTATGTATTTATGTATGTATGTATGTATGTATGTATGTATGTATGTTTGTATGTATGTATGTATGTATATAAATTTATAAAAGCGTAGAAAAATATTATATTACAAAGTAAACATGAGAGGTCTGCAGCGGATAAGTTTTTAGGTAACTTTTGGGATTTGACGTAAAAGAGAGTATGAATTTGTATTCGCTTTCAGTTTGAGTGTATGGAAGATAATTTAACCGTAGCTTGTCACATAAAAACATTTATGAATTTGGTACAAAAGAAATTTCTAAACAAGCGAATAAATTAGAAAATACTACAAAAAAATCCTACAAGTTGTTGTGTCAATACTTGTTGGCACAATAGGTATTTTTGGGGCACGTTTTAAATTTCTTTCAGAAGTATTGTGCAGGTTTTTTTATTGTAACAAAAACAACCACCATAGCTAATTTGTGTTTACATACATATCAGAAATAAAAATACCAACAGAACTAAATTAAGTACTTAATGTAAATTGTGTTTATTTCTGATCAACTACTTTTTCGAAAACAAACATAGCCGTAGTTGATACATACTTTCATTACCATCGTGATTTTTTTCTGGCAGAAAGGTAAAGATAGCAAGAAATCTCAAGTAAAAAAACGCTGCCAACTAATAGCGATTGCGTAGTTGATGGTTATGCAATTCATTAAAAAAGTACTTATTATTTAAAGGCACTACGAATAAGTATATAAAAAGTTCAAGTATATCCGTGCAACTCTCTAGTAAACATTTATAAACTGAACTATTATGATGAGGGTATTTCCATCGTTGATATTACCATACCTGCAGTATTTATTTTTGCCCTATGAACAATGTGAATTTCTAATTCTTATTAATGGAAAAGTTGATTAGTTAATTTTGTTTTTGTCTTCTTAAATAGATTTTCCAAAGGCCCTTAATGTCAAATACAAAACGAGTATTAAATTTTATTCGGAAGGGCATTTCTATAAGAACTATGTCAAAATAAAGTGATACACCTTGTTGGTAATAAAGTATATTCGAAGGCATTTGTATGGGGGGTATGGAAATATTTGGCCCAAAATCACCAGACACAATAGCTCTATTCCCAACCCAAAAATATTGTTTCTACCAAATGTCCTCGGAATGTTTTCTTAACACAGAAAAAACTGAGTTGTAGAATCAGTAACAAATTTCAGAGAATCAGTAAATATTTTGTCTGGCTGAGGACCTACAACGAAAGTTGTAAACTTAGACAAACAATTTTGCAAGAATTTTAGCTTCTGTTAAAAAATTTTGCTGAGCTGGTTAAATATTTTATTTGTCTAGGCGAAAATTTTGTTTGATTTAAAAATCAAATAAAAATATTATTAGAGACTATTAAATAAATTGACTAAAAAAATAAATTATTTTGAACAAGAATTTGTTTGAAAAATTTTTTTTGTAGTTTTTTGTGTGTACAGTTTATCTACAATTTCTTATTTTGTACGATTTCTTACTTTTAGCCACATTTAAGCCAAAGAAGGTTTTTAAGGTTCGAAACCGTCCTTGATGTAAGCCTAAAAATGCTGATTTATGCGTTAAAGGAAAGAGTTTTATATTTGATTTTATTTTATGCATATTTAAAAAAGATTATTAAACAAATTTTTTTTTTTCTGTACTTGCCTTAGCTGGGATTTGAATCTGGGACTCTCCGAATCGAAACACTAGCGCACTACCATCTAGGCCACCGAAACACTATGTTTTTTAAATGGTTAAATATATATAAAAACCAAAGTTTTCTTTAATTAATCCTGACTAGACTTGATTTAAGATAACCAAAGTACGGATCGTACTTAAAAGTTTCAAGTACGATTTTGGATTTATTCAAGAATAAAATTCTTGAATCATATTCTTGATTTTAGATTTGATTGTTTTTTATCTATTTAGTAAAATTAAATTAAAACTATGGAGCTATCGATTTCAAAGTAATTAGTTATTATTATTATAACTACATCCTGCAAAATATTTGGCGGATAAAAATTAAATGCAAAAGGACAATTTTATAAAATTTTAATGGGCTTGTTTTGGGAAACTTTTACCTCAAACCTGCTATAAAAATCATTAGAAATTGATCTGTTGAGTAAATATTTAAAAAAGACACACACCGCCATTTTCTTTAAGTAATTTACCTCATAAAATTGCATAGTTGCCTTATAAAAATATTTAAAAATATTTCCTTACGAGGTAGCTAAAAAATACGTTCAACTGCTCTTCTTTAATATTAAAAAAAATGTTTTGTATTTTTTTCCCAAAATGCCTTATTGATATCTCTGAGTATTCTTAAAGCTTAACGAGATAAGTCTTACTTGAACAATTAACTTATTAAATTAACACTTCTTACTCAAACACTTTTATTGCATTTTATTTATTCAAATGAATAAAACTTTTAAGAGTCATTTAACCCTTTCACTCATACATGCTTAAAAATCTTGATTTTTGTTGCATTTTACAACTTAAAGATTATGTGTAGATATGTATGTATGTATGTGTATCAGCCACTATATGATTTGCCCCTTTGAGCTTGAATTTTGTTCGAGAACGAAGTAGAGAAAAAGTTCTTCATCTATATTTAACCGCTGGATATTTACATATGAGTAACTTTTTCGTGAAACAACTTTATTAATTAGGAAAAATGCCAAACAGCTGTGAAGAAATATTGTTAAATTTGGATATTTTTTTAGTAAATTATTTGTTCAAGCTAAGCCACAGTGTACGAAAAAAATCCAAGTCTGTATTATTTATTACGTATACGTTAAGTTGTCCATATCAAGTTGTACAAAATATATGAACCGTTTATTTTGAAAGTAGCACTAGTCACGTTATGAAAAAAATCGAGTTAATGGCAACACTAAATACAATTAAAAGGTATCGTTTCATATCTTTAAATATCTCAACCTAAAAATAAAGTGACTTGTGCCACTTTCAAAATAAACGACTCATATAAGAACGTCCTATTCATAAACGAACTATTTAAAAATTGTGTTTCAGCCGTGCCCAAATTCCTTAATTATATCCTTCACATAAGTAATAAGAGTATATATATGTAAGTTTGTCATTCCATTTGTAATTTCTTTAATATCCTTTGGCGATCCCAAAAAGTACATATGTATATACTTTCTTAGTCCTTATTGATTGGGAAGTCGATCAGCGATATCATTTTGTCGGTCTGCCCGTCTGTCCGATTTATAGTTGAAATCCACTTTTTGAGGACCCGTAAGTGGTTTGGTATCAAACTATCAAATCGCTATTGAATTTTAGAAAAATCTCCTTATAAAAAACTCTACGACTGCCCCGGAGTTGCCCCTACACGGATGCAATGTTAGACCGATTTCATTTAATTTTTCCTCACAAACATTTTTGTGCAACCCTATCACCGCCACCTAACAGGGTTGCCATACAAAGTTTAATTTAAAAAAAATTTTTTTAATCACTCCAACAGCTTCCAGGGATCTCGTACAAAGGTTAAATATAAGACCACCTTCCTTCAATTTTTCCTCCCAAACATTTTTTGAAACGCACTTGCCCTCTATCTCCAGCCCCTTACAGGGTTGCCATACAAAATTTCCAAAAAATTTGGGTAAAAACCTCTACAAGTTTCCCGGATTCGCCATTAGAGCAATACAATTTTTCACAGATGCCCATTAGTTTTCCCTTCAAAACATATTTCTAGAACATATTACCTCGTATCACCATCAACTAAGAAGGTTTCCACACAAAGTTTAAAAAAATTATGTAAAAACGCCCATAACTTCCCTAGAGTTTGTCTTGTAGAAATAAAGTTTACAACAGACCCCCTTAAATTTTCCTCCCAAACATATTCCTAGAATATACTTTTCCCCTATCCCCGCTGCCTAAGGAGGCTCCCATACAAAGTTTGGGAAATTGTAAAAAATCACCCCCTACAACTTCTAGGATGCCTGTAAACAGGTCTAATGTAAGGCTGAGCCCAACTCATTTTTCCTTGCAAATATTTTCCCAAAGCATATTTACCCGCTATCTGCACCGCCTAAGGGGCTGCCACGCAAATTGAAAAAAAAAGGTTAAAAACCCCTACAGCTTCCCCGTAGTCACCCCGAGAGGGTTTAAATACTACACCGACCCTTATTTGAAAGCCAAAAATATTTCATAAATAAAAAATGAATAAAAATAAAAAAAAGTTCGGGATTTAAAAAGGTCAATGTAAAGGGTATATAAGATTCGGCACAGCCGAATATAGCGCTTTTACTTGTTTAGTTTTCAACGCTTGTGGAACACCTACACCTCAATTATGAAAAAAGACTTTTTGTCAATAATGAAAATTTATAAATTTTTTAAAATTGACAAGAAATTTGAAGTGACAAAAACCTATTATTTTTGATTTATAATCATAAAATAACGTATTTTGTTAAATTTCGATTAATAATTTATATTATAAGAAACTCATAAAAAATATTGATTCACTTACCTCTTTGTAATGCGCGGTCTTAGCGGCCACATAATTGCAATGTAACGATCGACCGATATGGCCACCAGTGTGTATGCGCTCACCAATACTGACACAGCCTGCGAATAGTTAACCAGATGACACAAAACAATGCCAAATGGCCAATAGCCTAAAATGAATATCGATATAAACGATGACGGAACACAAAACAGAGACATCAATATATCGCCCACAGCTAAATTGGCAATAAAATAATTGGTAACTGTGCGCATGCGTGGCGTTGACTGGACAATGTAGCAGACGGTGCCGTTACCCAAAAGTGCAAAAACAAATATTGGAATGTAAAGCAAATAGACAATGGTCTTAAAGTAAGCACTCGATAAGGCTTCATCATCAAGGCCACCACTATCATTATCTATCGCCCCGCCATCATCGCCGCCAATTATTAAAGTTGAATTTAAGGTAACTATAGCTTGTGATTCGCCATCGCAGGAAAATGTAGTATATGCTGTCTCGTTGTTAAGCAAATGTGTGTTGATGTAGTCATGATAAGATTCGTCGGTACCTTGTTTTATTTGATGTGTTATCGATGATATTGTTGTGGTGCTAACGCTGGCCAAAGCGGCTAAAAGATGAAGGGCAGATGATGATGTGGACGATGTATTGGACGTTAGCTGTAAAGGTGGCGAGAAAGTATCGTTGTTTAAATATTCGGTAAAATTTTCATTTTGATTGATAATATCTAGTATGTTTCCACCATCACTACTGTCGGCCTTAAAAATATCTAGAAATAACTGTTGTTGAGGTTGTATGAAATACAAATTATAATTGCTGTCAACCAAACTACCATCACTATCATACAGTTCACCTTCAGTATTTTGAAGAAAATTATTATTGTTGTTATTGCCACCACTGCCAACATGTTTAATTAATGATGTTGCAGTTGTGTTTGTAGTTTTATTGTTGTATCTTTTATTATTATCGCCACTAATATCACTTATTCGCCTACTCGCTCTACTTAAATGAGGCAATATACTTCGTGCCGTATATTCACGCATGAAGTGCTCCATTTTTTTTTTGTTATAGTTGCAACACCCACTAATATGTAGTACCGTGACCGATAATGATTAACTCAACAGCTCTAAAGTGCTTAACATCAAAATGTTGCCTTCGTAACGTTGTTCTTGTTACAGTTTTCTTTTTTTGCATTTTAGTAATTTTATTTTAATTAAATTCGTGTTACATTCTTCATTTTTTTTAATAAATTTTCTATTTTAGCCTTAACTTCACTTTATGCTCTTGTTTTAAATTACATATGCAACACCTTTTCATTTTACTTTTATGTTCAGAAAATTTTTTAAAATCTGCTCAGAATTTAATTTAAAGAACTCCTCTAAGTTTTACTACACCATTTACTTATCATGTACTCGCAAAGAAAAAATACGGTTGAGGTAACCATAATCTTAGAGCATCATACTACGTTTGGGTTGTTTGATGGTAGCCAAGCGAAGTAATAATTAGCTCTAGTCATAGTAAGTATAATAAAAATAATTCTTTATCACTATATTATGATCCGTTATTATAGGTATCTTTGTTTTACGGGATCAGCAAATTGTTCTATATAGTCCTGGTATAATCTTACACAATCAAAACGTGATTTTTTGGTACCATACTGTGATCCCCTACGACCATAAAATAACTCCTAGGATCATAATATGATCAACCAGGCCCGTAAACGGTATCGCAACGTCATAATAAGGCTGCACCGAACATAATATTTTTCTAGGTAACCATATTAGTTTTTTAGAGAGTCATAATATGAGTAAATAAAAGTGCTTTGATATTAAAAATCCAAAAACTCTTTTGAATATTATATTAAGGTTTTTTATTTATCTATTCATGATTAATGTCTTTTTTGCAATTTCGATTTCAGAGTCAAACGAAAGTTATGTTAAAATAAATGAAATAGAAGGGTTAATTACATATTTGTTTAAACAAACATGTTTGTACCATACCCATACGTTTTTCTTTTCATTACTTGACAATTTCAATTTACATATTCCTTTTTTGTCACTTCTGTTTACCATTTAAATGGAATTTTTTAAAACACTTTGATTTTTTTTATATTTAAATGAAGCTTTAATGCAAGAGAATTATTATTTAGAGTACGTATATCTTACTGCCCAGCTTTTGCACAGGCCAGAACCCGAACTTTTATGACTAAAGTTTTACTAGATGTAACTCCTTTGAAAGGTGCGAAATGGGAAATGTTATATTATGTTCGCTTGTTTCACTCAATTTCTGTAAACTTCTTCTCTAGAATTATTTTGCTTTGCTGCAGGAGGCAGAACAGGTCATTCAATGTTTTAAGTGTGTGACCTGCGGATGCCTTACGCCTTTTTGAGGTCTCTTTTTTAAAATTAGCCTATATTCTGTCTACCTAATAAAGCTTGGACCTTACTTGGATTAGGAGACCTCATTTTTATATATCTGTAGACTCATAATCGTACAAAAATGCAACAAAGTACCCCAAATGCTAAAAAGTACTTTTCGTCTATTTAGCTGACTCTCTTTCGGCCTCAACATGGGTCAATAACTTTTATTTTTAAATCTATGGACTCAAGACCTTAAATAGCGCATCAAATGCCCTAAATATAAATATAAAGTACTTTTTCAAAAAATACATATGTTTGAGTTTTTATCTGCAAGGCAGATCTAAAATGGTAAAAATGTAACCTTAACCGCAATTTTAGTTATATTTCAATTTTACTTAATTGCTTAAGAAGTTCCAAAAACATTTTAAAATTACTTATATATAAATTTTGCGCCCTTTTTACCCCCGAATGTAAAAAAAAATTTAAAAAGTACCAAACACAAATCTGTTTACTTTTTTAAAGGAACTACACGATTTTAGAAATTTGTTTTTTATTGCTAATAGTTAAAAGGATAACAAAATATCAATTTTTCTTTTTTTTTTACTAATTTGTACTTCTTTGTGGTCGGAATTTTCCAGAACCCCTTTTAATGAATGTTTACACCGGATAAGGGATCCCCGGCTACAATGTTAAGCCTCTAGTTTTGCGCCTTTAATAAATCTGTCAGTCAGTCAAAATTGCTCTTCCTTTTTATAAAGGTCGTAATCCTTTATAACAAAATTTAAGTCCTAATTATTTTGTAAATGGTGTAGTTGAGGTATGTACATGTTAACGCTTTAATTGTTTTTTTACATTATTTTTAAAGTTTCATCTCTATTAGTATGTTCCGTGTCCTTTAGAATGAACAGTTATTTGCTTTGAATTTATAAACGTAAATTCAAATTCTTTAAGTAAAATCTATTTTTTCCTGATTCATAATACCAGCTAAACTTTAGTAAACTGAATTAATTTCTTTTATTTAAAGGCTTTTCTTCTCCATTGTGTAATATTTCAATGAACACATACCTACATTGTACAACAAAAGAGTTATGGCGAAACAAGGTATTCATTGTTTAATCCTCTTACAGTTTTATAATTAAGTTTTAATTTTTCAACGCTGAGTTTAACATATACATGAAGTTGTTAATATTACAAACATATGTGCGATGGAATTGAATTACCGGTATAATATTTGTAAGGATTAAATATTCATAAAGTTCTTGTTGGGTATTTCTCCTCATTTACCACAAAGTTAATTTCCATTTTTTTTTCTTGCATTGCGTTGCAGTTTTAATTAACATATCAATCTGAAATTAAAGGAATAAAAAGGTAAAAATTAATAATTTGAAGTTAAAGCAACAAAATTTATTTAATAAAATTCGTATTTATGTATTTTTGATTTGTAAGATTAATAAATTTAATAAAACAAAACAAATATTGATGAACTGTTACTTTCGGTTTTAGTTCATTTTTAATTTAACTTTTTTTTACTTAATGTTGAAAGAAACTTTAATTGAAAAAGCAAGTTTTCTACCGATACTAGCCGGGTAGAACGCATTTTCGAAACCAGCTACCAACTTCATCATCAGTAATCTTTGAATGGTAGTAGCTATTCTAGCTGTGAACATCACCTGTTTAATTTTCATGTTATCTTAAAAGGCAAACGGAAGTTATTTTTGGTAAGTTAAGACGAAGTTTAAATTTCCCAAATATCCTATGCTTTTTTTGATAAAGTCTCTTGGGCAAAACTGACTAACGGCTAAAGGTAAGTATTAATAATTTGCAAAAACAATAAATCGGCAAAAAAAAACATATATTAACAAGGTTAAAAACATCGCAAAAAGCCAAACTTTTCTTAAATTTCCAATGTTTTCAACACCACTGTAAATGTATTACATATTTTGTATGCATATAGCTATGAACATTAACGTGTAAACAATTCGTATTAAAAGGTTTTTTAACAATTAACCCATAAACATTTGTTAAATGAACACTTAAAAAACCTACTTTAGTTAAAACTAATAAGAACGTTAGATTTAGTTAAAATTTTAATGTCAGCCCTAAAATATGCTACACTACGACCACTGTAAAATACTGCTTTAAATGTGAACAACAGTTATATTAAACAGATTGCCATTAGATTAGGGTGGCCAGCGGAAAATTATTTCAGTTCATTTACTGTGTTAAAGTGTTTGTATAAAAATGTACAAATTTTTGCAAACAACTACTGATTGAAGTGATTTTTTAACATAATTTAATAAACATTTTTTTTTAATTAAGATTGTTAAGTTAAGAAAGAGCTGAAGGGTTTAACAATATTCCAGCAACAGAAATCTATAGTTTTTTTCATATGATATATAGAGTAAGTGCGGATAATGTGGTATAGACTGGTAATGTGGTATAATAAGTTTTCTCTTAAGCTAACAATATAAAAGTAGCAGAAATAAGCTAAATAAATCGCGGCTTTTAGAAAACTAAGAATGCAACACTTTAAATTATATTTTGCAAGTCATTTTGGGAGTCAGTTACAAACAATGGCTTTGGTGTGTGAACAATTTTTTTCGCTGGTTTTAAAACACAATGTTCTTTTGACATACTAATGTCTTAAAAAGTTCGACTTGTAAATACTTTAGACATCTAGATAGACGAATATGCTTTTGTTCGACTCAAGAAGTGATTTTATAATGATCGTTTTAACGAAAAGTGAATCTTAGGCTATAAAAACTTAAAGACAGTATTCCCTTTTATACCCGTCACATCAGTAAAAAGAGTATACATATATAAGTTTGTCATTTCGTTTGTTATTTGTTTATTATCCATTTGCGACCCCATAGAGTATCTTTATAGATTCTGAATCCTTTTAGATAGGAAAACGTTTTACCCAAGTCCGTCTGTCCGTATTATGATTGAAATTAATTTTCTGAAGCCTCCCGATTTTGCATTGTCCCGTAAAATGTACTAAACTGTCAAAAATATCTGCAAAAAAAATCATTATTTAAACTCAGAAAAATCGCCCTATAACTGTCCAAGACCAAAACCAAGACAACCTCTGTTTATTTCTTTAAAATTTTTGCTAAAACTTACCCGGAGTTGCACCAACACGAGTGCAATGTAAGACTGACTATCAATAATTTTTCCTCGCAAAAATTTGTGTGAAACATACTAACATCTTATATCAGTCCCTAACAGGGTTGCCAACAAAATTTGAAAAAATAGGGTAAAATACCCTACAATTTCTCTGGAGTCACCCCTAGAGGAATAAAATATATCACTTACCCCCATTAGTTTTTCTTCTCAAACGTATTCCTAGAGTACACCTGCCGTCTATCTCCACGCCTTAAGAGGACTGACATACAAAATTTAAAAAAATAGGGTACAAACCGCTACAACTTTTCCGGAGACGCTCCTAGAGGAATAAAATGTATTACATACCCCCATTAGTTTTTCCTCCCAAACGTATTCCTAGAATATACTTACCCCTCTATCTCCATAATGCGTACAAAAATTTTAACACATTAGAGGTAAAGTCCATAAAAATTTTAAGTAAATTAGGGTAAAGCCCCCTGCAGCTGCCCTAACCTAAGTGGGTTAAAGTATGACACCGACTCCTATTTAAAAATTAGAAATATATAATAAATAAAAAAACGGATAAAAATAAAAAAAGGTTTGGAGTTTCGAAAGTCTAAAGTGAAGGGTTTCTAAGATTCGGCACAGCGCTCTTACTTGTTTACTTATTACTCGTACTGGTTAAGACCAGAAATTGTAGGTCACCCTGCATTAGATGAAACTCCAAAGCTCTTTTATAAATATTTTAAACAAACATATTAAGCGTGTTGTAAAAAAGGTTTAAAGACATTCATTTATTCTTAGTCTTAGAATTAAACACCCCGAATAAGAATTATATGAGCAAACAAAACTACAACTAAAATTTACGAATTGTATCATCTCTGGTACTGTAAGCAAAAGCATGGCAAACATAATAGTAAACAACACAAAAACTAAAGCATACTTTCAGGCCGCTAACGCTGCACAGTAAACAACATTCGATTAAACGCATTTAAATATTTTTCTATTACTTCTCTTCGCAATAACGTGAGATAATTATTAAACAAATTTTTAAATTTGAGGAAACGTTATACATGTTACATGTATATCGATTTTATGTACGTACAAGCATGCATATGTATGTATGTGTAATTTTCGGAAGCTATAGCTAATAACAAATAATATGATCAAAAAGTTTTTACTAGCAAGCTGCGTATTTATGACAAATAAGGTAATATGTACTTTAATCGCAAGATATTAATGAACAAATTTCATATTAACAACCAGCCGAAAGATGTAGGATAGAACGGATATCCTTTATTCATTTAAAAAACTAAATTCGTGCCACAATATTTAAGCCAACTACAAACTGAAAAATTCTTATGTTATCAATCCCTTCTGGCCATAATTAAATTTTTTCATTGTTACCAGCGTTAGCCTTTACGTTTTATCTGATTGCCTTGCGTTTAGTCACGTACATGCTTAACCTCTGGTCATTAACATTCCTTTCGTCCTTTCTTTTTTGCATGGTTTCTTTTGCTAAATAAATTAACATTTACTCAAACAAAAAAATAAAAAAGCAAGAATTAATATAAAAACCCTGTCATTATTCAAACTTAAATCAGATTTAATATTTTTGTTGCTACTTTATTCCTTCTCTATCTCTTTATTGAAGTGCTATTACAACTAAGTAATAAGGTGATAAAATCTATAAAATGGTTTTATAAGATTAAAAGTAATTTGCAAAAAAAAAATTAAATGGTTTAGGTAAAAGTTGCTTAAGAAGAAGGACATAGTTGGAAGGAGTTTTTTAAGAAAAAAATGAGTTTTTATGTTTTCATAAATATTTTAAGATTTTATATTCGAGAGACAACCAAAAGAAGGAGTTATCACAAAGTTATGATATCTGGCACACACATTTAAATTGATAAAATATAATAAAATCTAAAATTTTAAAGTTTTATTCATGTCTATGCTATAACGGAGAGAACTTTTTGTCTAATATGGAGCAAGATCTCCCCTACGCACTACCTTCAATACAACTTCAAACACTTTTTAAATTAAACAATTAAGAGCGGTTTATTCGGCTGCGCCGAATCTTATATACCCTTCACATTGGTCTTTAAATATACCTAGCCGAGTAATATAATAAAAAACCTTGTGCGAGTTTTAAAGTTCATAGAAAAAATAACAAAATTTTAACGTTGGTATGAATAATAGAAACAGATGAAGAAGGTTTGAGGTCGAGAGTTTTAAAAGTTTTCGACATTATTCATATTCAAAGGTTAATAAAACTTGCTAAATGTTATGGGATGTTCTAGTCCCCCTGCTCCTATCCAATTTTTTCTCCAAAATATATGAATTATTTGATTATTACTTTGTGTATAACATTCCAAGTCGATAGCTGTTATAGTTTCCCAGATGTAGCAAATAGAAAATTCCATAAAAATTGTTAAATTGTATGGGAGCTACCCATTCTTCACCCCCCACTCAAAAATTTTTTTTCTTAAAAGTGTAGGCCTTGTTGTCTAATTACTTTTTGTGGAACATTTGATTTCGATATCTGTTATAGTTTCCGAGATATAGCGTATCGAATATTTCATACAAATCGTTAATTTGTATTGGAGCTACCCCTTTTTTTGCCCCCACTCAAAAATTTTTTTTCTTTATAGTGTAGGTCTGATTGTACAATTAATTTTTGTAGAACATTTCATTTCGATATCTGTTATAGTTTCTCAGAAATAGCGCATAAAATATTTCACCAAATTTGTGCAATTGTAGGAAAAATACCACTTCCCCAGGTCCTATCGGAAAAAAATTTTTTCGTTACTTAGGTTCCTGCTTTAGGAGTATCCGTGCCAAGTTTTGTGGCAACAATGACTATATTGACTGAGATATATAGGGATATATGCACGGATTTTTCCCTAAAAAAATGGGTTGTTTTGGGGTTTCGCTTATATCTCGGTCAATAGAGAACCGATTTTGCTGGTTTTAAATAGCAATTGTCTTCAGGATATTTCCAATAGTTTGGCACCAATATCTGGTCCGTGTTTCTTTTCTTGACTGCAAAAACTTGATATCAACAGACGGATAGACGGACAGACGGACACGGCTAAATCGACTTCCCTATCTTTACGGATCCGAAATATATATACTTTATGGGGTCGCAAATGGATAATAAAGAAAGGTATAAAATGAAGGGTATAAAAATTATCATCAATCGCGTCTTTGTTTTCAAAAAAAATTTTTGTAACACTTTGCTAAATTTTCTGATGTATTTGTATGGGATTTGGATATTAAATAAACAAGGTTGCTGGTGAAAGAAAAAACAAAACTCTAATTTTTGGTGCGAATTAATGAAATATTTCATACAATGTACAAACAAATTCGTTAATATGTTGCATAGATTTTTTTGAGTGTACTCATAAACAATTTATTGAGTTATTAAAAGGTAATCAAAACTTTTGTAAAAAAATCTCTTTGATAAATTTGTAAAAATATCATAAAATATTTTTTTAATTGAGGAGGCCAATGTTTACCATTTAACAATAAAACACTATAAGCAGATAAAAATTTTAATCAAGCAAAAACGTTATTAATAATGTGACAAGTTTCTTTTATTTTTAATTGAAATTTTAGTTTTTTTTTATTGTTTTTTTTTTTTTGCGAAAAAATTTTTGATAAAAATAAAACAAAAAGATTTTGCACTTTAAATTTAAGAGTTTAATCGTAAAATGTTAAACTTTAGCCAAACAATCAAAACTATTATCAGAGATTAGTTTTATAATCAAAAATATTTTGAAGTAGCTCTGTTCACACATATACATATATAAATTTATAGATTCTAGTTTACCCTACCCGGGGTTGCATGGGAATAATCTTAAGGGGTAAAATTTGGGAGCAATTGTCTAAATTAAAAAAAATGCACATAAAACTGGGGGTAAAGAGTAAGTTTCAACTTCTTCCGTTACAAAAACCAAAAAGATGCCAAAGACATGGTAATGCTATTATGCGTTTGTGCAAATGTTTGTAACTCCCAAAAGTAAAAGTCTGAGATCCACCGTTATATATACCAATTAAATCAGCCAATCAAAGCCTGTTGTTTGTGGTGTTGATCGGCTCATTTTTCGATCGGCCTATTTTTCGACATATACCCTATATAAATGTCCTCACGGATTAGGCGTTTGGAGCTATAACTGGCTTAAATATTACTCCATCTTTACATTGCACCGAATATAAACATTTTCGGTTCATTTTTTGAGGTGTATAAATATTGGAACAGTAGAAGAACCAGTGCAAAGAGTTTAATTTTTATGAGCGTGGCACCGCTCAACTCTTTGCCTTCAGAATTTCAGAATTAGAGGCCTTGTATATGCGTAAAAAGTTTCAAAAAAGCTGGTGCAGGAAAAGTATTAGTGTAAGCAGTTACATTTTTGTGGGCGTGCCAACGCCCACTTTTTTCCTTCAAAATTTTTACTTTAGAAGCCACTAATGCACGAACTTATTTCAAAAAAAATCGGTCTGGTAGAAGTACCTGCAGTAAGATTTTTGTTTTAGTGGGAGTGGCTCCACCTACTTTTTTGCTTTTAAATATTTTTCCTTTAGAGGCTCGGTGGAGCAAAAGTACCAGTATTAAAAGTTTAATTTACGCAGTATAAAAATAGTTAGACTTTAAGTGTTGTGAGCGTGGCACCGCCCCTTTTTTAAAAAAAGTATAGCCTATCGCACACTCAAGGCTGAAAAGTATTTATATTCTAGTTAAATTTCATTAAAATCGGTCCACCAGGTTAGGCGTGAATGCCTGACATACAAACACACAAACTTACAACTTGATTATTTATGGGGATATAATAAAGTGTTTATACACATATATACATATATCGCCATTTGAAATGCAAAGGGGCCAGCCATCACTTCACAGGAGAGAAAGAAAACTTTATAAAATAAAAGTAATGCCAGTAAAAATACAAGCCCCCTCCTACTTCTTATCAAAAGCAGCAAAACAAATAAGAAAGTGAATGTCGGCTAGCGCGGACTATATTTTACCCTACATCACAACTAAGTAGCAACATACAGAAAAACGCTTACAATTTAGGGTGACATTCGTAAGTGGTGCTTGTTGTCTTTAATTTTAAGAGTCATTTTTATTAACAAAAATTAAATTTGCATAGTTATGTTAAGATAATTATAGTTATGTAAAGGTAATTTTTAAGGCAGTTAGAGCAGGCTAAAATGCTTATTCCCAGAGGAAGATATTTTGTGCCATAAAACACATTCAATTATTTGTGAAGATAATTTAATATTTGAGCAGTTATATCTCAAAATGTTTATTCCTGGAGAACCTTTGTATGTGGCATATGGGCAATTCCACTGTAACGGGTGTGAACATTTTGCTCACCATATTACTTATAACTAAAACAATTCTAAATTTTCGGTTAAAAAAGGCTATTATTTCCAAGGATGAAAAAATTTTTAAACTTTTAAACCAATAAAGATAGAAACATTATTCAAATTGCGTTCGATAGGTTTTAAAAAACATGATTAGGTTTTTTGTCTTTTTTTTTCAATTTTGGACCCAAAGGGGGGGAAAAGGAACAAAAATACAATTTAATTTTTTTTCAGCCGTTTTTTTGTTTTTTTTTAAACCAATAAAGATAGAAACATAGTTAAAATTGGGTGCGACAGGCCTTAAAAATATAAGTACGTTTTTGGGTTCTTTTTTAATAATTAGGCTCTAAGGGGAATAAAGGGCTAAAATTATATTGTAGTACTTTTTGTAACTTTAAAACCAATTAAGACAGAAACGTAATTTAAATTGCATTCGTCAGGTTACCAAAATATGTTAATATGTTTTTGGTACATTTTCTAAATTTTGGTGCTAAGGGGTACTAAGGGGCTAGGATTATATTTTGGTACTTTTTAGAAGTTTTTAAAAGAATTTTTGCTAACTTAAGCCTTTCTAAATATTTCCAAAACTATAAACCTGGTAAATTCCCAATTTTTATTTATATGTTAATTAAATAGTAGGGCTAACTTATAATTTGTTGCAACTTATGTGAGGCAACCAGTAAATTAAAAAAATACGTAAATGCTTTTGCTTACATATTTTGGTAATTTTACTATGATTGGGGTAACGAAGCACATCTAACAAAGAAGAATAGTCCGTTATGGCGTTACGTTACTTTTTTCTGGAACTACCCATATAGCAAACATATCAAAGTTTATTATTAATCCAGTTTCCACTGGAAAATTTTTACTTTACCTGGAAACTTGCTGGGTTCTAAAAATTGGAAATTGAGGTCATTCCGGCCATGTGGCAAGCCTGGCACCATTGACCTGTGAAAAAATAATATTGTTTGCTGTAACGCATTTTGAATTTTGAATGCTGTACCGTAATCGAACAAAAATTACATATTGCTTCGTTAGTAGGCCTTTTTGCATTTTTGATGACGATATGTTTATATATTTATGAATATAAATATTGTATTGATAGTTGTTAGTTTCCAAGAACTCCTGCATAAGTAAGGCACTATATGTTAAGTTTAACTGCGCAAATAATATCGATTAGATTTACTTAAGTGACAAATAAAGCAAAAAATAAGTTCTTATCGATGAAGCGAAAATTGGTTAAATTGCAAACTTATAAACTACTACAAATTAGAAAACTTATTAGCCCTGCTGGAGTTGGTATAAAAGGTAATACTTTTTGGGAGCAAAAAAACTTTTAGCGACTTGAATAAGGCAGCATGAAATTGTTGTTATTCTTGCCTGTTGTCTGTTTATCTGGTAAGAATCATTGTCCTTTTTGTAAAAAAAATTCTTTAATAAACTTTTAATATTTATTCCCAGCATCTGCGTTTGTGTTTGATGGGGATGATAGCCGCAAACATGGTGAAAATGGCTGGTACGTTCCTCACCAGAATGGCTCCTTTGATTGGGTCGATATGAAGGAAGCCGAATCTTACCTTGAACTTATGGACAATATTGAAAGTTATAGTTTAACATCACCTGTAGCTTTTCATTTGTATACCAAATCAAACCCCAGGAAGGGCAAGAAGATAACTGCCAGCATAAAGTCTATAAATGCCTCCAACTTTAATCCAGCACATCCAACAAGATTTATAATACATGGTTGGTCACAAGGTTTTTTGTCATACATGAACAGGAAAATCCGTGATGCCTGGTTTAGTTTGGGTGAATATAATATTATTGTTGTCGACTGGGCTCGTGCTCGTTCGGTTGAATATGCCAGCTCAGTTGTGGCAGTGCCCAGGGTTGGTAAAAGGGTAGCCAGTATGATAGATTTCTTGGTGAACAACTTTGGCATGTCTTTAAAAACCTTGACTTTGATTGGACATAGCCTAGGAGCACATGTTTCTGGCTATGCAGGTAAAAATGTAAAAACCGGTCAAGTTCATACTATTGTCGGTTTGGATCCTGCTCTGCCCTTGTTTAACTACAAAAAACCTAAAAAGCGTTTATCCAACACAGATGCATTCTACGTTGAGTCCATTCAAACAAATGGTGGTCAATTGGGTTTCCTAAAGCCCATTGGTAAAGGTGCTTTTTATCCTAATGGTGGCAAATCGCAGCCTGGTTGCCATGTGGATGTTGCTGGGGTTTGTGCCCATCTGCGTGCTGTCATTTATTATGCTGAAGCTATTGTTAAAGATAATTTTGGCACAGTTAAGTGTGAGAGTTACCAAAATGCTGTTGCCAAGAATTGTGGTGCCACTTACAGCTCTGTTCGCATGGGGGCTGACAAAAATGCATTTATGGTTGCCGGTGATTTTTATGTGCCAGTCAAACACAGAACACCTTTTGGTGTTTTGGCTTAGCTTAGGAGTATTGAAATAATTTTTTATACAAAATATTAAACTATGATTAAAGAAAACAACGTTTACGGCTTAAATTCTTTTTGGCATTTTTTTTTCAGAAAACTTTAGTAAACATTTGCTAAGGGGTAACTCTATTGTGACGGGTGTGACCTTTTACTCCCATTTTGGCTTATCACGCAAACATTTTAAAATTTTGAAATAAAAAGGCTCTGTCTTACAAGGATTGAAGGTTTTTAAACATTAAATTGTAGGTAGACACTGAAAAATTAAGACTTCTGCTCATGACAACCACTAAAAGACTAGTCACAGCCTGTTACTTTGCAAATTTGTTGTCTAACGAATTTCAACCTTAAGGTCTTACTTATTTTGTAGAATGTTCTTCAGTACAACCATATTTTTTTAAATTTACATGACAGCTAAAAGCATTCTTCGAGGACATCCACCAGTTGTTTAAATACCCTTGTTTCCTTATGGCGTTGAAACCTGGGTACTTAAAAACTTGACGAAGCATTGTGTAGCTGGACATGTGTTAACGGTAAATACAACGAACCGTGGGATGTATGATCTATATGCCGACATGAACGTAGCCAAGTGATCAAAACACAACCTCGGCGCCAGCTGGACCATGTCGGGTGAAGCTCCAGCCAAAAAGGCACAAGATGACAACTAACACGGAAAGCGCAAACAGGGAAGATTGAGACTTCGGTGGAAAGATCAAGTTGATGAAGACTTTCAGATACTTGGTGTGTGCTTCTAATCATATCTAAAACTTAATCTCTACAAAAAATAATTTTTCATGGAGAAAATCTTTTGAAAAATGTGACAGGTGTGACATTTTCATCAAAGCGTACGAATTAACAGGACCTTACTGGCAAAGTTTTAAGGGCAGGCGCGACCACGCCCACGAAAACTAAAATCTTAATGCAGGAATTTTATCTGACTGATGTAACTTCCTTTTCATGTATCTAACTTTTTTTAGAACTAAAATTTTCCTTGAGAAAAAGGAAGCATTTGTAGACTGGCATTTCATCTCATTTTCGGCACCTTTGTATGCATAACAGGTCTTCTAAAATTCTCAAGGCAATAAAGTCTGCCTGGTGACAAATATTAATTGACACAACGTTTTATTTAGAGCATGGAGCAATAGAGTGGAAACGCAGGCTTTGCTTTTAAAGAGTATTTTATGTAGATGTCTTCCGTCGCGTTGAACACATTGTGCAAAACGGAGCCTTCTGTTCTGCGTCACACGCTGATGTAAACTCGGTTCAATTGATCTGATTTCTCTAAGAATATTTTCCCTTAAAGTCACAATAAATTGAGAATTGTAATTATAAACCTTCCTTTGAGGAAGCCAAATAAAAAAAATTCATAAGAGTTAGATCGGGTGACTCTGGGGGCCATGGGATATTCCGAAAGCGACTGATCAGTTTTTGGGGTATAATGGTCCAATTATCTCATGCGTGGATAAGGCACACCTCAAGTTACTCTGGAGTAATACAATAATTTTTTATGTTTTAATCGGGGATTGCGGGTTCTTGGATAGCAGTATGGGTAGTTCTGTTAGTTGACTTGGCCATTTAGTTGAAAATTAGCCTCTTCATTCCAAAAAATGTTACTTCCAGAGCCCTGGGACATTCATAGCCGAAGCAGTTGTGCGAAATCTCTGCACCCACGAACGAACAAAATTGTCGACAACCAGTTATGTAAGAATCATGACTCTTAAAAAAATATCTTCCCAGCGAACGCGCAATGTCCATTCAACCACTGCGAAATCGTGACTGAAAAATTCGGCGCCAGCTTCCTTCCGCACCGTCTATTACTTTTTAAAATAGAAAACTTTACAAAATTTTAACGTTTGTATGTAAAAGGTTTGAGGTCCAAAGTTTAAATAGTTATCGACATATAATAAAAGCTGTTAATTGCATTGGGGATGCACGTCTTCCTGCTCCTATTCAAGTATTTTTCTTTCAAAATATATTGTTGTGCAATTACTTGTTGTTGAACATTTAAGGTACATAGCTGTTATAGTTTCTTAGACACATGGTTCAAACCGGAGCCTTGTGTTCTGCGTCACACGGTAAAGTAAACTTGGTTCAATTGAGCTGATTTCTTGACGAATATTTTCCTTTTAAGCCACAAGAGATTGAGGTTTGTATTATGATCATTCTTTGAGCTAGTTCCGTAAAAAAATCCATGGGAGTTAGATCAGGCGACTTCAGTAGCTATGGGTTGCCTCGAAAGTGACTGATCAGTTTTTGGGGGAAATTTTCCCGAAGCAAATTCATCAAAGCTCTGGCTGTTTGTGCAGTCGCCCAATCCTGTTGAAACGACGTGTGTAAAGAATACGATGGATGAGCACGCAGGTTAGAAAAAAAACAATCGCGTAATAATGCGTCGATAATTTTCACCGTTGACACTCGTCGCCTGGCATCGAGAGTTTCCGAAAAAAGTGGTCCAATTATCTCATTCGCGGATAAGGCACACCAAAAGTTACTCCAGGGAAATGCAATAAATTTTTATATTTTAATCGGTGATTGCGGGTTTTTGAAGACTAGTAATGATAGTTTTGCTAGTAGCTCCAATGCAAAACGCTTTAACGCCGTTTCACATAAATTTTAGCGTAAATTAAAGTCACTTTCTTTCAGTTCTTAAACGATTTGAAATTTTTAAGAATTGAACTTCAGATTCCTTTTTTGAAATTTCATGAATATTCGCTATTGGAAGTCCCAGTGAGGTTGCCTTTTTCTGTATGAAAGTCGCGGATTTTTACGTAAACTGCTTTTGACCATCTCAATATTTTCAGGAGTCCTTGAAGAGCTACTGGGCTTTGGCTGTAGGGTATTCTTAGCCGAAGCATTTTCGCAAAATCTCCGCACTCATGAACGAAAAATATGAAATTTTGGACTATCACGTATTCGCCGAAAACCGAATTTTGAACGAAATTGTCGACAAGCAATTATGTAAGAATTATTACTCTTAAAAAATGTCTCCATAGCAAACGCGCGATGCCCACTCGACCACTGCGACATCGTGATTGAAATATCCACACAATCGATAATTTCAACAGCGCCAGCCTCCTTCCGCACCATCTATTACTTTTTCAAATAATCGTACTTTAAAATATAAATTTGCCACCAGACACCCTATAGAAAACTTTACAAAATTTTAACGTTTGTATGGAGAAGGTTTGAGGTCGAAAGTTTAAACAGTTATCGACATATTTCGTACTAAAAGTTTAATAAAAGCTGCTTATTTGTATTGGGGATGCCCATCCGCCTGCTTCTATTTAAGTATTTTTCTTTCAAAATGTATTGCTGTGCAGTTCCTTGTTGTTGAACATTTGAGGTCCATAGCTGTTATAGTTTTTTTAAATTAAGCATATGAAATATTTTATAAAATTTCTAAAAATTTCTAAAATTTCGCCTGCTCTTATTCGAATTTTTTTCCCCCAATTAAGGTTCTTGTCTTTAAAGTATCTGTCCCAAGTTTTGTGAATAGAGTGGCTGTATTTATTGAGGTATAAAGGACGGGTTGAATTTAAAAAAAAATATTAGTTTTGTTTTATTAAAATTTTATAAAGCCACTTATTACCCTTTGATTAGGCATTTTGAAAAAATTAAATTCTTACACTTTTCTTACTTTAAATATTTTAAATATGGAAAATAAACTGTAACTATAGTTATACAACGCAGTGTACAATTACCTGCTAAAAAAAAATACAAAAAAAATTATAATAAAGTCAAGGCTAAACTTTATCTAATCACTTTTATTAAAGTTCACACACAGATTTTAAACAATAACATTAATCTATGTTTGCATTTTGAATTATAAATCCAATTAGTTCTTAGAGCATAACTATCGTTGTAAAAATAATGATAAGAGTTCATTGCCATCTACGGCAAATATTATTGGCCCTATAGAGGAAATAATTTAATAAAAAATTTTTCTATTTTGATTTTTGTATTTATTAATTACTTAGAAAGTAGTTAAAGAAGAATAATATTTATAAAAAGAAGTGTTCAATTTGATGTCACCACTGACGTCGAAAACGGGTCAACCGATTTTAACCAAAATTCAAGGTAAGCTGGAGATGATCTGTAGATGGTTAATGTGGAAGCAATCGGCCCAGTGATTTCGGAGATATTGCATTTAGATTTTCCAATGCATGTATTCCCATATAAGTACCAGTAATATGTCCCCCCCCCCTATTTTCCATATTTTGATTTGTTGTTTATTTGTTTGTTTGTCACGCAATTACGCCTTAATGGATGCACCTATTTTTATGAAATCTGATACAAAGGTACATCCTATGATAGAGTTAGCTATAGAGTAAAGATATATTAAAAAAAGAGGGGGTGCCACGCCCATAACATTAAAAATCTAAATACACGTTTTCTACTTAACTGAATTAAATGTATGTCCTGGTATTTCTACTGCGCTGATTTTTAGAAAACTCTGTACCCACATATAGTGCCCACAATAATTTCACTCCCTACATTGATACTTCTACATCAACCAATGTCTGTATACGTATATAAAATGCCATGTGTTAATTCTCAAGGAATATAGTGGGCGGTACGACGCCTACAAACATTTTTGTCTTAATGAAGGTACATACTTCTACTGCCCAGAATTTTATGAAGCTTTATACGCGTAAAGTATTAGGATTCTAACAAAAAATTTAAGAGGCAATAAAATATGTGGTTCCACGCCCCTAAAAAATTAAATCTAAATACAGGTAGCCCTACAGTACCGACTTTTATGAAATTCATAAGTATATTAACGGCCTTTATGCCCAAATTTTTTTCTTGGTCGATTTTTTAAAACTTCAAAAGCCTTTAGCGTTCAAATCCTAGAAGCAAAAATTTTAACTGAATCACACTCAAAAAAAAAATTAAAAATTTAATACAATTTCTCATACCTATTGAGTCTTATTATTTCATAAGTAACTTTCTTCTGCAGCATATTCTTTCAAACTCCGTGTAGTCTCAGTTTCTGCCAGCGGCTTGAATTGTGCTTATAGAGATCGCAATAAGTCAAAGAAAATCTGTAGTTTGTGGCTTTTCTTTTCCGGTAAATGTAAGCAAATTAAATCGCATTTTTCTCGAAATGGGTTTTAATACCCTCACATAGTGATAACTGTATATATCAGCTTATCATTCCGTTTGCAATTTCTTTGTTATCCATTTGCGACCCCATAAAGTATATATATTCTGGATCCTTATAGATGCGGAAGTTGATTTAGCCATGCCGGCCTTTGCGTCTGTTGAAGTCAAGTTTCTGCAGTCAATTTAAGTAGCACGGGCCAGGTATTGGTGAAGAACTTGAGAAATATCCCTGAGATTAGCGCTATTCAAAATGAGCAAGATCGGTTTACCACGAATGTAAATATAGGCAAAATACTGCGATTGCCCCAGTTTTTCAGAACAAAACCCATACAAAATATGTAACAAATGTGAATAACTGGCAACGCTGTTAAGCATACATATGGATGTAAATAAATTCGCATTAAGTTTCTGCATGTATGCTTAGACGCATGTATGTATGAACATGTGTTTTTGATTTCGTCACACGTTTGACAATTCAATCGCAAAAAGTGAAGACTGGAAGGAGTTTGACAGTTATAGTTTACTATCGCTCTTAACTTTCCTGCAAAGATAATACATGTACATCCTATCATACATGTGTTTTGTTTTTGCTTAGTTTTTTGTTGTTTGTTGTTATTCCCTTTAAATTTTAATTAGGGATATATTAGTTTGTCATTTCGTTTGTAATATTTTTAATATCTATTTGCGACCCCATAAAGTATAGATATACATTCTAGATCCCTAAAGGTAAGGAAGTCAAATATAGCGCTCTTAATTGATTTTTTACTTATGACATTAGTTGAGCAAGTGAGCGATATGTAGATATATCGTTTATCTTGTAAACAAAATTAACCAATAAATTTTTTTTTTAATTTTTTTTCCAAATAACTTCTTTGTTTCTTGCGGCAAACTAGTAATCACCCAACGATCTGTTTTTATAACTAAATCAATTGCACTCATCAATTCCAATATCTTGTCAGGCATTGCTTTAGGTAAATAATATTTATAGCCGCCAAGTCAAAGTTTTGTTGTTATCCAAATCTATGTCTGACGTTGAAATTCTACCATAAAAATATTTTAGCAGGACACTTAAGAAGCTTTTTTAAATACATTATCAATGCAATTTTTAACAAAAGCAATCAAAAGAAAAAAATACTTGGCGATTATCAAAGCTGATAGAAAATTTTAAAATACTTTCAAAAAACCCCAACGGAATGCGCAAATGCATTTAAAATATATAAAGGTCTTTAAAGTACAGCAAAAGTGTTATTTGCAAAAATGAAGGTCTTGTGCTCTTTATTAGCTTTTGGCTGTTTAGCAGGTAAAATATATAATTTTTCTTTAAATTTAAATTAACACCAATTAATTTTTTTTGTCTAAGTTTCGGCATTTGTTTTTGACGAGAATAAAACCCAAATTCATGGCGAAAATGGATGGTATGTGCCACGTGAAAATGGCACTTTTTACTGGATTGACAAAGAAGAAGCCGAATCCTATTTGGAATCCATTGAGAAGATTGAAAGTTTTCGTTTAACTACGGTTCCTGTGAAATTTTATTTGTATACTAGAGCTAATCCCAAAAAAGGTAAAAGAATTTTACCAACCACCAAATCAATTGGGGACTCCAAATTTAATGCAACCCATCCCACCAGATTTGTAATACATGGCTGGACTCAAAACAGCTATTCAGGCATGAATAAGAAAATACGAGATGCCTGGTTGAGTTTGGGAGAGTTTAATATTATTGTTGTTGATTGGGCTCGTGCTCGTTCGGTGGATTATGCCAGTTCAGTTGTGGCAGTGCCCAAGGTTGGTAAAAAGGTAGCCAGTTTGATAGATTTCTTGGTGAAAAGCTATGTCATGTCTTTGGATTCGTTGTGTGTGATTGGCCATAGTTTGGGTGCACATATTTCTGGTTATGCAGGCAAAAATATTAAAACCGGTAAAATTCATACTATTGTCGGTTTGGATCCAGCTCTGCCTTTGTTTAGCTATGATAAGCCAAAAAAGCGTTTGGCCACTACCGATGCTATCTATGTTGAATCCATTCAAACTAACGGCGGGGAATTGGGATTTATTAAACCAATTGGAACAGGTGCTTTTTATCCAAATGGTGGCAAGTCTCAACCGGGTTGTCCTCTGGATATTGCTGGTGCATGCGCCCATGGTCGCTCTGTTATCTATTATGCCGAAGCTGTGGCTCAAGATGATTTCGGAACAATTAAGTGTCAAAGTTACAGAGATGCTGTTGCCAAAGATTGTGGTGCCACTTATAGCTCTGTTCACATGGGTGCAGACAAAAACTCATTTATGGTTGCTGGTAACTTTTATGTTCCGGTAAATAAAAAGGCTCCTTTTGGTGTTTTGGTCTAAATTTTTTTGTGATTTTTTTTTTTTTTAATTTCTTCAAATCAATTGCACTGTGTGACAAATAAAGACTTTTTTTAAAAAAATTAAGGAATTTACAAGAACTTCTACATAAGTCGTAGTCAAAAGACCAACTATTTTTTTGACAAAATGTATTTTTCAAAATTTTTGTTTTCCCCAACCAGGATACACTTACACCTAACGCTACCTAGGAACCCGGCTGATTATGAATTCGTCTTGAAGTTTTGTTAAACTAATTGTCAGAATTTTTACTTTTTTTGAAATTTGAAATTTTTTTTAATTAAGTTTCTCAAACACAAAAAGAAAATGCAGAGGGCGAATTTTTCGAACTTGAATTTGAATTTTTTGTTTCTATCCATTTAATTATTTATGAAATATTTTTAATTTTTAAATAGGGATCGGTGTCATATTTTAACCTCTTAAGGTGACTACGGGTAAGTTGTAGGGGTTTTTACACTAATTTTTTCAAATTTTGTATGGCAGCCCCCTTAGAAGCTGGTGATAGGGGGAAAGTATGTTCCACACAAATATTTGCAAAGAACAATTAATGTGAGTCAGTTTTACATTGCATTAATATTTTTATTTTAATCGAGCATTATGTTTTTTTATCCGATATATCGTTTCAAAATTATGAAAAGCTTCTTCAGGGATATTTTCAAAAAAAAATTTTTTTTAAATGTCCCTGAAGAAGTTTCTCATAATTTTAAAGTGAAATATCGGAAATAAATAAAATTAAGTTAAAATTTTGTCAAAGAAACTATTGACATAAAGCTTGATTTAATTAAAAAATTTTAATGGAAATTAGGAATTAAAACAAGTAAGAGCGCTATATTCGGCTGTGCCGAATCTTATATACCCTTCACATTGACCTTTCGCAGTCTCAAACTTTTTTTTATTTTTTATCATTTTTTTACTTATGAAAAATTTCTAATTTTTAAATAGGGGTCGGTGTCATTTTTTAACGCTTCACGGGTGACGGGGAAGTTGTAGGGGTTTTTATCCTAATTTTTACAAATTTTGTATGGCAACCCACTTAGAAACTGGAGATACGGGGTAAGTATATTCTAGGAATATGTTTTGAAGGGGAAACTAATGGGAGTCGGTCGTACATTTTATTGCTCTAAGCAAATTCTGAAGAAGTTGTGGGCATTTTCATATCATTTTTGTAAATTTTGTATGGCAACCCCCTTAGGGCGTGGAGATAGGAGGTAAGTATGCTCTAGGAATACGTTTGGGAGGAAAAACTAATGGGGGTCTGTGATACATTTTTTCCTCTAAGGGCGACTACGGGGAAATTGTAGCGGTTTTTACCTTATTTTTTAAAATATTGTATGGCAACCATATCAGGGGCTGGAGATAGAGAGTAAGTATGTTCCACAAAAATGTTTGGAGGGAAAAAAATAATTTGGGTCGGTCTTACATTTTACCTTTGTAGGAGAACCCTGGAAGCCGTAGGAGCGATTTTAAAAATGTTTAAGTTAAGCTTTGTATGGCAACGCTGTTATATGTATGAACACTAATACTAATAAAATTTTTGTTTTGGGTGTGTTTCAATAATATCAACATGACTGATTCTGTTTTTTTTTCTTTTTTTGTTGTTTTTTTATTATTACATGCAAAAGTATGTTCTTTGTTGTTGTTGTAGACTAAAAAAAACGAGGTAGTCCTGGTTTTTTGCTTATATCTCGGTCATTTATCGGGCGATTTCGCTGAGTTTCAATACCGATTTTCTCGCGACTATCTGTGACAGTTTGATACCACATTTGGGTCCATGCGATATCGAGGGGCTTCCATAACACGGACAGACCGACATCGCTAAATCGGCTTCCCTATCAATAAGGATCCAGAATATATATACTTTATTGGGTCCCAAATGGATAATAAAGGAATTACAAACGGAATGACAAACTTATATATACCCTTATCACTTATGTGAAGGGTATAAAAACAAACTAAAGCAAAGAGTACTTAAAGAGTACTGATGATAAAAATCCTTAGTTGGTTTCGAAATGCATTCTACTCGGCAAGTATCAAACAAAGTTTCTTTAAACATTAATGAAATATATTAATTTTTTCTAAGAAAACGGGAAACTAAACATATGAACTAAGGCCATGTATCTATGAGGGTAAAAATACTGTATAATTTTAGGTAGAGAAATTGTAAGTCGCCATTAGTTTTATGAAAGAATATATAAAATCATCTCACACCTAAATAAATAAACAAAACATAGATAAACCTTAAGTTGTAAATAACAAGAAAATTTATTTAATTATATACCCGGTAAGTCTTTGCATTCTTGTTTATAACAAATTCAACAAATGATTTTAAGTAGTTAATAGTAAGAAGATACTAAAAGAGCATATGACGGGTATGACCTTACATATTCAAATTTTATAGAATATTGACTTTAGCATCGTGTTGTTAAAAATAATTTTGATAACAAGTGGAATTTTTTACTTTTTAAAAAAGTTTAAAATGTTTCTACTTTTATTTTATACTCGATTCTACAAAAAAAACTATTTTTTTATAAAGAGTAACGGGTGTGACATTTTCATCAAATTTTTAAAAAAGAAAAGCCAATAATTTATTATGTGATCGTTTTCAATTCTTGCGAAATAAATAAATATAAAATACGAATCAATTTGTTTTTATTTCGATTATTTCTATCTCTTTTAGACGTTGGTTCATTGATTTTTTAAAACAAAAGAGAAGAAAGCTATTTTTCCCCCATTTGCGACGTTTTACGTGAAATTGATCATACATAAAATTAGCTTTCGAAATTCGCAGTTTGAATATTTTTTTTAAGCAATTATAGAAGTGCACTTCTTCAACTTGTTTGTAAGTTGTTTAAAATGGTACTTTCAAAATTAAAATTATTATTGTAAGGGCGTGCAATAATTCTGCATTTTATAATGAACATAACCTTAATGTGATGTATGTTTGTATTTTATAGCTGGAAGGTTTTTTTGAAAACTGTTGATGTCACGCCTACGATACGCCCATTTTCGTGAAAAGGTAAGAGTACAGATCAAACGTGCAAAGCTTAAGGAGTTATATATTGAGCAGATAGCGCCATAAGTCAACGAAGTACACAGAAAGAAAAAACACATTCTAAAATCAAAAATCTTATTCTTGAGTATATCCAAAATTATTACTTAAACTTTTAAGTACGATCCGTACTTAGATTTTCTTAAATCAAGCAGAAAGTCTCTGGTTCGAATCCCAGCTACAGTAAAAGTACAAAAAATTTAACTTTTAAATTATAAATATTAAGTATCTATAAAATAAAAAAAGAATATAAAACTCTTCTTTGTCAAAAAAGCTACCTAAGTCAAAAAAATTACGTTTCTTTTTTGGACTTATTGCGTTTACGCTTAAATCAATAATTTTAAGCTTACGTCAAGGACAGTATCGAACTTAAATCAAATCGTACCTTACTTAAGAAATTTTGTATCCGGTTTAAAAAAATCCGTACTAACTGCACTTTTGACACCGCTTCGGCTTAAATTATGAAAAGTTTACTGAGTTTATTTTTTGGGTGTAGAAAAACTAGTTTTCACGTTTTTGTGTATTTTTTTTTATATTTTAAAGATTATGATATGATATGTGTCGTAGGTCAAATAGGTGGACAGAAAGTGGTTTGTACATATTGTTGGTACTTTTTTCCCATATTTTGAGACAAAATTTAAGGCTGCTGATTCAGATTGTTTTCGAAAATCAGCTTACTGACAAAAAAAGGCTTTTTTTTCAATTTAATACTATTTCTAAAAAAATCAATGAGGTTGTCTTCCTGAACGTAGTTGGCTTTGCAGTACGAAATTTTAACTTCTTTCCTGACAGCAAATGTGTTGGCGTTAATAACATATTTGCTTTCAAATGGGTGTTTGTGGTCATATTAATGGATAAGAAATAGAGAACATTGTCAAAATCGAAAGAGTTGTGCAAAAGTAAATAAAGTTTTGAGCTGCAAAGCAAACTACGTTTAGAAAGGCAGCTTAAATTTATATTTGCCGATCTAAGGGTTCAATTATACGTGCCTAAACATAACGCCATAACCTAACCTCAATTGTTTTTTATGGTTTTTATCAAATACAGTGTTGCCCATAAGTTTGGTTCGAGCAGCTGTTTCCTGAGGTTACGGTTAGATCACGTATAATTAAACCTTTAGTACGATAATTTTAAAAATCATACACAGAAAGAAAACTCGCTTTCTAAAAGCAAGAATTTTATTCTTGAATTTATCCAAAATCTTTTTTGACATTTTTAAGTACGACCCGTACTTACATTTTCTTGCATCATCAACCCTATTCGGATTGCTTCAACAATTCAAGCAGAAAAAAGCTTGTTGTTTTAATATATTATTTTACATTTGAAAACAAAGTGTCTCGGTGGCCTAGAGGTAACGCGCTTGCGCTGCGGTGCAGAAATCCCTGGTTCGAATCTCAGCTTCGGTAAGTACAAAAAATGGAATTTTTAAATTATAAATTTTAAGTATCTATAAAATAAAAATAATATATAAAATTCTTCTTCTTAAGCAAAGCTCCATAAGTCAAAAAAATGGCATTTTATTTTTGAAATAATCCCGTTTACGGCTTAAAACAATCTTCTTTTGGCTTACATCAAGTACGGTTCCGAACTTAAATCAATCCTTTGTTGGCTAAATTGTGGCTAAAAGTAAGGAATTCGTACTTGAAAAATTTTACTTGGAGTAAGAAATTTCGTACTTGATTTAAGAAAAATCGTACTCACCGTACTTTTGACACTGTTATGGCTTGATTTAAGTAAAGTTTTCTTAGATAATTTTTTGTGTGTAAGAATGTTCGCTTATATTTAAAGAAAAAAAGTCAAATGAAAGTACGTTTTTGGCACATTATGTAAGTTTTATATGAATGAGAAAAAGACATAATATAAATTGGAAGCTTTGATTCTCAAGAGAAATGAATTTTTTTTTTATTTTTTTTTTCAATTCAAAGGAATAAACGCACAAATTGTAATTATCTTTCTAACTTTTTTAAGAATTATTCGGTCTTAATTATAAGTATTTAATGGGTAAATATTAAGTTTAACCTCTATTTAAACATTTATTTGGAAAACATATATTAACACCTAACAAATCTAAATATGCAAGTTTGAATACGATTTAAAAAAATATATATAACAATAATGTTTAAATAGCATCTTTACAGTCTAGGGCAGCGAAGTACGCCGGGGTTAAGCTGATTTAATACAATAGTCTTTTCTTCTGCTTTTAAAAACATAACTATTTATTATTGTTTTGTATTCTAAATTTTTGACTTGCAGTTGTAGCTTAAGATTGAATGATTTCAATGAGTTTTGAGCGGTATATGTGCATTTAATGCATCTACAAACATATAAAAAACACAAATGCGCCAAAGAAACCCTGCTGCAAAATTAATATTCTGTTAACGTTGTTTTTAAATATTTGGGCTTAGCTGTTTTAAAATATTGCATTTTACACATTATTTAAACCTCTTTCAAACTCATATTTCGCCGGGTATTGAAATGATTTTAACTTACATTAAAATTTTGAACAAAAAATGTTCTCTTGTTTACAAAAACAAAGGATTAGTAGAATCCATATAAAAAAAAAAGAAAAAAAAATATAAAAAGCCTCTGAATCTGACAACATAAAGTTATAAATTATTTAACTATGAAACCTATTTGTAGTTTATTAGCTTTTTGTATTGTAGCGGGTAAGAACTTTTTGAACAAGAATTTTTTTAAGTGACAAAATACATAAATTTATTGGAAAACTTACAGCTGCAGCTGCTGGTACTTCTGCGACTTATCAAGTCAATGGCGAAAATGGTTGGTTTTTACCCCTAAATAATGGCTCTTTTAAATGGGTAGAGATGAGTAATGCGGAATCTCAACTAAATTCTTTGATGACAATGCAAGGCCAGTTAATTAGCAATCCCGTCTCTTTTCGTTTGTTTACCAAAACCAATTCTAAAAAGGGTAAACAAATCTTTGCCAATTCAAAATACATTAATTCTAGTAGTTTTAATGTTAAAAATCCTACGAAAATCACAATAAACGGTTGGAAGGCAGGAAAATATTACACGACTTTAAATGATGTGCGCAATGCTCTGTGGTCTCGTGGTAACTTTAACATAATTAACGTAGATTGGGGTAATTCACGTTCTCCGGATTATGCTATTGCTGTATCGGCTGTTCCTGGTGTCGGCAAAAAAACTGCTGCCTTGGTAGACTTTTTAGTTAAAAATTACAAATTAAATTTGGATAAATTAGAGATTATTGGTCATGGGTTAGGTGCCCATGTTGCTGGATTTACAGGAAAAAATATAAATAGTGGTCGACTTCATTCCATTATTGGTTTAGATCCTTCATTGCCATTGTACAGCTATAACAAACCCGAAGATCGTTTATCCAGCGGTGATGCCTTTTACGTCGAATCAATACAAACCGATGCGGGTCAAATGGGATTTTTAAAACCCATTGGTAAAGCTGCTTTCTATCCAAATGGGGGTAAATCTCAGCCTGATTGTAATCCAAAACGTATCTGCGATCACAGACGTGCCATAATTTACTATGCTGAAGCTGTGAGAAGGGGAGGCTTTGCTGCAAAGCAATGTAACGATTACGAAGAAGCTTTGGCCAATAACTGTGGTTCTGTAATCAGCTCTGTACGCATGGGTGCTGCAAATAATGCTGGCGAAGCAACTGGTGTTTATTATGTACCAATAAAAAATAGTCCTCCATATGGTGGTTCCGCATAAATGATAAAACTATTAAAAATATCTATACATCATAGTTGTAAGTTGTGAATGGAATAAAAATAGAAAGCGCTTCATATTTATTTTTTTATTATAACTTTCTTCTCTTATAAAAAAACGCTTTTAACAAAAAATTTTTTTAACAAAATGTTTATCTATTATATTAAAAAAGGGATGTATGTATGTATGTATTAGAGACTGTTTAAGTGCTGTAATGTAGAGTAGCAGACACAGTTTGTGTAATGCAATGAAGTGTAGTTAAGAATTAAGAGTGGTGTCATGCACTATTGTTGATTCAACTTAAATACTGCCACGATGTGTGGTCGAAAAAAAAAAAGCAAGAGATGATGTGTGGCCAACAACAACAAACCTATGTGTATTACACACAATGTTGAATAGATACATAAACAAACATATATACTATCAGGCAAATCAATATAAAATGCATACATTATGCATGATTGCCAGTGGTGGATTTACGCCTAGGCCCATGAGGCCTGGGCCTAGGGCGGCATAATGTAAAGGGCGCCAAAATTTAATGGTAAAATAAAATAAAATATGCTTTAAAGGAATACGATTTTTGTAAATTATATTTAGTAATTTAATAAAAAGTCAAACAAAAGTCAAAAGAAAGAATAAAAAAGTCAAACAAAAGAATAAAAGGAAAAGAAACAAGAAATAAAATTAAAAAAATTTGCATAAAATCCTTTAAAAATTAAAAAAGTTTAGAAATTTCTAATTAAAAAAACAGAAAATTTGAAATAAAAGATTTTTTAAAACACCCCAATTATGTGTAAAATTTTATAAATTTTTTGGTCGAAAATAATAAACAATATTTAATAATTGAATTACACTGCAGTGGACAAAAGACTGTTAGTAATTATATGTGACTTAAATGTCACATATAATCAAAAAGGGCGGCACTTCAAAGAGTGCCTGAGATGGACCAGGCCTAAATCCGCTACTGATGATTGCAATGATTACCTTACATACATACATTAAAAATTAACCCCCGTTTTTAAAACTATCACACCAGGAATATCCCGCCAACAGTAAAGTTTCATGATGAATTGAAATTGAATTGTGTGACGTGCTGTTGTTGTTAACTTAAGTGTGCTTAAGTGCGAATATATTTTTCATTTAAGTTAAGCAAATAAAAGAGATGGCAAACAATACAACGCAGCACTTATTGGTGTGTGCACAAAACTCTTGCAAAGTTATATCTTTAACAACCAGTTTGTGTGTTTTTCAGCTTTTAGTGTGTATTGATAAGTAGCTTTGTGTTTTTGTTATAAGTTGGTATTGGTGTTTTCTCTAATTAAATATGGTGTGGTTTGGTAAAATGAGAGTAAGAGCAACAAATTTGTTTTTTTATGTTTCGTTGAAACAGTTACATACAAATAATGATGTTTAACCATAAGTACTTTTGGTGTGTTTTCTTATTCTGGCTACATGAGCCAGTTTTTCTATTTTTTAAATTTTCTTTAAATAAATTAAACAAATTTAGTTAAAAAATTAAAACTGCATCGTAACTATATACATTTAAGTCAAATTTAAAATTAAAATTTAAATTATTAAAAAATACAAAATAAATATATATTATTTTATCTTTATTTTTGAGCTTGAGATAAAAAAATGCTTTTTTTTAATTTATTTTATTCATTTTTAAACACTATAGCTACAATAAACTTTAAAAATCAAATTTTTGTTTCATTCACAACCTTTTATATAAACGATCTTGTGTATTTATTGCATCAACAGTAATAAGAAAATATTTATGATACCATTGTTATTCAGCACAAAAAAAAACAAATACATTCCACACTCAATGCAAAACCATAAACAACAATATTTGTTTATAAGAGTAGAGTAAGTGCGCAAAAGCAAAACCATACAATATCATTTACACTTATTCACACACTTACACCAAAAAGAACTGGTATGTACATGGATGTACAAGATATATCTGTTTTTGCAATACTTATTTGTTCTATTTGTGCACGTGTATAGTGTGCACACTAGAGGTGAGCGATCCCGTGATTTTTAGGGAATATCGTTAATAGTGAATGCGATTTTAAAATCACCGGTTATTTAAACAGTGACAGTGATCACTGTTTAGCATTTTTCACTTCTTGTAAAAGAGTTATTTTAATCTCTGTTAAATTATTATACATATTGTTATTTTAAGCAGTGATTATGCGATTTTAGTTCTTTTTAACGAACTCCTGAACAACGCATTGGAAAAATAATATAAATGATAAATAAGAATTAAAAATATTTATGAATAAGAAATATCAATTTTCAATAGGTATGTATGTAGTTACAAACAATATTCCATCATATTTATATTAATATTTTTAATTTACTTTAAACAAAATTTTGATAAAAAATTTAAATTTATACCTTTTGAGATAAGTTTTTAAGCTCCCATGGAGCATTGAGATAAAGCTTTAATTTAGAAAAGCAGCTTAAAATTCTTGTTTAATAGATTCCAAACATAAAAATATATAAAAATAGTTGAAATCCATTGTAACAAAAACAAAAACCTAAAAAAACAAATAACACAAATTAAGCTGTATATGTATGTACATAACACAACTAAGTATAATATAACATTTGTGCCTTTTCTCGTTTCAACGCGTTCGTCGGTCATTTAGGACTTGTCCAGCTTTTGAAAATATTCTTTCGCATGGACTGGCGATCCTAATGCACAAAAATTTTCTTGAGCTATTTGAAAAAGATTTTGATATTTTTATTCTTTTTTACTTCACCTATCAAAAATATTTTTATTTCTTGATAATTGAAAGTTAAGTCCAAAAACCCTGAACATATTAACTAAAATTTCATTTCAGCTAACGATTTATATATGTATATCGCTCATTTACTCAAATGTTGTAATTCTAGAAATGCATTTTTGGACTTAACGATTCAGAATTGTTTGTTATGCTATGTTTAATGTCGTATATAAGTTTCATAATAAAAATGTTTCTACTTACAACGTGTAAAAAAATGTTGTTATTCGTTTCTATATACATAATGCGAGCAAACTAAAAACTTTATACGCATTTTTTTTGAAATATTTTTGTTGTACCTTTACAAAGATTTTCGCTTATCATGTAAAGTTCTATTTTTGTTAGCTGTGCTTTTTTTCATTTTAGGTTACGATATGTGTTTAAAATAAATGTGTGTTTAAATCTATTTTTGAATATTAATTCTTTAGCCGGCTCATATCTGAATTTAATCCGCCGTCGCGGACAAACATTGCTCGGCGCTGGTCTCTGACGGCACCTCTGTTGTAAAGTTTTTAACAGCACTTTGACAAACACACATACAAACACATAAGCCCTTTACTTCTTTTAAAAAACAAAAGCAGCATATGATTTGTTAGCTATGACCAAATGTAAACATGAAGCACAAAAATGTTACTTTACATTTTGCAAAGTTTAACATAATAAGAGTAAAATTACTGCACAATATTTCAAAATGTTACTTTTAGTAACATAATAAATTAAAAGTAACACTATGGTAGAAACAGTTACTTCACGGTTTATGTCACTGTCGTTACATGTCAAAATGTTATTTAAGTAACACAATAACTTAAAAGTAGCAGTAGCAGTTACTTCATAGTTTATGTCACTGTCGTTACCAGTGATTTGCAAGTAACAGGTATAAAATCACAGGTACGGAAATATCGCTCATCTCTAGTGCACACGTAAGGTATATGAAATGAATTGAAAGTTCGAGATGATGCCTTATTTAGTGTCGTCTTGAGCTGGCCTCTAGTATGTATGTATGTTTTTATTTTATAGCTGGCCACACCAGTGGATCGGTTTTTTTAAATTTTTGCAGAAAGTTACTTTAAGTCTGGAAGGAACAATAGGCTTATTTTTTTGGAAATTATTGCTGCCACGCCCACACTACGCCCATTTGTTTGGGAAGGTCAGGTTAAGAATTGCCTAACAAAATTAACCATAACCATACTGATCAAACGCGTAGAGCTAAATACATAAAATTTAGAACACGTATTGTGCCTTCCATGTTTTTTTTAAATACATATGAATTTTTAAAATTCGGCCCGTAAAGGGATAAAAAGCGGACAAAAAGGGTAAAATCTGTAAACTTCTATCTTCTGAAGTTTATAAGATAGAAACATAATTTAAAAAGTTTTGCGTTTTTCTTAAGAAATAAACAGACAGGTATTTGGTGTGTTTTTTTTAATTTTGGGCTGAAAGGGGAAAAATAGGGTGAAAATTATATTTTGGTACGTTTTGGTACTTTTTTTTACTTTTTAACCAATAAAGATATAAACCTTATTCAAATTGCGTTTGATAGGTCTTAAAAAAATATCATTGCGTTTTTTGTCCTTTTTTTAAATTCTGGACCCAAAGGGGAAAAAGGGTTTAAAAAAAATTTGATTTTTTTCTGGCGTTTTATGTAACTTTTGAACCAATAAAGATAAGAACATAATTCAAATTGGGTGCGACAGGCCTTAAAAATATGAGTACGTTTTTGGGTCCTTTTTTAATTATTAGACCCTAAGAGGAAAAAATGGAGCAAATTATGTTTTAGTACTTTTTGTAACTTCAAACCAATTAAGATAGAAACATAATTTGAATTGCATGCGTCAGGTTACCAAAATATGTTAATATGTTTTTGGTAAATTTTTTCAATTTTGGCGCTAAGGGGTACTAAAGGGTTGGAATTATATTTTGGTACTTTTTAGAAGTTTGTAAAACTATTAACCTGGTAAGTTCCCAATTTTTATTTATATGTTTACTAAATAGTAGGGCTGACTTATAATTTTTTGCAACTTATGTGGGGCAACCAGTAAATTTAAAAGTATATAAATGCTTTTGCTTACATATTTCGGTAATTTTACTATGATTAGCGAAGCTTACCGGGGCTTAGCTAGTTTTATTTATAGAAATGTATTTATAAAAATCAGTTATAAAATTCCTTTCATTTGTATTTTTTAAACTTAAATATATTAAAAATTAAAATAATTTTTTAAACTTGAAAAAAATTTTTTTTTATTAGAAAAACTTAAAAATGTGATAAACATTGTTCAAGTGATAACATCATTCAAGTTAACCTCAAAATAAAAAAATTAATAATTTTATTTTAATACAAAAAAATTACAATCCCAGCAAAAGGCAAAAAAATTTAAATATTTATAAATATATATTTGTTAAGAAAATATATAAAAAAAAATTAATGTATTTTTCGGAAAACACCTTGAATAGAACCAACACTATGTAAGAGAATTCTAAAAACAATAAAATATTTTAGTTTCAAATATCTAATAAAGTAAAATTTTATATAATTTTTATTATAGATAAGCGTTTCCGTTATTTTTAAAGAGCCCAGTTACTTTACAAGAACAGCAATAAATGTTACTTTGCATAACATGTTAAGATATAAGTAACAATAGGTATGTTCATTTACAGAAAACTATTAATAACACTTTACAACAAGAAAAGTTTAATTTTTTGGCCCCTTTATATTATTTTTATTTGTTATGGTCCCCTTAATACAAAAAGGTCTTATGAATAAGTTCTTTTTTATTTTTATTATTTTTTCTAAAATTTACCATTTTTGAAGAGGCTACTACATCATATGTATCATGAGTAGGGTGACCATTTATTTCATGTTCGAAATCATTACTCTCTTTGACTTTTTTTGAGTAAAGGGTCCTTTTAGTTTTATAATCTTAGAACTCTCTTCAGTTAAATGAATCAACCCATAATGACTTGCCAAGTCGGATAAAGCATGTTCTTATGTCCGACCATCCGTCGGGGTGTCTATGTATGTATTCTTGTAATCAAAGTGCAGGTTAAAGGTACAGAAAAAACCTGCACAAATATTTATTCAAATAAATAGTTTTCTTTTTAAGTAAAAATTTTTTACACAAAATTTTATTAAAACCAAATAATATTATTGTTATTTGATTTGAATGTCAAACTAAATAAATGAAAAATTAAAATAAATACATAGTTGTTCATAAGCATAAAGTTTTTTATTGAAAATATTGGGCATTCTTTTCAAAAAAATGTTTTCAAAATTCTGAAAAATTGCTTCTTTGATTTTACAATTCATATCAATAGGAGATTTGTAGGGGGTTAAGTCAAAAAATTGACCGATCATCACCACAAATATTAGGTTTTGTGTCAGTGCCAAAATACTTATCTGTACCAAATTTAAATACAATATCTTGAACAATGTTACCTGTGTTTTGATGGCAAGGATACATGGAAATCTAGCCGGACGGAGTGCTTCTGAGCCGATCGGTATACTTAAAGGTGGACCTCAGACCATTATATTATATCGTAACAAACGTCTACACAAGCGCAGAATACCCCCGTCTCGTATGTAGGGTGGCCCTATATCGTTAATTTTAAAGGCGTTTTTGACTCATTTTTATATCAACACCACATACGCGTTTGTTCAGATGTTTTCAACGCAAAAAAATAATAGTCTGAGGTCCACCTCAGACAAAATCATCTCTATTTAAAAATTCCAAATTCAAAAATTGCAAGATTTCTATGATTTTTAATTATTAATTATATTTTTGTAATACTCCATACATAACAGAAAACATTATTCGAATAGCGGTAGCTTGCAAAAATAAAATGTTTTAGTATTTAATCGGAATCGGTTACCAACCTTGAGTACAAGGTTGGTAATATCAGGTAAGTACCACATTGGTGCTTGGTCACTACATAGCAGTACATGGCTTTGCTATGATAAGATAATACTGTATCAACATCTTGTAACATTGAAAGTATTTTATTAATCTTAACGCACATTAAATTGAGGTTAAAAAATAAAATTGAAGGAACTAACAATATAAAGGGACAATAAAGATAAATATTTGTGTGTATGTTATGAAATCTAGGTAAAAGTTTAAGTGCCAATCTAAATATAACGTTACTTAGTTTAGAAAAATTTGAAATTTAATACATAAGGGAGACTCAACCTAAGAGGCTGATTGTTAGCTAACACCTCAATTGTCGAAAAATCAAACATTATCTCTTTTATAACTGATTTTAAAAATGGCAAACTTAATATAAAAAGAGTTTTCGTAAAAAATCATTTCCTAAGAATGACGTTAAACATTTCATGATAATAAGAGAATTTAAAAAATCAAGCCAAGTATGGCTTCCACATCTAGGAAAATATGGCTCCTAGTTGGTTCTATGGCAGCCAGCACGCCTGTATGAAAGGGAAATCAATTGGGTGGTACTGCGTGATCCATTTCGAGGTTTCCTACATTTTTAAAGAAAAAAACACAGAAAATTCAATTTTAATGGGGAATGTTTATGATCATTTGAAAGAACATTCTTTGGTATTTATTTTTTGAAGATTATGTCCATCAAATGTTGGCCGTTGCTACGTCGCAGATGGTCCATCCCTTGAGTACAATTTTCGATGACTCGTTCGAGCATTTTGACTGGTAACTGGCGGATTACACCCGTGATGTTTTTCCTCCAAGGCCTGAATCGAAGCGGGTTTGTCCGCATAAACTTTAGACTTTACATATCTCCACAGGAAAAAAAAATCTAACGGTGTGATATCACACGATGTTTGTGGCCAATCCTCCGGGCCAGAACGTGAAATTATGTGCTGCCATCTTGCTAAAACTAAATGTCACCGAGATCACAAGCTGCAATTTCAGGCATCAAATAGTCAGTTATCATGGCACGATAACGGTCGCCATTAACGGTTACGTTCGCACCGGCATCATTTTTAAAAAAATAATAACCGGTTCACAAACCACACCAAACCGTTGTTTTATTTTTTGATAAAGTGGAAGTTCTTGAATCTCTCCAGGTTGCTCTTCGTTCGAATTTCGGCAATTTCGTTTGCTTACATACCCATTCAGCCAGTAACGGGCCTCATTGTGAATAAAATTTGCCTCGAAAACGTAGGATCTTCTTGGAACCTTTCGAAGGCCCATGAGCAAAGCGCTGTCGCTTTGGCAAATGGAGCGACTTCTGTTGTTGCAAAAGCTGTATTTTTTTCACTTTCAATTTAAGATCTCGGCATAAAATGCGCCAAGTCGTTTCATACGTCAGTGCGAGTTGATGCGAACGGCGTCGAATCGACTCTCCACGGTCTTCGTGTACACTTTCAGCTACGGCTGCTATATTTTTTTCACAATGAATGCTGGGTCTCAAAATGGGCGATGGTATTGTGAATAGTTCGCTCAGTAGGCCGATTATGTTAACCATAAGTTGAGCGAAGTGCACGAAACATATTCCTTACACAACGTGAATTTTCGTAATAAAGTTGAACGATTTGTAAACGCAGGATAATATGCATAAAATGGGAAAGGGCGAAAGCAGGGGGATTGCCTCTAAGAAGAAGTCCCCACGGAGCAATATTCTCATCACTTCTATGGACACTCATTGTTAAGGAACATCTGATGTGACTTTAGCAGGCAGCCGTTTCAATAGCGGTGTAAGCCAGTCGGCGAAGTAGAAGGTTGAGTTTGAACTTCGAGAGCACGCAGCTGGTTTTCTTTACCAGGAGGACTAATTTTGGTCCCTAGGCTACAACGAGATTAAGAAATCAATAGTGAAGGGAAAAACAAACTATCTGGCATTAATACTGGAAAGTAAGCTGTCGTTGAGGCTCAATGAGGAGAAAAATATCAAGAAGACAACCATTGCGCTCCATACACTGCGGGGCATGCTAGGCAGAACATGGGGTCTCACGCCACATCTTAGGTTTTGGATCCATGCTACAACAAGATACATTTGTAAGGGACTTTACTGGAAAAGCAAATCACACGCAGGCTCTTAAGGATCCTTGTATAACTGGCGCCCAACGAAGCACAATCGCTCCACGTATTCTTAGGTTCAAAACCAATTAGTAAGGCCGCAAAGGGTGTTGCAAAGGAATCTACGGCCAAATAGGTGTCAACAGGACAATTCTCCGAGGGACCATAACGTCGTGGCAAGCTTAGAGGAAGCGGAAAATGTAGCAGAAAATATATAATCCCGAAACTGAGTTTTAAGGAATACAGCAGGATTGTGGCTTTCCGTTCAGACCACAGAACTTAGAATTACTTAACGAATGGTTCTAACATAAGAGGGAGTCAAAACTACGATTTTCTGTTAAGAACTGGATATCAAAGTGTCCGAGATAAAAGAGATTTCTTCTTTATTTCAAAGTAAGCGATATTAGACTCCAAGATGAAATGATAACAGATTATTGTTAGAAAGCAGCTTATGCCAAAAAAAAAAAGAAGGACAAGTGGTGATCTATAACTGTAAGTTCCGCGATATACCGGGAGATGGGAAGACACATTCTGAGCCTCGGGTCAGCGCTCTTGCGCTTTACTGCAAATTGGTTAGGGGCACCTTATTTGCTGCCAAGGAAGTTTGCAGTGGTATTGAGCTGAAATCACCTGATTCTCATTTTAACTTGTCTGAAAGCACTAGGAACCCAAAGACATAACCTAACCTACAAAAGCTTTGTACACTTGAACAATTATAAAACAACGTTTAAATTAAAACATAGAAAAGCGTAAATTCCAAGCACTTGAAGTAGTTTGAAAAACTTATGAAGGACAACCAATAATCATTTTTTTTTTTTGCAAAGATTACAGTGTTTTGTTGAATTTTTTATTTATAAACAAAAATTTTAAATTTCAATCACTTCTTGACGTTAATCGCTTTATTTGTATAAACGGAATATAACCACTTGTTAAAGTGTTTATATCACATAAATTCAATAACAGCATAAGCACGTTTTCTTTCCATTTTTCGATAAGAACTTAATCAATAATTTGTAAAATTAAATCAGTTTTTGTTGAAATCCAATTCTATAATGTTTTGATAAAAAAAATAATTTGCAAAAAAACAATATTTTAAAAACAGCTACAACACTGGCTAATACCATTTGCCATTGAATTGGATTAAGCATTTGAAAGATATAGTTGAAAAATGGCATGTTATCGCTTTAGAAAAGCAAAATAATAAAATAGTTCAAATTGAAAAACAAAAAATCCGCTATAAAGCAGAAGATTCGAAAAAAAATTTTAATTGAATTTCGCTAAGACAACATGAAAGTCATATATTTGCTTGTCCTGTGTGCTGCTACAGGTAAAAATCAAATTTAAAAATCTCTTAAGCTTCTTGAAATTTACTTTTGTAAAAAATTTTGTATTATTTCAACAGCTACTGCCTCAGTTATTCCAGAGAAGCAACGCATTAGTGGTGAAAATGGCTGGTACGTGCCCCTCCAGGACGGCTCCTTAGAATGGGTTGATATAGCTGAGGGTGATGCTTACCTTAAAAGTATGCAAATAATGGAAGGCCGGCTGTCAACAAATCCTGTTACTTTTTATTTGTACACCAAATCAAATCCCTCAACTCCACAAGAAATCAGTGCCACCAAGAAAATCATTGACGCCTCCCACTTCAATGCGAAACATCCTACACGTATTTGTATTCATGGTTGGAATTCTGGCAAAAATGATTTTATTAATTTTGGCGTACGTGATGCTTGGCTGTCAAAAGGCGAATACAATTTTATATTTGTAGATTGGGGTCGAGCTCGTTCTATGGACTACGCTTCATCAGTTTTGGCCGTGCCTGGTGTTGGCCATAAAGTTGCCGCCTTAATTAATTTTTTAATCAAAAGTTTTAATTTAAATTTGGACACTTTGGAAATTATTGGCCATAGTTTGGGAGCTCATGTTGCTGGTTACGCGGGAAAAAATATTGCTTCTGGCAAAGCTCATACCATCGTTGGCTTAGACCCGGCACTTCCTCTGTTTACCTATGACAAGCCCAACAGCCGTTTGTCCAGCACTGATGCCAGATATGTTGAATCTATTCAAACCAATAGCGGTAAGTTGGGCTTTTCAAAGCCTATTGGTAAAGGTGCTTTCTATCCAAATGGTGGTGAATATCAGCCCGGCTGTGGTTTTGATCTTACTGGTTCTTGCTCGCACACCCGTTCCATTGTCTACTATGTCGAAGCTGTACAATTAGATAGCTTCTCCTCCATTAAATGTACAAACTATAAAGATGCTATTTCCAACAAATGTGGCTCCAGCTATAGCTCAATACGAATGGCATCAGTTTTTAATGCCTTTATGGTTTCTGGCCATTTTTATGTGCCTGTCAGTAGAGAGGCTCCCTTTGGAAAATTAGCGTAAGACTTAAAAGGACACAAAAAATAAAATTTGTGAAAAAGTTTTAAAAAAAGGGATTTTCTAATGCAATTATTTTTTATTCCAAGTAGTGACAAGAAAAAGAAAAACAAATAAACCCAATTATTAACTTAAGACAATTAGAACCTTAGAACTGAGCATAGTGCTTGGGGATAGGACAAAGATTCTGATCGGCTCTCCCTGGCAGTTATAAGATGATCCCTATAAACTACAATATTCCTTTTCTTGAATTTTTAAAATTAATAAAAGCTGCCAGTTCGATCTAAGCAATATAGAATATGAATATGATTCCAGTATTCAAATTCTAGTTAAATCGGTTTAAATGTATATAAAAAATTACAATTAAACCTGCAGTACTACCGAATAAAAAGTTTGCGGACGAAAAATTGTACACAGAAAGAAAAAACGCATTCTAAAATTAAGAATTTTATTCTTGAAGTTATCCCAAATCATACTGCAAATTTTGAAGAACGATCCTTATTTAGTTTTTCTTAAATCGAGTCTTTTCGGATTACTTCAAAAAATTAAGCAGGAAAAACATATTTTTTTTCATATACTTTTACACTTAAAACCATAGTGTCTCGATAGCATAGATGGTAGCGCGCTGATGTTGCAGTTTGAAGAGTCGCAGGTTCAATTCCCAGCTATGGCAAGTACAGAAAAACCTTTTTTTTTAGTAAAAAATATTAAGCATGTATAAAATTAAAATAAATTAAAATTTTTTTTTCTTTAATGAAGCCTTACTAGTCAAAAAAAAATTTGCTTTTAATTTTTGGAAATATGTTTATATGTAAACAAGCAGAAAAGCTGTATTCGGTCAAGCATGACCTATTATACCCTACAACACATTTGTATAGGGGCAAAGTAAATTAGTTGGTGGCATAAAGTTAGTTAAGTGTTTCTCAGATCATTATTTTCTTGCGTTACAAACGTCTGCACAAACGCATAACACCCGTATCACGTATGTAATGTGCCCAGCAAAAACTTACATTGCATTGCTCATTAGCATTTTAACCCATTTTTTAACATGGCGATAACATTGGAGGCAAGTGCTTATCATGTTCGCTTACAAAGAGGGAGTTAAATAAGTACTTACCATCCCAGCAAAAACTGCTACTTTGCCGTAGGTAGGTTTGTAAGGGAATATCAAGATGCCAAAGCTTACAAATCTGCTTACGTATGGCATAATATTTGTTCGCGATGTCCCACTTAGTTGCATTTCGTGTTAAGCGCTTATTTCGGCGCTATAAATATGGAGTTAAATCATGTAACTTTGGTGCTTCTTTAGCTGTTGAAATTTATTGCGTCATCGAAATAAATGTTTTGCCGTGTTATTATGTTTGTTTTTTCCTCACTGCTTTACAGAAGTGCTTTTAAATATGCACTTCAGTAAGCGAGTGTGTAAAAGAGTTAAAGTTTTACGTCTACTGCCATACACTATTGCATTTATTAAGGAAATAGATAAGCGCTTGCTGCGAAGTGCATTAGTATACAAGAAAAAGTATGTACTGCTTACAAAATCTCGATTATTTTTTGCTGGGATGCTCGCTTACAAGGAGGGACTTAAATAAGCTGTTTCTTTATTGGCATTAAAATAACATTTTCCTGGGGACCCCAGTTACTCATTGTTGCATTTTAATTTATTTTTAACGTTTTGGTTAAAACTGGCTTAAAATATTAAGTTAGAATAAGATAAGAAATAACTCATTATCTAACAACTGCTAAGTAATACAGGCAGTATGTAATAGAAGTTGAAAGGTAAGAAATTTGTAATGCCTAATCACTTCCAAGTTTTTACTGGGGTGGGTTTAAACAGCTGCTATTTTGATGATTTTTTATAGAGTTTTCTAGTGTTTAAGTTTTACCCGAGGAATTTTCGGTTAAGAGTTAACTGTATATGTTCAAAAAGTTTTACTAAAACTGAACTAAAATTTTCAGTTTAACCAAACATCACGAATGGGGCCCTAGGTCAAATTCAAACCCTCAGCGTTGCAGCTCCTAAAAGATGCTCTTGACATCCGTCAAGCACCGGCTAATTGTGAGTTTTTTACAAACAAAAATGATTTCTTAAAAGGGAATGTAATTTTTATTTTTAGCCCCGTTTTTATATAATATAATTTAAGTTAGTTGTTTAAGTTAAATACCGTTTATTAAATAAAAATCAATTTTATAAATTTTTGACCTTTACAATCCATTTATTACATACACCACGATTTGCAAGTTTTAATGCGTATAATCTTTCTCGCAACTAACAAAGTCCTTTTATAACTTTTCCAGTTCACTGCAAATCTTTTTCATAAAATAAGTAATAAATTTTTAAATTCCAACGATTTGCCCGCGCATAAAATCAAAAGCATGTGAATGTTAAAATTTAACTTAAATTCCTCTTTCTAAACCTAAAGTATGTTCTCACTATACAATGTTTCAAGTGCACTGTAAAACGTTTCAAAAAATATGTGGGTGGGGGGGAGAGGGAAGTGTAACTGAGAAAAGTCACAAGAATTTGTAACAAATACTTATTACTAATGCTGCCGTTGTATATAAGGAATTTTAGGAACTTAAGCTTTTAAAATTTTAAGAATTCAATATATTTATTTTAAAAAAAATAACTAAAAGGCAGTTGTATACGACAAAAAGTTTTAAATACATTGAATTTTTTTTAGTTGATTGACCCTCATCAAACATTGATTTTTAAAAACATTTAATTTAAAATATTTATTTTGTGATTATTTGTAAAAGCTTTTGAATATAAATTTTTTTATTGAAATATTTTACTTTTACTGAAGATACCAATGTTTTATATTAATTATTATTATAACTTAATTTTTATACATTAAAACAAATTAAGTAAAAATTTTAACAAAATGTCCCAAATCAGAAACTTTTTACTCTTTTTTGGCGTTTTATACCCTTCACATTGTATATATCAGGGTATATATCAATTTGCCATTCAGTTTGTAATTTCTTTATTATCAATTTGCGACCCCATAAAGTACATATATTCTGGATCCTTAAAGATATGGAAGTTTATATAGCCATGTCCGTCTGTGTGTCTGTTAAAATCAAGTAACCAAAGTCAAACAAAGCAACACAGATCAGTTATTGGTTTCAAACTATTAAAAATATCCTGAAGACAATCGCTATTTAAAATCAGCAAAATCGGTTCACTATTGACCGATATAGAAGCGAAAACCCAAAATATCCCATTTTTTTAGGACAAAATCCGTGCATATATGCCTATATATCTCAGTAAATATAGTCACTCTTGCCACAAAACTTGACACGGATACTCTAAAGATAAGGACCCAAATTAAGGAAATTTTTTTTTCAGATAGGATCAGGGCAAGTGATATTTCCACAAATTTTGTGAAATATTTCATGCGCAAAATTTTAGAAACTACAACAGCTATCGACTTCAAATGTTTTACGAAAATAATTTTGGAAAAAAATTTTTTGACTAGAGGCAGGGGAAGAGGTAGCTCCCATACAAATTTACAATTTTTATAATATTTTCGAAACGCTATATTTCGGAAACTATAACAGCTATCAACTTCAAATAATCTACAAAAAATAGTAAAACAATAAGACCTACATTTTGGTAAAAACAATTTTTGGGAAGGGGAAGGAGAAGGGGTAGCATATGTGTGTGTATTTAGTTGTGTGTTTATTAAACGAATTATAAATGCTCATATCAGTTTTCTAGCCGTCACAAGGTGTATTCAAAGAAAACCGATCGAAATTAAAATATTTAAAAAAATGTTTGTTTAATTAAAAATAATTATAAATATTTTTTAAGTATATTTTTCATGTTAAACCTTCTAATAAACAAAATTAAGCTTTTCAAAAACCGTTTAAAAGTGTTTTATTTCTGTTACTTTGATTGGAATACATATTTAAAAATTAGTTTGAAGTATTTTGAATAAATTAAAATCTAGCATTATTTTATTTAAAAGTTTAAAAATTTAATATATTTGTCTTAGACAGAATGAATAAAATAAATGGTTAAACTTTTTATTTTGGATAAACAAATGTAAAATAATATAAAATATTTTAGAATACCTAGTGATTAAAGTATTAAATATTTTATATAAAAAACATAACTTGAGTTAAATAAAAACCATTTTTTTTTGTAAATAGTTTGAGTAAAATATTCACAATCTACAGCTATGATTCTAATCTATTACAATCTGACGAAGTTAAAACCTACACCACAACTTATTGTATGTTAAGTTCCACTATATGTACGAAGTTATGCCTAACAATTCATCACTCTTCACAACATTTGATTGGCTTATTTTAAAAGGAATTGCTAATTTGTTTAAATATTTAAATATTACCATTTTCTTTTCGCATTTGATGAGGTTAAACGAGAATTCCGGAGTTGGAGTTACATGGCCCTCAATTTTGAATTGTTTGCGATATGTGTATGCGAAATTTTGTTAAAAACAAGTAAGAGCGCTATATTCGGCTGTGCCGAATCTTATATACCCTTCACATTGACCTTTCGAAATCCCAAACTTTTTATATTTTTATCCATTTTTTCACTTATCAAATATTTCTAATTTTTAAATAGGGGTCGGTGTCATTTTTTAGGGGTTTTTATCCTAACTTTTACAAATTTTGTATGCCAACCCACTTAGAGGGTGGAGAAAGGGGGTAAGTAGGGAGGGGAAACTAATAGGGGTCGGTCGTACACTTTATTGCTCTAAGGCAAATTCTGAAGAAGTTGTGGGCATTTTCATATCATTTTTGTAAATTTTGTATGGCAACCCCCTTAGGGCGTGGTGATAGGGGCTAAGTATACTCAAGGAATACGTTTGGGAGGAAAAACTAATGGGGGTCTGTGATACATATTTTTCCTCTAGAGGCGACTCCGGGGAAATTGTAGCAGTTTTTACCTTATTTTTTTTAAAATTTTGTATGGCAACCATGTTAGGGGCTGCAGATAGAGGATAAGTATGTTGCACAAAAATATTTGGATGGATAAAATAATTCAGGTCGGTCTTACATTTTATCTTTGTAGGAGAACCCTGGAAGCCGTAGGAGCGATTTTAAAAATGTTTAAATTAAGCTTTGTATGGCAACCCTGTTTTATGAATGAATACTAATAAAATTTTCGTTTTGGGTGTGGTTCAATAATATCAACGTGACTGATTTTTTTTGTTGTTTTTTTTTATTATTACATACATAAGTATGTTCTTTGTTGTTGTTGTAGACTGAAAAAAGGAGGTAGTCTTGGTTTTTTGCTTTTATCTCGGTCATTTATCAAGCGATTTTACTGAATTTTAATACCGTTTTTTTCGCGACTATCTCTAACAGTTTGATACCACTTACGGGTCTATGCGATATCGGGGGGCTTCAGAAAGTTGTTTTAAACCATAACACGGACAGACGGACAATGATAAATCGGCTTCCCTATCTATATGGATCCAGAATATATATATACTTTTGGGGTCCTAAATGGATAGTAAAGAAATTACAAACGGAATGAGAAACTTATATATACCCTTATCACTTATGTGAAGGGTATAAAAATAAAACTGGAGCGAGTCATCGCCCAAAATGCTAAACCGATCATCACTGAAAACAAGAGGACTTGTGACAGTGCGAATAAACTAATCTGTGTCAAATTTCAGCAAAATATCTTTCAAATTGCGACATGTGTAAACCCCAAAAATATATGGACCCACCCTGACGGGTGGACGGGTGGGCGGATGGACATTCTAAAATCTATTAAGGAAGTGATTCTCAGTCGATCGGTATTCTTGACGATGGGTCTTAGACCATTATTTTTGGGCATCGCAAAGATCAGCACAAACGCGTAATACACTTACAGCGTATGGGATATGACTGTAAAAACCATGATATAATTGTATTCTCAAGACAGAACGTATAATAAACCAAGTTTGTTTTATATAATAGATTGTTATTACAGAGACGTTAAAGTTTCGAGGATTTTGCTTTATTCTTTCAACTGTGGAAAGCCTAAGAAGTATTAAAGGATTTAAAAACATTTCCTTTTAGTCAAATGAATTTAATGTTGTTAAGCTCAAGAGCTCAAATAATCTTATATGTTTATAGAACCTTATACTTACTTTAAGGCAAATATTTCATTTCCCAACTTATATTTTCCGTTTTATAAAGACTCAATTCTTGTTAATCGGTTGAATTTGTTACCATGTTTACATTTTAAGCCAAAGTACATTTGTTTTAGGCATGTAAATGTATGCACATATGTATATATGTACATGTGTGTGTATGTAAGGAAAAAGAAAAATATTTGAAAAGGAAACCCAAATGATTTATCCTTCATGATATGCCGATATAAAAACTATACTGAATTACTAGTATCGTTGCCACAACTACAGCTAAATAATAATACACCAGACAATGCTTTCTACTATAAACTTAAAACATTCATTACTGTCATTAGCAGGGCAACCAAAAATAAGTTCTTAAAAAAAGGGTTAATGCGCATCAAACTACTTAGTTATCATTGCAAAAAAGTTTCGGTACAAAAAAAAATGGGGAAATTCAAAATGATGTTTAAACGAGTCGGACATCGATTTTTTTGTCAAATAAAAACAAATTAAAATGGTGTTCGCTTCAAAATAAATAATTGAATACTAAAACAAAAGCTGATAATTAGCACTCGAAAGATTTTTGTTTGGGTTTTTCACACTTAATATAAAAATTTAAGAAAACTGCTTTAAAAAATATTCTCTTAAGACAAAAATATGCTGTTATATGCATAATATGAAAAAATATGAAAGGGATGGTAAAAATAATAATTTTCGCTTAAAAATAAATAAATAAATAAATAACACAAACGCTCACAGGAGGAGATAATGAACACCCGAAGATGTTTTGTAAAGTTTTTTTGAAAATAAAATTAAAAAATATGTGTTTAAACGGCTTTTACAGAAAAATATGCTCTTAAAGGAAAAATATGCCCTAACAAGTCGATGCCAAAATTTTGCAAAAGTTTCAAAACTGATGAAAAACATCATTATAGGTTAATCCGACGCACAGAAAATAAAATATGATTTTGCATATTTTTGGTTGCCCTGGTCATTAGTATCTACTACTGAATAGGAAATAATTTTGTCATTTCTAAACGGCTTGTCCGATTGACATACGATTTACGTGAAAATAGCAAAAAGTCTATGCTTTTGGGAGGACCTCCCCTCCCGGGAACGCCGCATTCATTCGGTTGTGGCTCACGCAGTGTTTTCCGTTGCTCCATCCTGTTAGATCCACATTTCCTGTTACTTCGTCCTGTTGGAACCACATATCGTTCACTCCTAATTCGTTCAATTGCGGCAGAAAAAGCTCGGCTAACATGGCCCTATATCGCCACCGTCCACTATTTTCGTACTGCCAGCGGCGTCCTCGGAGAAAATCGCCCGATGACTCCTCTAGCGTGAACAGCGCACCATAGAGTCTTTTTGAGCGGGTCTAATGGCTCCTCGTGCACCACTCGTAGATTTTTGGTGCCCCAGAAGTGATAGTTTTACTTGTTTACGTACCCGCTGAGGTGGACATGAGCCTCATCGCTCATTATGATTTCGGTCGAAAAATCGTCCACTTCGGCCTCGAAATTGAGGATGACTCTGGCGTAGGCTACACGCCTTTGGCAATCAACAGGCAGCAGCTGATGCACGGACTAGACTTTGTACAGGAACACGCTTAGGTCTTGGACCAAAATTCGCCTTAGGGACGACCGGCTGATGACTAATTGCGACGCATCTAGTCAAGGTTTCTGGCGACAGCTCGACATCCTCACCAACAGCGGCGATATTCTCGACAGAATGGGTGCGCCGGAGGTGGCTTCTTTTGGCAGCGTCTCAGCCGGATGACCGGGGAATCGGCGACGGAATTCGCGCTGCGCCAACACCATACGAAATGTTACGTAAAAAAACAGACACGATTATTCCGCACTCTTGGGGAGTTCAATAGATTCTTCACTTGTATTCTACATTTGTCTAGTTGACAAATGTCGAATCAGATTTGACATTGGCCGCCATTTGCAAAAATAAGAGCACCTTCCAAAAGGGTGATTTCTTTTGGCCCACCTTTGAAATAATATTTATATCTTGTACCCTAAATCAAAAACATTAAACATTTAAATTCAAAATTTTTTTATTAGAGTCTTCTTTTATGGTCTCAAAAACTGTTTGTTTCCAGCGATTCCTAATTGTGGGCTTACTGTTGTAAATTTGACTAAATAATTTTTAAAGGTTGGCAGATGAGTGTGGTAAAGTCATTTGTTTATTATTTCGTATTATTGTAATTTTTTTTTTATTTATACAAAGCAATGATTATTAGACTTCTTAGCTTATTAAATTATTATTATATAATTATTATCAATCCTTTTGCAATATTTTTGGTTATAAACTTTGTTAGAAGCTTTTAGTTTTGGTTTGTTGGGAAGTATTGAAAAGTTTTAAACACCCACTCATACATACATACGTTTCTACATTTAAACATACAAACATAAACAAACATTCACACACATACAAGGTAAATAGAACTTTTGCAAAACAAAATTTTTTTAAATAAAAAATTTATGATGACAGATGTTGCTGTTTTCGCCCAAAACGTTAAATTATAAATAAATATTTATTGTCACCAACCACAATTTTCTATAATAACCTTTGAAAAGATAATTTTATTTTCTAAAACGGTATAAAATATGTACGTTCTTATGCATGTGTGTTAGTAAGTAACTTGATATGAACAAGCCCGAAAGCCTTTTTCTTCTTCCCAAGCCCCAAAGTCATTTAAGTAGTAACAAGTAAAACAACACTCTACAGTTATAAATATTACTTAAACTTACAAACATTTTCGCATTAATAATATTCAACTTGTGTAAATATATTCAAACATAATCATATTTATTTAACACACACGTGTTTATTTAATTTTCCACAGCATGAAAATTTAATAACACAAAGCTTTATTGAATTTATTTTTAGTATTAATTTTTAATTTAAAGAAATGTGCATTAAGGCAACAGTACGAGTACATTTAAGTATAACTTTAACAAGTTTACCACGATTTAGGCTGAACTGATTTAAGTTAACTTGGATCTCAAGCCCCACCCTTTGTCTGAAAAATACTTTGCAAAAAACAAAAGCCCCAAATCTGGCGTTATCCTCGAATAATCAATTAAGGTTTCTAAATAACTCAATTAACTTGCTGGATGGCCGAGCTTCACATATTTGCACTTATTTTCAAATTGTTGCCTGAGAGTTTCTAATAATTTAAGAAGCTCTTGTTGCGTGAGACATTTTCTTTAATTTTCTTAAATTATATATGGAACGTTATTTATCTTTAAAAAATTGATTTTAATAGGCAGACTTACTAACGTGGTTGATCCGGCTTCACCATCTATAACAATCCCAAATATTGTGTAAAAGTACTTTGTAAATCCTTCAAAGCCTAAATTTTTGTACAAATGTGTTTGTTTTCTTATCACCCAAGCATTCGTTTGTAATAGAGAGCTGCACGCATATACTTGAACTTGGCGTATACTTCAGTATTTTAAATAATGAACTCTTAATCGTTGTGCCTCTAAATAATAACTACAAGGTGGGCCAAAAGAAGTAGACCGATCTTGGTTGGCTCTCATTGTTTTTCTAAACGAAAAACTTCGATTCTGTTTTTTGATTATGTTTATTTGAACCTTTAGAATTTGGTTGGTCAAGTCGAGAAGATGATATGGGCCATATGGGTATCGTCACAATTAATTGCCATACGGGCTTGTTTTATGGCATTTTTATCACTTCGGCAAGAACTTCGGGCGACAGATTCTTGCACTCGTGTGGAATGTTGTCGTTGAGGTCTCAGGTTTGTTCACGTAAACACGGGACTTCAATAAACCCCACAAAAAAGTCTAGAATGGTTAAATCGCGCAATCTTGCGGGACAATGTAAATCGCCAAAACGAGAGATGAGGCGACCCGGGAACGCCGCCTTCAGAATATCGGTTGTGACTCGCGCGATGTGTGCCATTGCTCCGTCCCGTTGGAAGAACATGTCATCCAGTCCCAATTCGTTCGATTGCGGCAGAAAACCCACGAAACTTGTCGTCACTGAAAACAAATGGCCTGATGACTCCTTTAGCGTGAACAGCGCATAGTTTTGCTAGTTTGTGTAACCGCAGAGGTGGGAATGAGCCTCATAGCTCATAATAATTTTGGTCGAAAACTCGTCTACCTCGGCCTCGAGCTTGAGGGTGGCTTGAACGTAGTTACATGCGCTTAGCGGTTGACAGGCAGAAGCTGATGCACAGACTGAACTTTGTACGGGAACATGCGCAGGTCTTTGACCGAAATTCGCTTTCGGGACGATCGGCTGATGGCTTATTGCGAGACACGGCGTCTGGTCAATGTTTCTGGCGACAGATAGACATCCTCGCCAACAGCAACGATATTCTCGGCAGAACGGGCGCTTCGGGGCCAGTCACTCTTGGTTTTCTTGTGTTGCTCAATTCTCTTTGAGATTGGAAGCCAGACGGCGCAGTGTTTGCGCAGTCGGTGCCGGACGAACCCGAATTCGGCGACGGAATTCGAGCTGCGCCAACACCATAGACGAATTGTTACGCAAAAAAACGCCCTGATTATTTCGCGTTTTTGGGGAGTGTATCGCTCAATGACTTGTTCACTTGTATTTTACATCTGTTTAGACCACAAACGTCGAAATAGATCTGACATTGGCCGCTATTTGTCAAAATAAGAGCATCCTCCAATAGGGCGATTTCTATTGGCCCACCTTGTACTTTTTTCTATGGACGTCATAATGGCCAACTATGCACTCGCTGTTACCTGACAGAGATTTTTGTTTTAGATTTCTTGTTCTCTTTTCCTTTCTGCCAAAAAAATTTAAGTTAATGGTGAACGTACCAACTACGGCTATATTCGTTCTTGCAAATGTAGTTGATTAAAAACAAACACAATTTACACTTGGTGGTTGGTTTAGTTCTGTTGGTTTTTTTCTTTTTATTTATTATTGATATGTGTGGATGTGTTTGCAAAAACTTATCCGCTGCAGACCTCTAGTTCATAAGCAAGTGTATTATAGAATTATGATCACTAAGACTGGTTCTTGTTTTTATTTAACAAAATTATTTTTTTCGAGTAGTCCGAAAAATCGACTTAAAGTTCAAGTTATTTTTTTAAGCAAAATGTGCAGTTTTCCTTACTCGAAGGATTAACCGAGTAAATATTGTTCGCGGAAACACTCTATTATATACCTTTAGCACTATGTGAAGGGTGTAATTATTTGGGGGCATTCATATACTACCTACGCTGCTTTGTTGAAAGCCATTAAGAAACGAAAAAAAAATTATTTCTTTCACACAAATATTGATTACAAAGAGCCAACACTTAGTACTTTAGGAATTGAAAAGAAATTACCACAAGTTTTTTTATTGCAGATCTTAGCTTTAAGACTTTATAAAAATTAGCGATCCGCCTAACAATGTAATGTTTTAGATTTATCAAAAATAAACTGTAATAAAATGAAAATAGCTTTGAAAATTCAATTAGTTGAATTTTCTTTAAACAAATCCTAAAACCTCTTCTTTTACAAAAATTTGTCATAAACGTTTGCAACAGTTGGCTCCAATTTCCCATAGAAATGTGGTAGATTGGCTTGTGGTTTTAGGCTTTACTGCCTTTGCACCTTTTTAGCTTCAAGACAGCCTAAATCAAATAGTCCTTTGGAAAATAAATAAAAAAATTAAAGATGAGCTGCTTTTCAATTGTACATGTTTCTTTAACTAGATGACTTCTAATAATTTCATAAAAAAATACCAACAAAAAAGTGACGGAAAACGATATTTAAAGCAAACAACAAATATTACATCTAAGAAATTTGTTAAACATTCTTTACAGCGTGAATGGCTTTTAAAGTTGAAACATTAAAAACTCTTGGCATTCTCTGTTTTTCATATTCCAATCTTAAAGAATTTCGCAAGCTGCTTATACATTTGTAGGTAAAAATGATTTATGCGTGTGACGACAAGGAAGCATCTACAGGGAGAATTAAATACATACCCAGCAAACCTTTAGCTTACTTAGTTAGTAAGCAAGTTAACTTTTAGTCTAATAATTAATTTTATGTTGTTTGAGCTGTCATGAAATTCATGACCCCTGCTTACAAATGAACAATCAAATAACTAGCTACCAAGCATATCCGGAAAAGTGAAATAAAAATTTAATATTTTTGAAACAAAACTGTTGTATGAAGTCCTATTGTAACGAATTCTTTCTTCGTAACCTCTGAAATAATGAAAACCCATTACAGAAATTCAAAATATTTTACTGGGATTGTGTGTATGTTAGTATGTATCCTGAAGGAAACTTGGGGGCAAGCGTCCCCATGTCACCACTTGTGTCGACTATTTTGTTGTCTTTTCGGCGGCATTGTCAGGTACGTGTCTATAATTTCATTATTAGCTAAAATATGAAAAAAACTAACTGTCAACAGAAAATGAAAGCTTTAACTCGCAGCCAAACGCAATAATGTATCGGCGACAAAATGGTATTATTGAGGGATAATTTTCTTGTTCTGCTATAAAAAGGATTTACGTACACAATACATAATTATCTTAATGACACACATGTTAAATATTAATACCAAAAAATATTGCCTGGGGAAAAGCCAGCCAGTAGTACTGAAGGCTAAAGTTTCTGAAAGGTAGTAGAAAAACACGGGTTCTAATGACTACAAATGACCTCAAAAGAGCTACCTTGTCAGCAGCACCAATGTCAGTAGTGGATTTTCAATGGCACGCAAATGTTAAATGCCTATTACAAAAACCATTGCCTGAGGTATAGCTTGTCAGTAACATTGGTGACAACGTCAATAGCAGATTTACTACTGTTTACCTATTGACATTTCCTGCAGGGTATGTTTAAACGTATGTGTATGTGTGAGTGTGCGCGTGTTAACATGCATTAGTTTTTCAAAGTGATTTCTAAGCTTTTTCTTAAAGCACGCAAATAATTTAACATGCGCTTTCCCCCTAAAGGACTGTTAACTGACGGAATTTGTTTCTTTTGCTGTTTGACACAAAAGCGATTTATTTTAAAAGGGATTAAGGTCCATTAAAAAGTTGACAGTGACAAAAAAAAATCACACCCTTACAAGCTTAAAGGAATGTTATTTGAAGTTATTGCGTTTTATTTTTTAAAAACTTTTTGTTTGGGGAAACTAAAAAACCAGTTTATTCTACAAACAGTTCCTGCTTAATGGGTTTCAACACGAAATCTAATATACATGTCGGCTGTTTGCCAGAAAAATTTCATAATTCAAAAAAAGCCAGCGGTATTTTCTCTTCAAAGGCAAAAAGTAGTAATCAATAAAAGATGAAATTTATATACAAAGTGTTTGGCAAAACCAAACCAATAATTCGTCAACTCCTAAATGCATTTTTTGAGTTATGACGTTGTTCTGGCAAATAAACGATATGTATTCATGCGTACCTTAAAAAAAGTAACTAACTTTAACAAATTAAACATTTTGTTTGTTAAAATAACACAATTTTTAACTTAATTGGATTAGCATTATATTTGGCTTAAAAGCAAACATTTCTACAGTGCTGTGAAATTTAATTGTCATAATCAGGTTTAACTCATGTTTATATACACGTGGTGGTGGTAATATGCGTTTGTCCAGATGGGTGTAGCCCCATATATAAAAGTAGTCAAAGGCTTACAGGAACAGTAAGAACCCATCAGGAATAATTTTTATAGTCGAATTCAATTTGTCCATCTGTCCGTCTATCCGTTCGTCTATCCATCGTCTGGCTGGGTGTCAATATATTTTTGTCTTCAAAAAAAAGTCGTAATTTTGCAAAATTTGTTTCTTGGTATAGAAACCAAGCCTTTCAAAATTTTTCATGATCGGTCCATTATTTTATGAGGTCCCTATAAACTTAAATTTCCTTCAGAAGAAAGCATTATGGAGTATAATTGCTACAAATATTTCTAGGTGGTAGACGGTAGTCAGTTTCTCGACTCACTTCTTTTAACTATCTTAAAGTTAGTTACCTGGTAGTCAATACAATATCACATTATTTTATATTTATCGCTGTCAAGTCTATTTGAGTAGTTTTGAAATTTATGGGAAGTAAAATAAAATATTTTTTTAAGTTTTTGACATATTTTTTTGTTTTTTTAAAGGCTTTTTAGTTTTATATTATTCCATAAAAGTAACTTGAAACTGTTTTTTCGAGAAAAGTTAAAAAAAGTATTATTTTTTTTAATTGATTAAGACCCGTAAAGGAAAGTACACAGAAAGAAAATTCGCTTTCTAAAATCAAGAATTTTATTCTTGATTTTATCCAAAATCTTTTAAAGTACGATCCTTACTTACATTTTCTTAAATCAAGCCTATTCTGATTGCTTCAACAAATCAAGCAGAAAAAAGCTTGTTGTTTTAATAAATTATTTTACATTTGAAAATAAAGTGTCTCGGAGGCCTAGAGGTAACGCGCTTGTGCTGCGGTGCAGAAATCCCTGGTTCGAATCACAGCTCCGGTAAGTACAAAAAATGAAATTTTTAAATTGTAATTTTAAGTATCTATAAAATAAAAATAAAATATACAATTCTTCTTCTTTAATAAAGCTCCATAAGTCAAAAAAATGACATTTCATTTTCGAATTAATCCCGGTTTCAGCTTAAATCAATCTTTTTTTGGCTTAATTGTGGCTAAAAGTAAGAAATTCGTACTTGAAAAATTTTACTTGAAGTACTGCGAGGTAAACTGTAGAGTAAAGCGCAGCGCCAGAGCTGACAATTGAAGGTGGCTAAACAACCTCGCCACCGAAGCACAACGAGCAAGCGAATCACACAGGCCCAGGGACCTGTACAAAATCACCAAGGTTATTGCCGGTCGCACCCACTCCAACCTTAGGCCAATTCAGGACTCAAATGGTGACCTAGCGTACTCCACCGAAGCCCAGATTGCCGCCTGGGAAGACTACTATAAAAACCTTTTGGAGAATAACGCCAGTCCAACTAACGAACTCTGCAGCAGACATCTACACCTGCCCAGTAACGACGTTAATATCGAAGTACCGTGCATTGGCGAGATTGAGGCGGCAATAAACCAACTCAAACCGGGCAAAACAGCTGGCCCGGATAACATTGCGTCAGAACTCCTGAAAGCCGACAAACATTAAGCCGCACAAATCCTTCAGCCACTTATTAAATCTTTCTGGATTAATGAAACGCTTCCCGCTAACTATCATAATAAACCTCCCAAAGAAAGGCAATCTCATGGAGTGCAGAAACTGGAGGGGCATAACACTCCTTAATGCGTTAACAAAGTCATCGCACAAACTTTGTACAACCGCATTGCAGCTGTAGTCGAACCAAACCTGCGCAACGAGCAAGCAGGATTCAGGCCACAACGGTCTTGCACAGACCATATAAACAGCCTAAGAATTATCGTTGAACAATGCAGCGAATGGCGATCACCCCTATACCTGCTCTTTATCGACTTCAAACGTGCTTTCGATGAACTTCTCCACCCCGCAATATGGACTGCTCTAGAATGTAAAGGTATCCCAAGTAAAATTATAAATTTAGTCAAGTGCCTTTATACAGATGCGCAATGCTCCATGCTGCATGCTGGACGCACCACTAACCTCATAGCGGTTAAATCAGGAGTCCGACAAGGTTGCATCCTCTCGCCGCTACTATTTAACATTGTGCTCGACGTTATTATGAATGAAGCAATCGGAGCAGGACAAGGAATCACTTTAGGCCTGCAAAACAAACTTAGCGATCTAGACTACGCAGATGACATCTGTTTGCTCTCGTACAGTTTCACCCAGGCCCAGGAAATGCTAGATAAAATCGCATTGAAAGCAAGCGCAGCTGGGCTAAAAATCAACACAACCAAAACCAAATCCATGCGCCTAAATAGCACACACTCGGAAACCTTCAAGCTAAATAGCGAGCAAATCGACGATGTTCAGAGTTTCTCTTACCTAGGTAGCTACATATCTAATAACGGTGGCAGCCAGCAAGACATCGAATGCAGGCTCTCCAGAGCGAAACAGGCTTTCGGTACCCTAAACAAAGTCTGGCGATCGTCTAACATTTCGCTGCTCACAAAACTCCGCCTTTTTAACACTAATGTAAAATCAATTCTTCTTAGAGTTGTGCCCGACTCGTTACTTTAGTTCGTTTTTGCCAACAACCTCGTTCATTTAATCTCCAAACCCTATATAAATTACATTGTGGTTCGTGGAAAAAACGAACGAGGTTGTTGCCAAAAACGAACTAAAGTAACCAATTGACCCAACTCTAACTCTTCTGTATGGCAGCGAAAGCTGGAACGTCTACGCCGTTAATGCTCAACGTCTTCAAGCCTTTACCAACCGATGCCTTCGACGTATTCTTCGAGTGTTCTGGCCAAACACTATCTCTAACACTGACCTGTGGTTCAGAACCAGCCAACCCCCCATTGCTGAGGAGATTCTCTGCCGAAAATATAGATGGCTAGGCCACACCTTGCAAAAAGCGGCAAATGATCTTACGCGGAAAATTTTAGAATACAACCCGCAAGGAAGCCGAAGGCCTGGGCGACCGCGAAACACCTGGAGAAGACAAGTCGAGTTTGAGCTTGGAAGATACGAAAAGAGTTGGAACGAAATCAAACAATTAGCACTAGACCGAACAAAATGGAATTTATTTGTTACAGCCCTATGTTCCTTCTAGGAATTTAATGGATTAAATATATCTTTAAGAAAGACCGTACTCACTGTACTTTTGACACCGCTATGTCTTGATTTCAGTAAAGTTTTCTTAGATAATTTTTTGTGTGTATTTTTAAAAAACTTATAATTATTTTCTAAGTCTTTTGATGACTTAACATCTCAATGTGGATCGGAAGATACTGCTAACACCTTAAAAAGGTTTGCATTTTGTCTTGAAAGTTTTTAAAATTCTATATTTTTCTTTAAATTAGTTTAGGAATTTCCTTGATTGTTCAGAAACCAATTGACAAAGTCTGATATTCAATTATATCTTTGCTATGCGACAGTATTTTACGAACTGTTTAGGCCAATTTTTCTGTGGATATAATTCTGCTAAAGATAATGCAGTTTTCGAAGCTTGTTTTTCATACTTTTTAGAATCAACTTTTTTTTGCAATTTTTAATTTTAAAAGTCGTTTTCAATCTCTGAACGATTTAATAGCTTATTCCAGTGACTCGATTTAAAGTCACATCTTTTCTAAAAATCTTCTCTTAGTGCTTACATTGTTTGAGTTTCCGTATCCGTACTTGGATCAGTCTACTTTTAGTACAACTTGTTTGAAAAACGTATGAGATTCTTTCTGATCTAAGCTTGATGCGCTATTATCAAAGTGTTCCCCTTTTTATTCAAGCGTTTAAGCTAATTTTAACAAGAACTCCATACATTTATTTTTGTATGGAATAGTGAGATTCTATATTCATGATTCACTTCGTTTGTAGAATCGTTTAAATTTTCAAAGTTATTTTGCGTCTTTATTGCAAAATGAGCATAACAGTGCTGAGGTTGTTAATTCCTTTACGACTTTTTCGTTAACCATGGTCAGGTTAACTTGTAACTATATTGAATGTTAACTTTTTAAGTTAAATCTTGGATGTCCTTTTCGGTGGTTGTTTTGCGTTTCGGCGATTCCCTTGCAAACTTAAACATTATTGACTGAGAGTAAAAAATTAATGAGGGTCTTCGATTTTTCTAGTGAAAGAAAACATCAGATTTTAGCCGCAAAGGAATAACAGATGGCACAAACGTATTTACGCCCAAAATTGTAGCGTCATCGAAGATTTATTTTGCTTATAAGCCTGGATGATCCATCGCATCAAGGACAATTCCTTAGAAAGAACTTCTACTATATTTTCGGGAGGACTCACTTTAAGCCGTTTTACTGAATGGTCTATAAGATCCAACATTTTCGCTTTTACTGAGACATCAGTTGGCTCCCTATGCAGTGGTTTTCAAAACATGTTTGTATCCGGGTAAAATTCCAATATCTTATCTCTATTCTTAAAAAAATTCTAGACCAATTATTAAAGCCTAAGCTTATTAGAAACATAGTTTGGTTGAAAGGAGGAGGCTTTGAAGGCCTCAAATCTCGTGGGACATACACCTAAGCCAGTGATCGGCTTGTTATGCGCCTATGACATCGTAGAGTTGCCATTGACTACCATTTTCTCCTTTGGATCATCCCAAACTTTTATTTTAAAACAAAACATCAAAGTATTCAAATATTTTCAAAATTTTATTTTAATGTTATTAATACAAATTGATTTTTAAAAAAGGGATTTAAAAAAACAATTGCGATTCCAAGATTTTCAATTAAACTCCAAAAAAACTCTTAAATCATGTTAAAAGGCAATCAATCCTACAACTGTAACAGTTTCCTTTAATGGAATGGCAAATCTTTTAAAAACTTTTTCTTTTTTTAAATAATGTTTTGAAAACTTTGTACTAATAAAAAAACCAGGCATGAGCACAGAGTTATTCCCGTGTGAATATTGACACGTGCATATGTAAACACGTAGACATTTAAATACTTTCTATGTCTCTAAACTATTTTAGGTTAAAATGTACAAAATAGTCGTTTTGTTTACAAAAAGCTTTCAATGTAGCAAAAAATAAATTTAGAAAACATAACAAAAGAACTTAAAAAGTTATTGCTGGTCAAACCTTTACATGTTATACCCTACACCATAAGTTCATTTAATTAAATATCGATTTCTAACTTTGAAATAATTGCATGTAAGTTGAAGTGACTGCACAAGAACTAAGAGCGCTCTATTTAGTTGTGTCAATTCTTTTGCACCCCTCACATGCTTCTTCTTCTTATCTCACTGATCGGAATAAACTAAGTAGTTTTCAAATTGAAGATTGATTTGTTGAAATTTCATAAAAATTTCCCGTTTACTTAAAAGCTACCAACTTTCTTGTTTCTATTCTTCTTCCTTTTTAATGTAGCTGTAACAATTTTCTTGAGATCTAGCCTCAAAGTTTACCAAAGTTTAATAATTTGTATGGGCTCCTTGCTTCCCTTAAAAAATATTTTCCCCAAGAAAGCTTGCCCTCTTGAAAGTCTCCCTGCTTAGTTTTGCAGTAACAAATACTACAGTTACTGCAATATATAAATACTCATATACTAAAACTACAACTGGGGTTTTTTCGGATTTTTGCTTATATCTTGGTGAGTGGTTTACGTGTCCTATTTATTTACAAAATACTTCTAATAATTTCAAATAAAAACTGGACTTTCTTAGGGCATGGCTAAATTAGCTTCCCCCTTTATGAAAAACCAGAATATTTATACTTTGGGCAGTAAATGACTATTGAAAAAATTTCAATACTCTATTCCACGTAAGGACCCTTCACTGAAAGAAATTCATGATATACAAAAAAACTTTTGAATTTTTTTTTCGTAGAATATTTGAAATTTTCGTATATATTGCGAAAAAAGTAAGGATTTCTTTTAAAAAATTTGAAAAAATATTAAAAACTGCTTTTAATGTTTATTTTCGTTATTTATTCGTAATATTAACAAAAAATATTTTTTTTTAAATTTTATAATTTTATGAAAGTAACGAAAAGTTTCATAAATTATATGAAAGTTTCATAAAAATGGCAAATTAAATTTTTAGACCAGAATCTCGTAACTTCTCAAAAAAGCCATTTTTATACCCTTCACATAGTGATAAGGGTATATATCAGTTTGTCATTCCGTTTGTAATTTCTTTATTATCCATTTGCGACCCCATAAAGTATATATATTCTGGATCCTTATTGACAGTGAAGTTGATATAGCCATGTCCGCCTGTCCGTCTGTCTGTCTGTCCATCTTTCCGTCTGTTGAAATCAAGTTTCCGGAGTCAAATAAAAAGATACAGACCAGGTAATGGTGTCAAACTTATAGAAATATTCTGGAGATAATCGCTATTTAAAATCAGCAAAATCGGTTCACTATTGACCGATATAGAAGCGAAAACCCAAAGTAACCCATTTTTTTAGGACAAAATCCGTGCATATATGCCTATATATCTCAGTAAATATAGTCCCTCTTGCCACAAAACTTGGCATGAATACTTTTAAACTAGAGACCTAAATAATGAAAAAAGTTTTTTTCAGAAAGGATTACGGGAAGTGGTATTTTTCCTATAATAGCAAAAATTTAGTGAAATATTTTATGCGGTAGATCTCGGAAACTATAACAGCTATGTTCTACAAAAAGTAATTGGAAAACAAAACCTACGCTTTGAAGAAAAATTTTTTTGGGTGGGGGGTGAACAAAAGAGAGCTCCCATACAAATTAACAAGTTTTATGAAATTTTCGATATGCCACATCTGGGAAACTAACATCTGGAAAGCTATCAACTTCGAATATTCTACAAAAAGTAATAATCAAATAATTCAAACATTTTGGAAAAAAAGTTGGAGAGGAGCAGGGGGCTAGAACATCGTATAAAAATTAACAATTTTTATTAACTTTTTAATATGAATAATGTCGAAAACTTTTATAACTGTCGACCTCAAACGTTCCTCATCTATTTTTATTATCCATACGAACGTTAAAATGTTGTAAAGTTTTCTATGGACTTTAAAAGTCGCACAAGGTTTTTTATTATATTATTTGCAGTACAAAATAACTCGGTTGGGTATATAAAAAGACCAATGTGAAGGGTATATAAGTTGCGGCACAGCCGAATATAGCGCTCTTGTTTGTTCTAATAGACTTTTTGTATTAATTATGAAACTTTTGTTTACACAGAAAAAACTGAGTTGTAGAATCAGTAACAAATTTCAGAGAATCAGTAAATATTTTGTCTGGCTGAGGACCTACAACGAAAGTTGTAAGTTTAGACAAACAATTTTGCAAGAATTTTAGCTTCTGTTAAAAAATTTTGCTGAGCTGGTTAAATATTTTATTTGTCTAGGCGAAAATTTTTTTTGATTTATAAATCAAATAAAAATATTATTAGAGACTATTAAATAAATTGACTAAAAAAATAAATTATTTTGAACAAGAATTTGTTTGAAAAATTTTTTTTTGTAGTTTTTTGTGTGTTAGTTACAAAAAATTAAATATATTTCATCAAATATTGAATTTATTTCGAAAAATATACATAAGAGTTTCGTATATTTAATTTATTCTCAAGAACTTTTTGGTGCGAAATAACAAAATATTTTGTACAATATAGGTTCATATATTGCATGGATTGCTTTAAGTATAGGTTGACCACCTATGCGAAGGGTCCCTACAGAGAAGAGAGCTGGTCTAAGACTATTAAAGTAAACGGTTCCCTAAGGTAGGGGCTGTTTCTAGCTCTTGCACTTTGTATTAAGGAAACTTACAGATTAACATTGGCCCTATCACTTTGTGAAGGGTCCCTACGGGGACCTTGCGTTGCCTTTGGAGGGAAAATAAATTCAAAACTAATACCTCAAAACCGTTTACAGGACAATCCCATATAAGCAACTTTTACACTAATTGTTAAATGTCCTGTCTGTTCAAGCTACTTTGTTTGTATTTACTTATGTGTGTGTATGTATAAACAGCTGTGTGTATATGTGTAGGGCCCAGTATTTCTATTTTTTTCTTAACTTCTTTAGCATCATTTAACCAGTTACTTGATAAGTGCCTTTTTAACGGATCGTTTATGTTTTGTATTTGTAGCAAGACAAGTACTCCAGCAAATTGACTTACATTTCCCGCAGAAGTACATATTACCAAACAAAAACTGTTTTGTAGTAAAAATAAAATTTAAAGTTTTAATAAAAAAGAAATTTAACTGAAATTGGACAAAAGTTCTATTATATAGTAATAAGTTAATAAAAGTTTTAAAATATTTTTATTTTCAATAACTACAAAAAGTGTTTGTTTTATTCACAGCAATTCTCAATAAGTTTATTAAAGTTTTATATAAAAACAAGTTTTTGTTTTTTAATTTAGCTTTAGTTCACTAACCGAGTATTGGTAGAAAAACCTGCTTTTTCAAATTAAAGTTGCTTTCAATATTAACGGAAAATATTAATTTCTTTTAAAAAAAAATTAATTGAACTTAAGCCAAACTAAAAAGCAAAAACTTGCATTAAAAACAATTAGTTCAACAATAAATAAAAATAGTTTTTATATGAAGCTAGAAAGTATTCACGAGGGTTTTCACAAACTTGGTTGAACAATGAAATGCAAACTTAACCTACAAGAAACCCTATTAATACATATTTGATAAATATTAATAATAAATTTTGAATAAGCCTTAATGCTTGTAAAAATTACAATAATAAATTTTTAATGAAAAATTGTTTCCACTTTTCTTTATGTAATCTGCAGTTATATGAATAACCCTAAAGTTTAAGTTAAAATTGAAAAAAAAAATAATCTCTGAAATCAATATAACTCTTGGCATTTAAAAGCAAAAATGTTCATTTTGGCTCTTAAGGATTATATTTTTTAATCTACCTTCAGCATTAGGTTTTTAAGGAAAATATCTAAGAATGTCAAATTAAAGGACCACGTAGATGCTTCATTATTTAATAAATATCTTCGTTGGAAACTATTGGCACGTACGTGTATTAGAATATTAAATTTACTTTTGATACTTGAAAAACGTTTTTCGATTTGAATGCATAAAGTTATTTGCTTAAGGCGACGAAGAATAAACATATTCTGTCAAAAAATTTTGTTGAGTAAGACATGGGAAATACAAATTAGTTTAACATATTTTTATAAAAAAAAAGTATTATCTTCATCATACACAACTTTGCAAACCTTTGCACTAAAGAACTTGTGTCTGTATGTGAATGTGTTAATTATAAAAAAGATCAAAATGTTAAAAACAAGACTTATTAATTTTCTCACAAAAATCTTTTAGGTTGTTTTAGATTTTTGTGTTAATCAACACAATTTTTAAATTATTTAGGATTTAATCCCAATTTTCTTGTTAATTTATAGGAAAAAGAAAATCAAAACAAGCGAATAGCGAATAATGGTTTGTTGGATTCTTAAAAAAAACTTGAACGTTTTGGTTTTTTATAGTAATTCTCATTTTGTTTGATGAGATTATTGTATAAAGACAGAAAATATTCATGAGTTTTTTGAGAATTTGGGTGGTTGAAGTCTACTGATGATTTGGTGAAAGAACCAATGAAATGCATATAGACAAACTTAACCAACAACAAACCCTATAAATTTTTGTGTTAATTTTATTTGTTTTTCTCAGCTTAAATATTTTTAAAATTCAATGGTTTTTTTAAACAACCGGTTATGTGCAATTTTTACTAAATTTAAGTTGTTAATGCGAAAAAAGTTTTTGTAGTTTCCATGTAACTCCTTTTTCCTAAAATCGTATCTTACTGCATTAACTAAGAAGTTGATTGCTTATATATAATACTCAGTGTTTGATTCTAGATTTGATTATTATAGCTGAACCATCACATTATCTATCCCTGGGATCCTTTGGACTTTAAAAAAGTATAAGGATTTATTTGAAAAGTGCTTCTTGATGTCATATGAGTCTCGGAAATCAATATAACATTAATTTTTTGGTTTTAGAAAAAAACAATTTTTGATTTCATTTTTTTGCTGGTGGATATCGTTTGCGTTCCAAAAAAAACCCTTAGTTAGTGCATGGCTTTTTAAGTATGAATGAAATAAACAAATGAAATAATGAGATACCATTACACAAATTTAGCAATATTTTTTACTTTGTGGGAAACGGTACATATGTATGTATATAAATTTTTTCCTACTTTATTTGCTGGATATTTTATTTAATGTTTCTTGTGCGAATACGTTATTTTAAATTGATATGTTGTCTTGAATATAACGTATACGTACAGATGTTTGTATTAAAATATTTGAATTTGTATAAAATACAAAGGTATACACGGTCCTAAATCGGAGCAACTGAAAGCTGTTTTTATGGTTATTTATTTGGAACGCTGAGTTTAGGTCTGCACACCGTTTTTTCAAATTGATCCTAGTTTTTTGAGATATTGCACTTACTCCGAAATAAAGGAGCAGACAAGACATATATGAGTATAACTCAAGAACTCTTTGTTCTGTTGGATTGGTTCCACCATTGTTTTTTAATTTTATTGGTATTTAAAAAGGTATTGGGATAGCTTCGCTCAAAATAGTTTTTTTTCAAAACTTGGAAATTTTTGATCTTTGAAACAAAGCACAAAATTTTAAAATTAACAAAATCTTTTTCTTTTTCATGAATGCAAAATAAATTTTAGAGAATATTTTCCATATTTTGTTTTAATCAATAAAAAAAACTTTTGATTTTGTTTACAGTTAAGTGATTGGATTATTAGGTTCAGAACTCAAAAAATCGTGTTAATCGAACCATTAAAATTTGAATTATAACCAAAAATAGCGCAATTGATGTTTTGTTTTTTTTATTATTTTTTTTTTGTTTTGATTTCAAAATCAAAAATTTTTAAATTTTATGATAAATTCGCTATTATTACTTTAGGCACAAGTTCAATCTCTACTAAATTCTTAATTTATTTCAAAATGAGGAAATTAATATCTTTTTAATTTTTACTTTACTGCCGTAAGTTTAGAAAGAAAAATTTTTATTGAAAAAAAGTTTTTGCTGATGGTAGCCGAGTAGAATGTTTTTTGAAGACAGCTCTTATAAGAATGAAAAGATAAAAAAGCTTTGGTTTGGTTGTTTTAAAATGGAAAAAAAACTTTGTGCTGACTCACCACGCTACATCGGCAAAGGGGTTAAGTAGATGATGTTTACAAAAGAGTAATTAGCAACCGATCAGAAAGTATTGATGATGAAAATCGTAGCTGTTTTTGAAAATGCATCCTACTCAGCTTGTATTAATAAAAACTTGCTTTTTCAATAAAAATTTTTTTTCCCAAAAACCAACGCTTATAAAGTGAAAAATAAAAAGTATTAAGTTCTTTATTTAGTAGAGATCGAACTTGGGCCTTAAATAGTAATAACAAAAATGTCTTAAAACAAATAGTTCAACTATAAATAAATAAAAAAACGAAATGTTCAAATTTTTTTTTAATTTTTGCCATTACTTTATTGATTCTACTCGTTTAATATTAGGAAATTTAAGAAAACTTTACTATTCAGGCATGTTATTGATTTTATTTCGAGTTTAAAGTCACTTTGGCTTAAATTGCTGATGTTCGACAATCTATTTTTACGTTGCATTTTTGTCTTTAAACATATAAAAATAGAAAAAATTAATATTTCTGCAAAACATCAAAAATAAAAAAACAAATTTTTTAAAAGAAGTGATTAAATGTTGCTGCTGTTATGCCCGCAGCAAAAAATATACGTACATGAGTGGTAGGGATATTATGTGATTTTAAATAGTTTGTAATGCGCCAAAATTACTGTCTGATAACCGTCTTCAGTTACATCGTTTAAGCAAGACCCATATTCTGAATCGTTTAAAGCCCATCGTCCGCCCGTTTGTCTGACTGGGTATCCACGTAATCTTGAAGCTCAAGTACAAACATATATATATTGACTACATTTTTCACAGAAAGGTTTCTTGATAATAAGCCCATATAAGAAAGCATATTGGGATATAACTGCCATGAACATTACTTTATCGCCACTAAACTTTTAATATTTTTAGGAACTTATGCCACCAGTTTTTGTATTGTATTTTATATAAATTTAAATAAGTTTAAAAGAACGTCCATTGAAACTAAGAACGGATAATCTGCTTATATTTACATCCAAATATCGCCCTTAAATTGATTTCTGCTTTCACTAAGTTAAAACAAATACTAAATTTATTTGAAAACTTTTAAATTTAAAAATATTTTTAAAATACAGCATGAGTTGAAAGACCTGCCATAAAACTAATTTTAAACTCTGTAACATTTATTTAACAAATTTTGACATTTCTTTTTGTCTTTTCAACTCCACTGTATCCAGCAAGTTCTTGTAGTTTAAAATAGATAATTTTTTTTAAATCAGCTTTGCTTTGTGATTTTTTTAAACAAATTTTGTGACGCTTAAAAATTTGGTATTTTGAGCAAATAACAACACGAACAATGTATTTTGTTTTAACGTTTCTACAAGTTTTCTCATTAATTAAACGCTTACACGCTTCATAAAGAACATAGCAGCTCATAAATATTTCATTAATAAAATCTCATGCCATAAATTATCTTATTTTTGTTGTTGTTTTTGTTTCTCTTTATTTGTTTTTTACTTCAATTGAATGCATGCATTTGAGTTTGTAAAGGTATTGAGCATTTAGCTGCCAATTAACATTGAAATTTTTATTGACTTACGTGTGCAAAACCTGTTAATCATTCTAATTGGCCTTTGAGTTCAATTTGCGACATGTACACAATGTTACAAGGGCAGGCACTTTATTTTGCCTACTTCACAAAATTTCTGTGTGCACGCACACACACACACCCAGTTTAATAAAAAAAAAACACTTTTGCAGAGCCTTTAGCCTTTTGAAACATGTTTTTTACTTTAGACCCTTTTGAGGAGTTGCCAACTTTGCAATTTTAAAATGCACCAAAATGGAGAAAAAAGCATCAAATTTTTTTAATCCAAATGTTTATTTAATTATTTTTACATGGAAGATATAAAACTTTTGTACTTAACATATAACTAAAGAAGTGTTAACAGGTCAGGATTTTTAGAAAAATAAAAAAACTTATACTAACGCTTTTTTACACCAAACAGCGTATTTTATTAAAACTTTGCTTTTGCTAAGCAGTTTACTTTTGCATTTACACATTTAATCCATTTTATAAAATATTTGCATTCGTATGAAAAATAAAAATTCAAGGAACTCGAACTTATACAAGTTAGGTGAGTGTTTGCATAGTAGGTCTGTTGTTTTTTATTTTATTTTTTTTGTAAACAAACTGAGTTGCCAAGCAATTAACATAAACACATGTACAGGGACACTATTTTATTAATTTTCATTACAGATTAATAACGAAAAAGACAATCAAATACAACCTAAGGTTTTGTTAATAACAAAGAGGATATTGTAGAAATTTATTTATACAATTTATTTGTTCGAAACAAACATTTTTTTATTAAAAACTTAGAGTTGGGCAACGCTTTATTGTTATTATAGATTAAAAAATTATATAAGCACTTACTTAAGCTAAATTTGTTATTTTGATTGCTTAAACACCAAAAATCAAGAAAAAAAAATTTATGGGGTCTTCAAAAGTCAAAGTTCTTAACTTGTTTAACTTTAAGCTGTTAAAATAAATCTTAACTTTTGCAAAACTAATGTGCTGGGTAGCAGATATTAGGACATGAAAAAAATTTTTTTTAATTATACCCTTCACATAGTGATAGGGTATATATCACTTTGTCATTCCGTTTGTAATTTCTTTATTATCCATTTGCGACCCCATAAAGTATATATATTCTGGATCCTTATAGATAGGGAAGCCGATTTAGCGATGTCCGTCTGTCCGTCTGTTGAAATCAAGTTTCCGGAGTCAAATAAAAAGATACAGACCAGTTAATGGTGTCAAACTATTGGAAATATCCCGCTAACAATCGCAATTTAAAATCAGCGAAATCGATTCACTATCGACCGAGATATAAGCGAAAACCCAAAACAACAATATCTCAGTAAGTATTGTCATTATTGCCAAAAAACTTGGCACGGATACTCTCAAAGTAGGCACCTAAATAATGAAAAAAATTTTTTCAGATAGAATCAGGGGAAGTGGTAGTTTTCCTACAATTGCACAAATTTGGTGAAATATTTTATGCGCTATATCTCGGAAACTATAACAGCTATCGACTTAAAATGTTTTACAAAAAGTTATTGTACGCTAAGACCTACATTTTAAAAAAAAATTTGTTTGGGTGGAGGCAGAAAATGGGGTATCTCCAATACAAATTTACAATTTTTATTAAATTTTCGATACGCTATATCTCGGAAACTGTAAAAGATATAGAAATGAAATGTTCTACAAAAAGTAATTGCACAGCAAAACCAACACTTTGAAGAAAAAATGTTTTGGGTGTGGGGTGAATATGGGGTAGCTCCCATACAAATTCACAATTTTTGTAAAATTTTCGATACGCTATATCTCGGAAACTGTAATAGATATCGAAATCAAATATTCTACAAAAAGTAATTGGACAACAAAGCCTACGCTTTGAAGAAAAAATGTTTTGGGTGTGGGGTGAATATGGGGTAGCTCTCATATAAATTCAAAATTTTTGTAAAATTTTCGATACGCTGTATCTCGGAAACTATAACAGCTATCGACATCAAATGATCTGCAAAAGGGAATTGGAAAACAAAACCTACACCTTAAAGAAAAAATTTTTTGGTTGGGGGCAGAAAATGGGGTATCTCCAATACAAATTTACAATTTTTATTAAATTTTCGATACGCTATATCTCGGAAACTGTAAAAGATATAGAAATGAAATGTTCTACAAAAAGTAATTGCACAGCAAAACCAACGCTTTAAAGAAAAAATGTTTTGGGTGTGGGGTGAATATGGGGTAGCTCCCATACAAATTCACAATTTTTGTAAAATTTTCGATACGCTATATCTCGGAAACTGTAATAGATATCGAAATCAAATATTCTACAAAAAGTAATTGGACAACAAAGCCTACGCTTTGAAGAAAAAATGTTTTGGGTGTGGGGTGAATATGGGGTAGCTCTCATACAAATTCAAAATTTTTGTAAAATTTTCGATACGCTGTATCTCGGAAACTATAACAGCTATCGACATCAAATGATCTGCAAAAGGGAATTGGAAAACAAAACCTACACCTTGAAGAAAAAATTTTTTGGTTGGGGGCAGAAAAAGGGATAGCTCTCATACAAATTAACAATTTTTATGAAATTTTTGATTCGCTACATCTTGGAAGCTATAACAGCTATCGACTTTGAATATTATACACAAAGTAATAATCAAATAATTCATACATTTTGAAAAAAAAATTTGGAGAGGAGCAGGGGGATTAAACCATCCCATAAAAATTAACAACTTTTATTAACCTTTTAATGTGAGTAATGTCGAAAACTTTGAAAACTCTCGACCTCAAACATTCTTCATCTATTTCTATTATTCATACGAACGTTAAAATTTTTTAAAGTTTTTTATGGACTTTAAAGCTCGCACAAGGCATTTTTATTATATTATTTGCAGTACAAAATAACTCGGCTGGATATATTAAAAGACCAATGTGAAGGGTATATAAGATTCGGCACAGCTGAATATAGCGCTCTTACTTGTTTTATGTTGTTTCCGTTTTTTATTTTTCTAAGGTTATGTTTGTATGTCAGTATGTCTGCATGCAATTACCTCTTAATGTTATATTTTTGAGTTGGAGAAATAACAATAAAACATCGGTTGTTTGTACATAAATAGATGCATGAACACTCATTCATATGGTTGTTGTTGCAAACACGCACATTTCAAATTTTTATGGAATTTTCTTCACAGTGTGTGTGTGTTGTTAACTTGCGGTGTGTTCTTAATAATAAAATTTATAGCGTTGCAACCATTGTTTTATTCTTCTTGTTTTACAAAATAGATAAAGAGCTGTGTGCGTGTACGTAAGGCTATGCCATTACACTTGTATTTTTTTTTATTGTTTATCCAGTAATTCCTACCTGCTTTTAATAGTCTCGTCTCAAAATTATGATCGTAGAAGACCAATTATGTACCATAGAGTGTGCCTTAGTCTACAAAAAAAGTGTTCTGGTTACTGAAAAAGTTTTTATAGCTGAATATAAATAATAATTCACACTTCTTTAAGAAAGAAATTTATTTTTATAATTGGATTTTTGGTAAATTTTTATTTAAGAATATGTCAGGAACCTTTATGCACGTAAAGTATTTTAAAAATCAATTAAATTGCTTCTTTTTACTTTTCTATTTACATACTTTAATAAATAAATAAATAAAAAATATGTACTCTACTTAGGGTGACCATTTCTACTGATTTCATCAATAAATGTACTGATTTTACATTTTGTGTACTGAATTAAAAACTTGTATTCTGAAATGTATTGGTTTTTAAAAAAAGTACTGATTTTACTGATTTTTTTAAGACGATTTAATATTTTTAATTTTTTTCCGAAAAATTTTTGTTTTTGTTATTTGGGCTCAATTTCATATTTTATTTTTTTTTTTATTTAGAAGAAATTTATATTTTCCATTATTTTTGAAAATAAATTTTATATGAAAAAGCTTTTTTACCGAAAGTAGCCGAGTATAATGTATCTTTAAAACCAGCAAGGGAGGTTTATTATCAGTACTCCTTAAACGGTGGTAGTATTTTTAGCTGCATTTTTTCCAGTAAGGTAAATGGAAATATTTTATTTTGCAAGCTTAGATGAGGGAAAAAAGGATATAATTTTTTTCACTTTAAATAATAACAAAACTAAATAACAAAAAAATTTTCCAACAGCTGAAAATGTGTTAAAATTATCATTAACTTCTTAATTTAATTTTAATTCAATTGATAGCTTCCAAAAACATATTAAAAATTTTTTCGAAAATTTATTTTTTAAGCCTAAATTTCCAAAAATTCTCTTATTTAAGCTAGAGGTCTATACCATACGTTTTATGCGCTGTACGTTCTCTGCATCTGTCAAAAAGTAGAATCAGTGTAGTAATATGTGACAAGAAATATAACAAATTGCATAGAACGCATCTGAGCAAAGAACGCATAAAGTAGGCTTACGTCGCATGCGCAATGAAAAAATTACAGATGTTTTTGTTATCCAATGATGAAAAATTTTCAATGCTATCGAAAAATATGTGTGTGTGGCAGATACTATTTTTGTAAAATTTTGTGTTAAACACAGTATTTAAAGAAAGACAAGTAAGAGCGCTATATTCGGCTGTGCCGAATCTGATATACCCTTCACATTGGCCTTTCGAAATTCCAAACTTTTTTTATTTTTATCAATTTTTTTACTTATGAATTATTTTTTATTTTTAAATAAGGGTCGGTGTCATTTTCTAACGCTCCACGGGTGACTACGGGGAACTTGTAAGGGTTTTTATCCTCATTTCTTCAAATTTTGTATAGCAACCCCATTAAGGCGTGAAGATAGGGGGTTGATATAAATGTTTGTATGTATGTAAATGTTTGGGTGAAGAAACTAATGGGGGTCGGTCGTACACTTTATTGCTCTAAGGCCGACTCTAAAGAAGTTGTGGGCATTTTCATTTCATTTTTGTAAATTTTGTATGGCAACCCCCTTTGGGCGTGGAGATAGGGAGTAAGTATGCTCTAGGAATATGTTTGGGACGTGAAACTAATGGGGTCTGTCGCACACTTTATTGCTCTAAGGTAGACTCTGAAGAAGTTTTGTGCATTTGCATATCGTTTTTGTAAATTTTGTATGGCAACACCCTTAAGGCGTGAAGATAGGGGTTTGGTATGTTTTAGGTAAATGTTTGGGTGAAGAAACTAATGGGGGTCGGTCGTACACTTTATTGCTCTAAGGCCGACTCTGAAAAAGTTGTGGGCATTTTCATATCATTTTTAAAATTTTGTATGGCAACCCCCTTTGGGCGTGGAGATGGGGGGTAAGTATGATCTAGGCATATGTTTGGAAGGGTAAACTAATGGGGTTCGGTCGTACACTGTATTGCTCTAAGGCCAACTTTAAAGAAGTTGCGAGCATTTTTACATAATTTTTGTAAATTTTGTATGGCAACCCCCTTGGGGCCTGGAGATAGGGGGTAAGTATGTTCTAGGAATATGTTTAGGAGAAGAAACTAATAGGGGTCTAAGGCCAATTCTGAAGAAGTTGTGGGTGTGAGGTAGTCAAGGCACATTCAGCCAGGTAATATTAAGAACCCAGCTGATTAAAATCAAACGAAATAAAAATTAATTTTATATGGAATTTTTAATTTTTCTGGCATTCTACCGTTCAAACACAAAAAGGAAATGCAGAGGGCGAATTTTTTGAATTCACATTGAGTTTACCTTGTTGAATGTGCCTTGGATGTAGTCTTGTTTTTTTGCTTATATCTCGGTTATTTATTGGGCGATTTTGCTGAATTTCAATACCGATTTTTTTGCGACTATCTCTGAGAGTTTGATACCACTTACGGGTCTATGCGATATCGGGGGACTTCAGAAAGTTGATTTTAACCATAACACGGACAGGCGGACATCGCTAAATTGGCTTCCCTATCTATAAGGATCCAGAATATATATACTTTATGGGGTCCTAAATGGATAATAAAGAAATTACAAACGGAATGACATACCTATATACCCTTATCACTTATGTAAAGGGTATAAAAATGCTTTTATTATAAACTAGCTGACCCGGTGAACTTCGTACCACCTAACAATTATTGAATATATGGATTTTTTTAAAAGCGTATAAAGTTTATTTAGTCAAAAAGTTCATTGGAATATATTCATATAGAAAACAAAAGTTCAAAATGATAACAAAAATAAGGCGTTTCAGGTAAAAGCTGTTAAGAAAGCTATGTATTTTCGTGCATGGGATATTTTTAGGTTAATTTCCTTCAGTGCAGTACCTTGTGATACACCAAACTTTTGGTTGTGTTATTAGGCGCAAGTACAAATAAAGCAGATGGTTTGCCCACACGTGAAAATGCAACGTATATTTGGCCATGAGAAAAACATGTGTTTTCTAAGATCACAAATACTTAAGGATTGTCCTTGTGATTTGTTAATCGTCATTGCGAATGTAAGACGAATAGGAAATTAAATTTGCTTAAACTCAAAAGGCATATCGGTTGGTATCATCGGAATTATCGGTATGAGAACTTCTTTCCCTTTAAATTTTCCTCTAAGTATAATTGCGTGAATAACATGGCATATAAGTTTTGTTATTATTAAACGCGTTCCATTGCAAAGTTTTGGTTGGTTTGAATTTCGAAGCACGATAACTACGGAGCCAACCTTCAGTTGTAAGTTGTGCGGTGGTAAGCCAGGCACATCCAAGGAGTTTAAAACTTTAGTTGGATAGTTGGTGGCTTCATCTTCATTTGTTACACAATCAATAGATTTAAAAGAATGCAGAGTACCAACGATTTTATTCTGAACTATATAGTTTAAATCATCCATTACCGATAGTCAACAATTGGTTGGAGAAATTTTGAGCTGATAAATCGTTGAGCAATATAACTCTCACGTTTTCTGTCATCTGCAGTATCTTTGAAAAACGCCACAGACTTGAGGATTTAACGCAAACATTTTTTTGATTAGCTGCCGTCGATCTTGGAACGACTGGCAGTGTTTGGCGGAAATCACCAGACAGTAAAATCATTGCACCTCCAAAACATCTTGAGTCACTGCGCAGTGTGTGTTCTTTTAAGAGTTTCTATTGCGAGTTTGTGTGCCATTGTGCATTCGTCCCAGATGATGATTTTACATGCTACTAAAACTTTGGACATAGCGGAGTTTTTCGCAATGTTACATGTCGGTTGCTCCATATTTTCAAGGTTTAATGGCAACTTTAACGCTGAGTGAGCTGTGCATCATCTTTCTTACAATGTGGCCACTATTCCAGATGAAGCTTCCGCTGCAACAATGTTGGATCTCGCACGAACAGTGGCTAAAATCAATGACATGACGAATGTCTTCCCAGTTCCAACGGGGGCATCCAAAAAAAGAAACATCATTTCCATCATTAATTGCCTTCGAAATTATATCATGGACTTCCTTCTATTGGAGGTTTAAAATGGAAACATTGGTTTGAACTAATGTCGATCGTATTCAAGTTCACGCTTCAATTGTCAATTTAGTAGCTCATTCATTTCATGTTCTGGTGCTAGCAGTCCTAACCTGACTAATAAACTGCCGCAAAAAAGGTAACACATGTCTTCATTGACTTCAAGATTTGGATTTCTCGAGCAGACACGATATTGATGTAAAATGTCTTTTGACATATTGTCCTTGTATTTGTTTCGCAGGTCACTTGGATTTGACGGGAAGCATGTCGAAATGATGAAATCAAATAATGTTCGTATCTGGCTTGGATATGCAGAAATAATTGCCTCAGCGATTGTCGTATCCCAATGAGTATCATTTTCAAACAAATTGAGTTCTTGACATGCATCACAAAATGTTGGGCAGACTATACCATAAACATTACGAAATGCTGCAAATGATGTTGGACCACGAACATTCACCAGCAACAACCGCAAATAAAAACATTAATCATTCTTCGGATGAACTGTATAAATGCAACCAAGAGCATCACTTGAACGCAAATCCGGATGCCCAGGAACCATAGTGCCTTTCTTTTGACGTTAAAATTTTTTGAAGAAGCGTTCCAAGTGTAATACCGTGGCATCTCCGAGTAAAGTAAAGTTCGTACAAACGGATCGCTTTGACAAACAGCAAAGAAACTTCTCAATGTTGTCGCTGGAGGTATTTCAGCACGTTGAACAATATTCGCCGCACTGAAATATACTCGTTGGCCATTCTCCAGATGCACTGCTAAATGTGCAACAGTGGGATGAATAGGACATGAGAAATACGCCAAACCGCCTCATTGCAATTCACATATCGCCCAACTTGATAACGCGTAATTTCGTCGTTGCAATTGGATGCTAAAAAGAGCCATATCGCTGCCTTTCGTGACATATTTGCAATGTGTCTTAAATGATTTGGAAAGAAGTGGCAGAGCCCAACTGGTGTCAATCACAAAATCGTTTCCTTTTACTTTCTTTGTAATAGTTTTACCGTTGTCATTGGGCCATCAACGCCGATACAGTGGATAACCGTCATTGCCAGTGATATTTTCCGCCGTCAACTTTCGTGGATATTGTTTGGAACACTTGCCGTCGAACATGCACGGAGATGGGGGGTTGATGGGGCCACACGGTCCATGAATCATATATGTAATTACAACATCATGTAGTTCTTGATCTGTTTCGGGATCAGGGATCTCAGCACTTTTAATATCATCTTTCTGGTCTGGTCGAAAATTTTTCAACTAACTAAATAAGAATGTGTGCATATATATCCAGCATTGAGTATCTCCGAACACGCATTGCCTAACAATATATATAATCAGCAAACGAATTTTTTGCCTAAACACACACAATTCACAAAATATTATCCTTAGTAGCGCGTCAATAACGTTATAAACATGTTTTGTTTGTTTCTTTGATAATTACTGAAAATTGCTGATAAAGCGTGAATAGAATAGCTGAGCCTATCGCATCTTTCATGATGGGAAGCTATTACCAAGAAAAACTTCACAAACAGTTCAGTTGATAATGGCTTCATTTTTTTGTGGCCTTATCCGCCACTTGTAAATATTTTTTTTTTATTTTATTAAATGTTTGTTGTGCTTACAAAACAATGTATAGAAAAAAATTGCGTTAATGATTCGCTAACTGACAGACAGATTCATCATTGCATAAACTAAATGCAAAGGGCAGGACTTCAAATATGTATTGGTTAATCTTGTAGCTTCTGAGCTAAAAAAAGATAGAACTGTAATTTTATTTACGCTCGAGAGGTTTCAAAGTTATGAATGCATTTTTCGTACTTATTTTGAAATATTAGACCATTAGAGGCGAGACAGGGTAAAAACCCATATTTTATAACTGCTTATATCTATTTTGTACCTTCGGAACTGAAAAAGATAAAAAGGGGCTCAAATTATATTTTGATATTGCGTTCGACAGGTCTCGAAAAAATATGATTATAAAATTTTGATAATTTTTATCCTAAAGGGTAAAAAGGGATAAACATTTTATTAGTAATTTTTAAGTTATTTTTGTTACTTTTAAACTAATAATTTAAATTGCGTTCAACTGGTTTAAGAAAAATATGAACACGTTTTTTGAAGTTTTTTACAGTTATTGAGACTTATATAAGAAAGTTTTTTTTGTTGTACGGGAGATGCAATGACCATTATTCCCTTTTCTCTTAAGTATACTCACCACAATTATGTATATTAGCAAACATAAACATCCATAGACAATTTTGAGACTCTAGCTTTAAGAATTATTGAAGACCATGTAAAAAACATCAAATTGTACGGGAGGTGCCACACCAAAAAGTTTGGAGACCTTAGCTGTCACAGTTAATGAGATACACATATAAATATTTCCATGCTATTAGAGGTTCCACACCCATAGTTCACTTACTGCCTATACTAATCTTAGTTATGCATATAAGCATAATAAATACCCATATTAAATTTGGAGATTTCAGCTGTTACATTTATTGACATATATATGTAAGAGATTCTTTCTAGTAAAGGAGGTGGGTGCCACCCCTATTGTTATCTTTACGCCCAAACTCAGCTTAATTGTAAGCATCAACATTGTAAGCACCTGCACAAAATTTTGAGACTTTAACCTTACAAATCTGAATTATGCATATTACCATTATAAACATCTTTACAAAGTTTTGAGAGTTCAACTGTTACTGTTGTAGAAATATATACAAAAAACTATTTTCGTTGTATAGGAGGTACCACTCCTTTTTATTTTTTCCCGCCCATAAAAAGCTCAATTATGCATATTAGCACTATTAACATCCGTACAAAGTTTGAAGACTTAAGCTGTTACAGTTGTTGAAATATATACAAAGAACTATTTTCTCTGTATGGGAGGTGCCACGCCTATTTATTTTTTCCCGCCCATAAAAATCTCAATTATGCATATTAGCGCTATAAACATACGTACGAAGTTCGGAGACTTCAGCTGTTACAGTTGTTGAGATATATACAAAAAACTATTTTCGTTGTGTGGGAGGTGCCACGCCTATTTATTTTTTCCCGCCCATAAAAAGTTCAATTATGCATATTAGCACTAAAAGCATCCGTACGAAGTTTGGAGACTTCAGCTGTTACAGTTGTTGAAATATATAAAAAAAACTATTTTCGTTGTATGGGAGGTGCCACGCCTATTTATTTTTTCCCGCCCATAAAAAGTTCCATTATGCATACTACCACTATAAACATACGTACGAAGTTCGGAGATTTTAGCTGTTACAGTTGTTGAGATATATACAAAAAACTATTTTCGTTGTATGGCAGGTGCCACGCCTATTTATTTTTTCCCGCCCATAAAAAACTTAATTATGCATATTTGCACTATTAACATACGTACCAATTTCGGAGACTTCAGCTAGTACAGTTGTTGAAATATATACAAAAAACTATTTTCGTTGTATGGGAGGTGCCACGCCCATTTATTTTTTCCCGCCCATAAAAAACTTGATTATGCATATTAGCACTATAAACATACGTACGAAGTTCGGAGACTTCAGCTGTTACAGTTGTTGAAATATATACAAAAAACTATTTTCGTTGTATGGGAGGTGCCACGCCTATTTATTTTTTCCCTCCCATTAAAAACTTTATTATGCATATTAGCACAATAAACATACGTACGAAGTTCGGAGACTTCAACTGTTACAGTTGTTGAAATATATACAAAAAACTATTTTCGTTGTATGGGAGGTGCCACGCCTATTTATTTTTTCCCGCCCATAAAAAGCTCAATTATGCATATTAGCACTATAAACATCCGTACGAAGTTTGGAGACTTCAGCTATTACAGTTGTTGAAATATATACAAAAAACTATTTTGGTTGTATGGCAGGTGCCACGCCTATTTATTTTTTCCCGCCCATAAAAAACTTGATTATGCATATTAGCACTATAAACATACGTACGAAGTTCGGAGACTTCAACTGTTACAGTTGTTGAAATATATACAAAAAACTATTTTCGTTGTATGGCAGGTGCCACGCCTATTTATTTTTTCCCGCCCATAAAAAACTTGATTATGCATATTAGCACAATAAACATACGTACGAAGTTCGGAGACTTCAACTGTTACAGTTGTTGAAATATATACAAAAAACTATTTTCGTTGTATGGCAGGTGCCACGCCTATTTATTTTTTCCCGCCCATAAAAAACTTGATTATGCATATTAGCACTATAAACATACGTACGAAGTTCGGAGACTTCAGCTGTTACAGTTGTTGAAATATATACAAAAAACTATTTTGGTTGTATGGGAGGTGCCACGCCTATTTGTTTTTTCCCGCCCATAAAAAGCTCAATTATGCATATTAGCACTAAAAGCACCTGTACGAAGTTTGAAGACTTCAGCTGTTACAGTTGCTGAAATATATACAAAAAACTATTTTCGTTGTATGGGAGGTGCCACGCCCATTTATTTGTTTCCGCCCATACACAACTCAATTATGAACATCAATAAATAATTTAGTTGTACCAAATTTGGAGACTTCAGCTATAATAGGTATTGAGATATATGAAAAAAACTGTTCAATTTGTATGGGAGGTGCCACGCCCAGTCGGAATTTCCAAAAACAATTAAGCCTAAAACGCATTCCCAGATATCGGGTATGACCTTTTTTCAAGTTTCATTGAAATCGGTCCAGCCGTTCTTGAGTTATAAGCGGTGTCACTAACAAAAAAAAATTGTTCTTTTATATATAAGATTTGTTAAATTATTTCAAGAATAAAATATTTTAAAATTAACACAACTCTTACGTACCCTTACATTGCTGTTATCGACTATTCTTATATTAAAAGTACCATCCGTGTTGTGTTTTTATTAATTTAAACAAGTGGAATGGAAGAAAGCCTAATTAAGGCTGTAAAAAATAAATTTTGTAAAGAACACAATTTCACTCATCATTTTCTTTTTTTTTTTTTATTTTACAAAGTTTTTTACTATTACTGATTTCGATCCACCATAACTTTACTATATTAGTTGTAATTTAACTTTAAATAATTGAAATATAAATTCAAAAATTAATTACTTAAAAAATTTTATATCTTCCAATAGGGTTTCTTCTTTTTTCCCACATTTTAAATACTACTAAAATGCACAAGAGTCATAAACTGTTAAAAAAATAATTAAATTTTTCTTAACAAAACCTAACTTTTTTAACTAAAAATCATTTTTATTTTTATATTATACCATTTAATACCAATATTGAAATTGTTTTGCTAAACAAAAGCTTTTAGAACACTGTTTATGTTTATTTATCAAGTACATTACCATAATACGCTGGAATATTATTCAATTATCCTTAACTGTTGCAAAATATGTGTATTTGCCTGTACAAAGTACAAATATTAATCATACCATAACTAGGGGTACCATATATTTCTGAGTCGAAATCAGTGTGCTTTTTAGTTGTTATACTCTAAGAACAACCTTTACTTATAGCGATAGAATTAAAATCACTGCCTGAGTCGATTAACATATCTATCCGCCAGTTTAGGTGTCTATGTGTTCATATCATTAAAGAACAGGTGACAGGTCGATATTTAATTTATAAAAAAAATCAAAAAATGGGCAGCTGTTAACCGACTTAAAACTAGTTTTTAGAATTAAAAATAATTTTAATACCCTCTCTGTAGCTAGAAAAATACTTAACTACCTAGTTTTTCTTCTAATTTAGTAAATTTTTTGAGAAAAATTTTTTAATATATCAAATTATCTTAAAAAATCAGTACAATCAATATATATTTTTAAAAATATGTACACTTCAATACACAAATTTTTAATCAGTACAATAATTAAAAAATCAGAACATGTACTGACAAAATCAGTACCCTACCCTTAACGCACACAGCACAGGTTGTTTAACTGTGTGCATCTATGAGTACGACTAACAATGTAGTTGTTTCCCCTTAAATTATCTCTTCCGTTTCCAGTTTGTTAAATGTTGTAAGTTTAGTTAACAAAACTTAAAAAACATACATGCAAATAATATATATATGTTATGTCTTCTTTTTTAGTATTTTTATGACACAAAATTTTATTATTTTTTTTCTTTATGTTGTTTAAACATAAATAAGTGAAGACTAGTTTTTTCCAAGGATTTTTTAGCTTTTTTTCTATTATGTAGATTAAGTACATATTTAAAATATGATAAAAAGCATAACGTCTTCTATTTTCTTCTTCTTCTTTTTTTATCAAATTTATGTTTAACTAAAATTTTGTTTGCATTTTTTTACGTTTTTTAATAGAAAAAAAAATCTTTTCTTGGATCTTTCAAATTGTTATTTTCATTTTAAGTATAAAAAAACAGGTCATTAGAAGAACGCAATTTGTTTTATATATAAAAAAAGTTGGTTTAAAGTGAATATCATACTGTCTTACTTACATTTCGCAAAAAAAACTTAAACTTTTTGGCATCCTTGCATATATGTAAATAACTAAGTTTTAAATAATAGTTAAATTTAATTTCAAGCATTGCATTAGGCTTTCCTTTTTTACATGTGGATTAAAAATAGTTTATAGGTAATAAAATAAATATTTTTAGTACTTTTTTTAGCTTCTTATATAGTTATAGTAAGTTATATAAACTCCCACACAGTAAAAAACTACAAGTGGTCATATACATTTTCTTAAGATTTCTTTAAAGTGCAGTGCTGTACACGACAAACAAACTTTTTTAAAATTTTTGAAAATATAAAAAATTTATGAAAAATTGTTGCACATATTTTAAGGTAATAATATCTATAAAATATATAGTTATGGCTAACTTTTGAAATTTTTTTATGATTTTTATGGCCGACTGACAAACATTTAAACCCAGTACAATTTAACTTTAGGGCTTTTTGATTGGTATCTCAGGCCTGCATGCTGATATCTTTTATTTGACTTAAAAT